>BGPR01000139.1:762915-781673 GCA_013235015.1 Araneus ventricosus | reverse complement strand
CATTGCCTACGGACCCCTAGACTTACATTGCCTATGGACCCCTAGAGGGCTTAATCCGGCCCTGATTCGATCTAGAGATTTCCTGATTCAATTCTGAGGCGTCACCATGTTTAAAACCTACCTGAGTCCGGAAAATCAATTTTTGGAATTACGTCTGCCTGTCAATCAGTCTGCCTGCAAACACCATACCTCAAAAACACCTGGAACTAGATGGATGAAATTTAGCACGAGGTTGGTCTAAACTCCAAAATTTTATATTTCTAGCAAATTTTGGAAGAAATCCGTCTACGAAAAGTCGACGGTTAAGTTACGGCTAGTTACAAATACTTTTGTAACGACGAAGCGTTGTATTTATATAAAACATTAAAAGCAGAATATTAATCCGCACTTAAATAGAATAATGTAAATTATGTAACTCATTTTTGATTGAAGGAATCGAGGTCTCGTTTTAATTTAACCGTTCACGACCAAACGCGTTGCTCGATTTTCTTCAGATTTGGCATAAATTGTTTTTGGAGTAGTAATTTTATTCCGTGTCAAGATGGTAACCGTTTTAGTAGTGTCAGTGTGTTGGAGAACCAATGGCGAGTTTCGCATGATTAAAACATTTGATTCATTTTGGTAAAGACGAGACATTCATTTTGTTAATACCGATGAACTCAGGCATTTATTTGTAATTTTGTTAATACTATTAAAAAAATATATTTAATTGTAATTTCGTGAATACTGATAAAAGCAGAGACTTTTGTAAATAATATACGTTCGGGAAAAAAATGGCTAAATCTTTAAAGATTGCGACGAAATGTAGACCTTTGATTCTTTTTCCCTTTTTCGGACGCAAGATCTACTGTTCACACCAATTCCACATATTCCTACGTAACAAGACTAATTATGTGTCTTATGAAGCACGTATTGGATTTCTTTTAACATAAATAAAAATTGTCAATGAACAAAAAAATTCGTCAAAGAAAAATTTCGATAAATGATTCTTAAAAGAAGAGTGAGAATCCAAATGACTACAATGTTGTAATGAATGTATCAATTTCACTGATTCCAAATGGGAGAATGCAAAGTTCCCTAACAATTAAATCTACAAATAATAAAATGAATTTTCTATTATTATTCCGAAAAATTAAAAAATACAAAAATATGGCGATTGAACTCATTCATTGTTATTTTTACGTAACTTTTGAATTCAATTTAAAGTTTCAAAGTTTTTTGAAGTTACGCAAGACGACAATATCAAGAAGAATTGAGTTCATTGGCTTCTTTAACTGTTGGTCTGGGGTCAGGTAAGAAAACGCTGGGGTCGCGAAAACATTCAACGGAAACTCATTTTCAACTTCTTCAAAATCTGTCAGAAAATAATTAGGATACAGAAAAATTTATTAAAATTTGTCCTCTGTTCAATTTAGAGTTTTAAAAAACTTTTTCCAAGGCAAGCAAGCCGACAATATGAAGAAAAATTGAGTTCATGGGCTTTTTTAAGTGTGGGTCAGGGAGCAGGTAAGAAAACACTGAGGTCGCGAAAACATTAAACGAAGACTCATTTTCAGCTTCTTCAAAATCTGTCAGAAAATAATTTGGATTCAACAAAATTTATTAAAATTTGTCCTCTATTCAATTTATTATTTTAAATTTTTTTCAAATAATACAAGACGACAATATCAAGAAGAACTGAGTTAACGTGCTTCTTTCACTGTAGGTCTCGGGACAGGTAAGAAAACAATGGGGTCGCGAAAACATTCAACATTGTCACATTTTCGACTTCTTCAAAATCTGACAGAAAATAATTTGGATGCATCAAAATTTATTAAAATTTGTCCTCTATTCAATTTTGGATTTAAAAACTTTTTCAAGTAATACAAGACGACAAAATCAAGAAGAATTAAGTAAACGGGATTCTCTCACTATAGGTCTGGAGACAGGTAAGAAAACAATGGGATCACGAAATATACAAAAGAATTGAGTTCACGGGCTTCTTTAAGTGTAGGTCTGGTGCCAGGTAAGAAAACACTGAGGTCGAAGAAACATTCAACGAACATTCATTTTCAGCTTTTTCAAAATCTGTCAGAAAATCATTTGAATATAGCAAAATTTATCAAAATTTGTCCTCTATTGAATTTAGGGTTTAAAAAAATTTTTTCAAGTTATACAAGACGACAGTATCAAGAAGAATTGAGTTCATGGGCTTCTTTCACTGTAGGTATGGGGACAGGTAACAAAACACTGAGGTCGCAAAAACATTCAACGTAGCAACATTTTCGACTTCTTCAAAATCTGACAGAAAATAATTTGGATTCAACAAAATTTACTAAAATTAGTCCTTCTTTAAAACGTAGTTATCTTTTAGTTATATAATTTTATGCTTTATTATCTTATCAGCCGCCTTCGGCGACCAGCTTGTTCACCAGGAATATGATTTCAATTGAATCTTGCATCATTTTATATTCATGGTTCTCTTAACAACTTAATTTTAAACTTCAGATTGTGGTAGATCCCACGTTCTATTAGTGACCTTGAACTTCTTCTGTTCATTGTCTACATAAATTTTCCTAATGGATTCAAATAACCGACCATGTCATGTGACCTCTAATTTCATGTTGTCGGCAATATCTTCACTTTCTTATTTCTCTTGTAAAATATGCATTTGATTTCAACATTAAAATGACGGAGCACGTTTTATGACCAGTGACATGTTAGCTGTATTAAAACATGCTGAGGAAAGAATGAAAACATAGCAACCATAACCATTCTTAATGGATATATTTCTTAATATAAGCAAAGCAATATCTCCCAGAGCTTGATTTACAGATTTTACAAAAATTTTGAGGAAAAGAAATATGAAAGCAAAATGTATTAGGATATTATTTAAGATTACAGCAATGAAATAAAAATATGCAATTAAATATTTGTTTAAACAATGAGAACGGTTTGAGTTGCGTCGCAGTAATGAAAAGTATTGTTATATATTATGCCAAAAAATATTTTGAAAAATTTACTTAAATTCGAGATAAAATTGTACGGCAACTTAATTGACATCATTGGAAAGGTAATGTTTTGCACTTCAGATGTCAGATGGTGTGAAAATAATTTTTGTGCTGTAATATTTTAGAATGTTATTAAGGAAAAACGCCAACATTTCGCTTAATTTTTAATTAATTAAAATTATAATTACAATTTTTTAAAAAGTGCTCCGAGGTGCACATTCCCACCCTCCAAAGTAAGTTTATGCCAAATTTTATAGCTCTAGGTCCAGTAGTCTGACCTGTAGAGAGCCAACACACACATTCTCCTTTATTAGTAGTAGCGATTCATCTTTCAACTTTGAAATAACGAATATGCTTCCTACTCTAAAGGACGCGGACGCCACGAATGAAAAAAAAAAAAATTAGAAAGCTCTTATTTTATAGTTATCAATATCTATAATTTAAAAAAAATAAAATGATGTCTAACATATTTCACTTCATTGTCACTTATTTTTATCACAATGATGATGATTCTATCACTACCAACAATATGTTGTTTCGGTTCACATCTATAGAGCAAAACTTGCGAAATTGTTCACTCCTACAGACAAACATTGAATTCACCGATAATCCGGTAACAACTTAAAAAGAAACAGCTCTTCTAAATTTTCAACGCTTTTCCAATTTCTGCTTATCTTTTCAGATGGTGCAAAGAATAAAATAAACATTACTCGCTTTTATAACAATATTTACAAGGAAATACGTAATTTGTTTACACAAGCTTTCAGCAACAATGTTCGAATTTTCTCCCGTTATTTATCGTCTGCACCGATACTTTCTAATACAAAAATGGAGTCTAAAAAATTGTTTTTTATTTCAAACTTCGAGTTAAATAAATATGTCATTGAATAAATTAATGAAAATGTTATGCTTAAATTAATGTATTTCATTAAGAGGATAATCCAGACATTAATTTTATTCTTCATTTCATTGCTTTTAGCAATTTCACAGATGTTAAATAAATTTAAAAGCAAGCAGTAGACTGTAAAAAAATTCGTTACCGATGGACATCGCTTTCGAAACAAAATGGAATATATAAAAATGTGTAAAGAATTTTCGTTTTCTTTCATAATATTTAATCTAAAAGAACTTCATCAAAGCATCATCCTCAATGCTGTATACACAAGAAATTTTTAAAACTTTGAGAAAATATAAATGTACCGTTTAGAAACTGAATAAATGAAAGAAAGCCATTCCTTCTTTTATGGACTAAATAGATTTTCATCATTTTCTCCTCATTCAAAGACGTAAAAATCCATTAGATCTAACAAAGCAAACTAACGAAAGGAAAAGAAACGCGAGAAATATTTTTGCAAGCTGTTTACAATTTTTACGTATCTGCACAGTCGCTTTTCAAGAACTTGAATACACGAATTAAATGAAAATAAGAGGAAGATGTCGAAATAGAAATGTAGACAAGTGGAAAAATTTAATGGACAAATGTTATTTCTGATTAAAATTTTAAAAATGTAGGTTAAGAGTTGTCTGAATTAGCATAAGCTATTCAGCGAAATTTTACTTTCTGTTTTGTGTGGTGTCTTTTTTTTTTTTTTAGTAATAGAATTCTTCCCATTAGTGATTGTTTTTATTATTCTTCGTGTAATTATATAGATAATTAATTGCATGCACAGTTTCGTTAAAGCATATTAAATATGCCACCTCGCTTCTTCGAGGCTCTCAGTCACTAATTTTTCAGTTACTGCATCAATCATTTTCAATACTGCATCAATCATTTTCAATACTGCATCAGTCATTTTCAATACTGCATCAATCATTTTCAATACTGCATGAAGATCAGTGGAACAGTCCATAAAACCATAGTAGATTTCATATTCTTTGTTGACAACAGATTCCTTTAAAATTGTAAAATCTTTCAATGAACCTCATCTAGTTGCAATGTTTTGTATAACTTTTTCACGAATTTCGGCATGAAAGTCTTCAGATCCATAAATACTGAATGATATCGCCCTTGAAAAACAGTTTCCATCACCTACAATAGATATTTTACATTATTTTTGACACGCCATTGTGATGGAGCTGTTGGGATCTATATATTTAAAATAATATGGTAAAACCTTCACACAGAGAGTTCGCCAGCCACAACCACTTGACAGATTTCGGCAATTTTTATTTTATATTGAAGCTAATGACGTCTAGATTTGGAATAAAGGGTCGCCTGACCCACACCACCTTCCTTTTTGAACGAAATCGAAAAGCACTTCTCCTCTGAACATTGCTATGGATAAACCTTGTAGAAATCCCCCAGCAACAACCACCATACCGATTTCGACAATTTTTATTTTATATGGAAGCTTATGACGTCTAGATTTGGAATGAAGGTTCGCCTGCCTCTCACCGCCCTCCATTTTCGAATAAAACTGAAAAAACACTTATCCTCTGTACATTGTCTATGGGGGAAAACCTTGTAGGAATCCCCCAGGCCCAACCACCATACCGATTTCGACAACTGTTATTTCATATGAAAGCTTATGACGTTTAGATATGTCATCAAGAGTCGCCTGCCCCAAAATCTCCCATTTTCGCACGAAATCGAAAAAACATATGGAGAATGTATGGTGGATGTTTTTTAGATTTCGTTCGAAAATGGGGGTGGGGTGGGGGCAGGCGACCCTTCATTGCAAATATAGAAGTCATAAGCTTTCATATATAATAAAAATTGTCGAAATTGGTCCAGTGGTTGGGACTGGGGGATTTCTGAAGGTTTTTTTCCCATAGACAATGTACAGTGGAGAAGGGTTTATTAGATTTCGTTCGAAAATGGATGTTGGTGGGGGAAGGCGACGCTTGATGACATATCTAGACGTCATAACCTTTCATATGAAAAAAAAAAAAAATTGTCGAAATCGGTCGAGTGGTTGAGGCTGGCGGACTCGGTAAATGTTTTTTCACCCAATTATTTTAAATATATAGATTTGGCCAGCAGTCTGTGAAGGTATTCTTTTCGAATATTTTATTTTTTTAATTAATAAACTGCTATGGTTGAATCTAATTAAAATTAAAGAATGGAAAAAGAAAATGAGACCAAATTCGAAGGATTCAGAAGGATCATTAATATAATTCTAAATTACATTAAAATAGCAGAAAATCAGTTGCGAAAATGAAAATTACAGATATGAAAATTACAGATATGAAAATTGCAGAGGGAACGCAGTTTGTGGGAGGAAACGTTATAGAACAAGAACAATAGCCTCAAAACCATAGTAATAACAAACACCAACAGTCAGAACCTTTTTTTTTTATTTCTCGATCCCTTTTCTAGAAGGAAAAATTTTCACGACCCCAATTTCCCGAAAAATCTTGTGGAAACCCAAAAAATGGTCAATAATAATAATAATGAAAAACTAACTAACGAATAATGGAAAAAAATTAAATTTGAAACAGCTATTTAGCTAATTTTAATGAGATGCTTTCAGTCAAGATGATCTTCTTAATAATTTTAGTTTACAAATATTGATGAATCTGAAAATGAAGGTGGTATGGAAATTTCAGTGGCCCAAAGAAAATGCTTTGCTTGAAACAGTTTTTAAACTCATTAAAAGTTTTGAAACTTAAACTTCATTTAACATAGTGCTAATAACTCTTTTAATGTTAAGACATACACACATCAAGATATTTCCAAAAAGGCTCTGTTATTTCTGTTCTATAATTTCTTAGCTAGAAAATTGTGGACCAAATAATTCTTTAGAAGGGGCCAAATTTAATATTGAATCTAATGAAATGACCTTCGTAACGATGCCACTAATTCGTATCAACGCCACCAATCGTATCGATGCCACCAATTCGTATCATCCTTTTATCCGATATCTGAATTAGTATCATCGACTATAGTCATAGCACTGAATTGTTGTATTCAGAAACATTCAAATAATGCCTTGTAATTACTTTTCATTATTATTACGAAACAATATTGCAAATATAGCAGTGGATCTACGAAGGTAAGTCATTAAGTAAGTCACAAAAAATAATTTACCATGATAATCACTTGGGAACCATTTTATTTTTCAACATAATCTCCACTAATGTTGATGCACTTATCCCATCGTTTTATCAGCACCCAATTCCAGCTGCGAAAAATTCTTTCAGTTGCTGTCTTATCCACAGTAGGACTTCATGTTGAACGTCGTCGTCATCTGCAAAGTGTTTGCCTCCAAGATGTTGTTTTAGTGGACCAAACAGATGAAAATCGCTTGGAGCTAAGTCTGGGCTGTCAGGTGGATGCTGCAGCACTGACTAACCAGACTTTTACTTACCCTCGTACATATGTAGTTCTTTCAAAGTTAATCATAGTGTGTCAGAACCAACTTTCCATCGAAGTTTCCTGGAACTAACAGAGTCACGATATGACCTTTAATGGCTGACTCATTATGTTATGATTGACCTTTGTATTTAATTATCAAAATCACACTTAAAAAAAACCCAAAATCACCTTTAAATTTTTTTTCAAATCTTATTCACTGGAGACTTGAAATTGATTATTTTTAAGAAATTATAATGCGATGCTTTCTTCGAATAAAGTATACTAACTTCCCATACTTCCGTACATACGTACGCAAACTTTCCATACATTCCGTTTTCACAGTTACATCTGTTGTAAACTGTGGTGAAAAATTGGAACTGAAAAAGAAGAAATTGATTTTAATATTTAGGGAAACTTAAAAGTTGGGTTAAACTCCAGATCCGTTTCTTTAGTTTTTTGGTACAGAACGTTTCTTCGTCGATATTTTTTTCACATGGTGTCCACTCTAAATGTGCCCTAATGGATAATTTGTAAACTGTTAGAGATAGGCATATACTTTCCATCGTCATCATCATCTACAAAGTGTTTGCCTCCATGGCGTTTTTTAGTGGACCAAACAGACAAAAATCGCTTGGGGCGAAGTCTAATTGGTCAGTGCTAAAGCATCCACCTTACAGCCCAAACTTAGCTCCAAGCGATTTTCATCTGACGACGACGATGATATTATGACGACGTTCAACACGAAGTCCTACTGTGGATGAGACAGCAACCCAAAAAATTTTATGCAGCTGGAATTGGGG
The DNA here is from genome assembly GCA_013235015.1 of Araneus ventricosus. Lineage (NCBI taxonomy): Eukaryota > Metazoa > Arthropoda > Arachnida > Araneae > Araneidae > Araneus > Araneus ventricosus. The sequence continues at coordinate 773,586 of BGPR01000139.1, read as the reverse complement.
CGCTGATAAAACGATGGGATAACTGCAACAGCATTGGTGGAGATTATGTTGAAAAATAAAATTGTTTCCAAGTGATTATCATGGTAAATTATTTTTTTTTACCTTTTGTGACTTACCCTCGTAAATGTCTGGCTCCGATTTGGATGCCAAAACAACACGTTAGTTCTTTTGGAAACATTAAGATTTATTACTAACACAGACATTAATACACAGAAAATACAAATTTACATTTAACACTAGCTATTACGAAGTGGATTCGGATTTGGGCTCATTGTTGTAGTTCACTGAGTTCTGACTGAGTCTTTTAGCGTCGGCGCCGTACCACCATAGGTGTCGCTGTTCTTATTGCGCAGGAGCATTTGTCACACAAACATTTAAGAAGTAAAACATTAAGAAATATGCATTTTTTTAGTCCTTCTTTCAACCAATTGATCCCAAAATTTGATACATGTTTACACATTTGATCACAATATAGCATACCAATTTTCATTTAACTAAGTCGTTGCGTTTTTGAGTTATTGCGTTCTCATTCAAGATAATAGATAGAGCGACACAGTCAACTCATGGAGGGATTTTGCGCCAAATTGATGCACATTTGCAATTCTGATGATAGAACCATATGATAAATTTCATCCATCTAACTCTTTACAATTACACGGACGGACAGACAGACAGAACGCCGCCCCACATCCCCGTACCTGATGCCATGACAGCAACTATACCGGTTGGGTGGACATGGGACGGACAGACAAACAGACGGAGAGGCTTTCCTTAGACGGATTTCGTTCAAAATTTGCTTGAAATCTACGGTATTAATGTAAAAATATTGTACCAAATATCACCCGTCTAGCTCCTTGTGTTTTCAGTTATCATGCTCACAGACACACAGGCATGATTCCTAAAATTATTTTTTTTCACGGAGGTTCGAAACGTGTAGATTCATAAAAAATATCGAATTATTTAACGATTACCGTGCCTTCTCCTTGCATACTTCGCACACGAGGAAGTAAAAATACTAGTAATTAAACTTAAATTTAAAACAAAAGTTTAAGCCTGCCAATAGCCATGAGGAGTGAATGCGGAGTGGATGATTTGTAATTGATTTACTCCCCCCGCAGTGAAATCCATTCCAAGAGAAAGTTTATTTAGATTATTTATATAAAAAAAAATCTTCGGAGTGAAATACAAAATTCGGATGATTTAAATCTGTCAGTGTCAAACACATATTAGACCGTGGTCATACAGTCTCACAGAGTAGAGATTGTCTCTAAGGAATTTATATATAGTATGTATTACTAATACATTAAATTAAATAAAATAAAACACTCATTGTTTACGTTCATACTGAATGTCAAGCTCATAAAAGTATGTGGTCAATAGTCGGACAACATTTATTTTTTTTAACGGACCGTTTTTATTTTTTCTTTTGTTTCAATAAAAAAATATATAAAAAAAATACGAAGCACGTTTTCTTTATTTCATTTTTTGTACTAATTTTTTATTTTATATAATTTGAAAAAGATAGGCAAATTAACTGTGTAGCCTTGTCGAAAGTGGCCAGTATAGCAATAAAAAAATTTAAAAAAAACGCAAGGAAATGTCAGAAAACGCGTTGTTGTTTTTAAATATGACTTAGCTAAGCTATACCTCATTTTTCCTATTGTTCGTATTTTTCAAATAATTGGAAAATTAATACATAATGATGTATTTGTACACGCTCGCAGCTGACGTAATAGAACAAAATTCAAAAAAATTATATGCAATGATTATAGAGGTATACTCTTTGACAAAAGAAACTCAATAACGTTCAAACTTATAAATTCAATGAATTAGGGTCGAATTTCGACAGCTGAGTGACCTCTAGTATAAATAATTACGCAAGGAACTATGGAAGGGCCTTCCAAGGGGAGAAATTAAACACGTATAAGACGTGAATTCGACTTTTCGAAAGACCTAATTAAATTTTGGAATACGAAGGACATAGTCTTTTTAGATAATATTCGTTTCACATCGTTAAAATTTAAGTGCGTGGGCATAAATGTTAATAAAACCCTGAATTCAAACTAAGTGCATTTATTGACATATTTATTATCAAAGCATAAATATGATTATGAAAGAATATTTAATACCAAAACATGTGTTTTAAAGAAGTTGTCTATCCTATACCTCACTATTATCAACAGGTGTCTGAAATAGTAAGCCCGATCACACCTATAAGCAGCGAACTTTGTTTCCAAACCATCGAAAAAGCAAAGAAGAGACAACATCTGTTGGTGGCGTAGAAAAAAGGGAGTTTATAAGGCAACCAAATCTGTCCGTGTGAAGTTGACGTTAAAAAGAAAACCTCCTCCTTTGGAGTGATTGAGGGGGTTTGCGAACCTGTTCCCTTTGTGGGAGATGAATGCCGCGGAAAATCGTAGGGTAAGCGATTCAAAGACCAAGAAAAAAAGAAGCTAAAAAGGGGGACGAAGATAGAAAAGAAAGAAAAGAAGGCCAATGATCTTCGAACGGTGATGGTGGGGGGGGGGGCGTATCAATTTTGCCTCACTCATTCATTAGTTCGCCTATGCCTAACACGATAACTGAGGCTCCTTTCGTTAGCTAAAATGCAATATCTCGGAAAATAATTTCTTCGCTTAACAAGCAATGAAAGCATCTATCTCAATTTTTTGAAATTTCAAAGAGGAAGAAAATACTCAATTTTTTGAAATTTCAAAGAGGAAGAAATACTCAATTTTTTGAAATTTCAAAGAGGAAAGAAAATACTCAATTTTTTGAAATTTCAAAGAGGAAAGAAAATACTCAATTTTTTGAAATTTCAAAGAGGAAGGAAATACTCAATTTTTCGCCAAAAGTAACAAATATTTCTGAATATATTTAACATCTGATATACACATGAGATCACGACCATGATTTATCAGATGTGAAAAAAAATTAAGAAAAAGTCGTTATTGGTTTCGAAAAATTGAATGTTTTCTTCCTCTTTGAAATTTCAATAAATTGTGATAAGTGGTGTTGTTTGTTAAGCGGCTATTTAATCTATTATAGAATATCGTTCCACACAATTTATATTATGAGTTAAATATGAGATCTAACTGCTGAAATTCACTTCAAAAGAGTCTTTTGTTTATCTATACTTATAAAAGGCTATGTTTGTGTATGCGTGTGTGCTGCTATGTCCAGACGTATCTATGGCACTTACAACCTTCAAATTTGGCACACAGGTAGTCTAAGTGGTGACTCAATGCACCTCGAAGCCGGAATTTTAAAATTTAAACTAGAAATTTGTTATTTAATATTTTGTGTTGTTTTGGGTAATTTTCTACGCTTATTTCTCAATTAAATCGATTTTGATAATCGTAGGAAGAACAAACAATTTTCTTTCTAATGAAGTTGGTTTTGAATTTCTAATGTAATTTATTTATTTTTGAGAAATTTTTTGAAAAGCAATAACTTTTATGTTAATTTTTCATTTGAATTTCTTAAAATACTTGCACCCAACGTTCTAATAACGCTATCAATTTCATTTTTTTTCAGCTTTTAACTGGAACGTTTCTATCGGATTTAAAACAAGAACCGTTAAAACACCTTTTTCCGTTTCCTATAAATTAATTTTTCCCTGATCAGTTCAAACAGTTTTTGTGCTAGCGAGCTTCTCAGCAAGACATTCACCGGAGCGACATTCTCCTGTCCCAGAATGGATTATTGCAATTTCATTGGCTGGCGGCGAAGAACGCAGGGGACGTCATAACTGAATGACTCAATAATTACTTTCGGCAGTGTCTTAACAAGTTTTTTTGTCTCGCATATTTCGCTTGCTGTCTAATAATGATTTTCACGTTGCAATTTTTTAATATTGTTTTGGATTAACTTATGCGGTACTGCTTTCCTAAAAATCAATGATATGTTTCTTTTGTTGTTATTTTGTTTTCAAAACCTTTTCATGTCATTGCGGGCGTGTTTTTTTTTTTTTTTTTTTTTTTTTTTCTTTTCCTGTTGAAGTCATGATGGCACGGGCAACGCCGAGCGCGCACTGCTAGTTTATTTATCGAATTTTACATGAAAAATGCAAAATAACTTTCGCTCATAAATTTAACTTTCTGTTAAAGCATAAGAATGAAAGACAAAGCTTTACCTGTCCAAGTAATCAAGTACAAACAAATGAATAATTAAGACAACGTGTCATCATCTTTCTTCTATACTTATAAATTTTGATCAGGAAACAATTCTCAACCCCCTCTCCCCTCAATAAATGCTGAAGTGATTTGGTGCTACCTGCTTTAGCCTGAAGCATTTTCTTTATTTTTAATTTCCTCATACATCGCATTCCTTTTTCCCGCTCTTTTTCTTTTCTTGCCGAAGATAGCATTCATGAGTCGCAGTTAAAAAAAACTCATTATCAGTTTCTAAAAGAGAATAAAAACTTTTTTTACAGGATTTTATTATTCATTCAAACAAAATCGCCAATCTATATAAATCCGAGAATTAAAATTTCGTAAAATTGCTATCGTATTCAATCAAGGATTTCCATCCATTTTGTCCATTTTTCTGTCAATTCTTCCTTTTATCCATTTCTGTTTTCGTTTCTTACAAAAGCGCATAAATTTCTAATTAAAATTTCATACAACTGGGAATCTACTCAATAGGGAATTTGCTCTCTAATTTTTTAGTATTCTACCATTTCAATATTTTTTACTCCTGAATGGTAGAAAAGTGCATAAATTTGTAAAATAAAATTTTGCGAAATTGCCTATCTACTCAATAAGGCATTTTATTCCATTTGCCTATTATTCCATCATTTCATTTTTATTTTTTAGTTTCACAAAGTCATAAAAGTGCCTAAATTTGAAAAAAAAATTAGCAAAATTGCTAATCTTTTGAATGAAAGGTTTTCCTCCATTTGTAAATTATTCCGCCATTTCTTGCAGCACAATTATATGCAGACAATTATCTAGTCCCTAAATCTTTCTAATGCGTTTTACTTAAAAATAACTTTTCGTGATCTTGATTATAATTTAACACTGATGATTTGAGAAATCAAATAAACATTCATAGTATGCTATTTCACAGTTAGTTTCCATATATCAAGCGTTTCGTGAATCTACGTTTAAGCATATAAAAGACGAAAACCTCCCACTTCAGAGAACAATTTGCACCGTCAAAGCCTAAACATAAACCGAATACTGCGGCTTTGTCATAATGAAAGTTATCAATCTCAGAAAAATGCAGCTTAATATTGGGAAGAATGATTGCTATTCGCAGCGCTGGGATCAAGAACATCGGCAAACAAATATGCTGCAATTATCTGCTCTTATAGATGAATTATCTGATGAGGGAAAGAAGTCCGTCTTCTGTCAGAACTACTGACCGATCATATCAAGACAATGATTTCAAAAATTAAGAATGTCATCATTTCTTGCCAAGAGGCACAAATACTTGACAAGATTTTGTTTGTTTCTGTTACAGAAAAACAAATTATTTTTAAACAGTATTCAACTAAAAATAGAAAATCGAAATCTTATGAATCTTGTCCGTACGAGAAAAATATGAAAGTTGGAAATTTAATAGTAGCAATAATATAATTACAGCAGATACAGAGTTGGTACTAGTTTGAAAACTTATAATGCTTCGATGTAGCGACCAGTGTTGTATAGAAGATTCCAGCGATGTCGCAGAACATCTGAATTGATGGCTCGGTTGGAGAGGTATATCGCTTTAAAAATCCCTCGAACAGTTCGGCAGCAACCCGTAACTGATTTTTTTTATTCTCGCTGAGGCGGAGAATTGCTAAACCCGATTTTATGAATATGATTTAATCCCAAAGAAGAAGGAACCTCTTCGTGGAATTCGTCCATTTAATTCTAGAAATTCTTAAGTGATAGACCGTTCCATTCGAACTATCAACAAAACTGGAATTGCTTCAGGTATTCTAAGACTTCCAAATCGCTGGAAACAAGTTGCACACAACGTGGTTACTAAATTGAAAGACTAAACGTTTCAAGCTAGTACCGATACTGTATTGGCTCGAATTATATGACTGCTAATACTAAATTTTCAACCCTTGTAGAATACATTTTATCAGAGAATGCTTGTTTCTTCCGTGGCATGGTGATTTTGTCTGACTTGCACCCTGCCTTACCTTTTCAATTTTCCCCGTATCACGCTCTCTAATGATGAAAAAGGAGAATGTCCGTCTCTGCGTGTGTATATGTGTCTGTCTGTTGGTGCTCTATAGGACAGACTGCTGGACCTAGAGCTACGAAATTTGGTATAAACATACTTTGGAGGAGGGGAATGCACACCTCGGAGCTGTTTTTTAAAATTTTAATTAGAATTTTAAATATTAAATTAGATTATTAATCAAAAATTTAATTATAATTTTAATTAATTAAAAATTAAGAGAAATTTTGGCGATTTCCCTTGTTAACTTCCGAAAAATGATTTTTATATCATTTAAAAATTCAAAATATTATCTTTTCAAAGATATCAATTAATGCGCCGTAAGATCTTTTCTAGAATTTTAATAAATTTTTAAAAATATTTGTAAGTTTAATTTAGAACAATACTTTTCATTGTTGCAATGGAATTCAAAACCGTTTTCATTGTTTAAACAAATATTAAATGGGGTGGTTTTCTTCCATTGTTGAAGACAAAGGTAATATCTTAATGGATTTTACTTTCTTTCTTACACATATAAGCAATAAAATAAAATATGAAAATGAAGCATTTATTAATTATAAGCGGACAAAAGATTGATCTGTGTTTATTTGCACTTAAAGAGAAATTTCAAATCAAAGTTGACTTTCTTACTGGGAGAAATTTCATCTGTAATGTCTTTCCGGTCTCAAAATGCAGCATCACATCTCCATCTAAGGTTAGCACCCATAATTTAAGAATGTCCGAATTAAAAAGAAGAAAGAAAGAAATATCCTTAATTTTTCCAATTAACACGGGTTAGTGCGGCACTGCTTTTCTCTGAAATCCCAGTGACAAACTCTTAGTTTTTATTAGGTAATGAAAAACCTAATCAAATGTCTATAATGCGCCCTCTCATAGAATATGCCAGTAATCAGAATTCCAAAACCTCAGAATATATTTTGGTATATGATTTAATTTATCGAAGACTTCATCAAAAGTTAAATATTTTAACAATCACAATCACTTTCGCATACAGAATTATAGCACGTCTCCCTTAACGATCCAAAATTATTTGAAGACGTGTTTTATATAGTTTTGATAGAGATGTAAAAAAAAAGAATTCAGTTTGGAGATGAAATTTAGTATGAACAGTAAGCAACTGATAACATTATCCTCTCTGAAAATTAGCGAATACTATAAAATATAGTTAATTTGATTTAAAAGGATGATTAAAAGCTTAAAGCGTATATTAGACGATTTCTTCTGTGCCTTACAATTATAACAAAGATTTCACAACAGCTCAGAAGATAACTAGCAAATACATGATTTTATTATTTAATTCAGTTTGTCTCTTGTTTATTGGGATGTAGTGTTAAACTAAAAATAATGAACAGTAACCACAAAAAAATAAATAAAGGACCAGACGAGTTATTTTTTTTTAAAAAAAATCTCGGTTTTAGTCATTATGATGAAGTTGTAATTTGTAAATGAAATTCCATACATTTTATTATTATGCCATCGTTAATATCTATCATTAATCTTAAGAATAATTAAATAAAATTCCTAATATAAAGTAATTTAATCATTGTTAAGATTCCCTGGCTTTAATTTCAAAAGTGAAATCACAAAAGTCATAGACAGTAATAATCTAAACACTGTTTTTTTTTTTATCTTTGGACATTTGACTTTTTAAAGTATAGTTAACTATGAAAATAATTACCACTCAGCTTTGAATAGCGTTATAACATCCTGGATGGATACTATTTCTACATTATTTGCATAAGAACCGTAGATATTATTTTTGATAAAATTTCTTTAAGTTTTCTGTACAAGTTGGTTATTTCTTTATACTTTACGAAATCAAAATACCTTTCTGGTATTTAAATAAAATAAATTAGAATATTTCATCAATAAACTCTTAAGTTCCTGACTAACACAAGATTTCAAATTCCATATATTTTTGTTTGTATAAATTAAAGCCAAATTCCAATAATTAATCTGCAATCCCTTAGAAGGTAAAGTCCAATAACTGAAAACTTTCACTCACCTTTAACGCTCGAAATACCAGTGTGGAATATCGACATCAACAGCAACGAAGTTTGTAAACACAGCGACAAAAATCTCGTGGTTCCAAGTTCACTTCCGCAGCCCATCATAGTCAATTTCTAATCAACAGGTATCTTTTCAGTGCTTTTCCTTCCAAGCATCCATATAATATCTTTAAGAAATTACAAGTGCACAGCTTTAACGCATGGTAGCGGGTATGCATAGACACAAATGATGTCACATGTCTTGTCCCGGCAAATTACTTCGGGGATACTGGCATTCGGGGACTGTAAACTTCGCGCGTTTCTCCGAGGCTATGGAAGCCTAAGAAGAGCAGGGTTGCCAGCTAGGAAACTCGCCAAACTTACCGAGAGATGGTCGCCAAGCTAAAGATTAAAATTTAGTTTCCGTCTTTGGTATTTACATAAAAAATTTTACTTTCTCGTATACGAAGTATACAAAGAGAAAGTATTGTAATCGTCAAAAAATTCGAACTCGAGATTTTGACGAATCTCCACGTTTCAGATCTCCCTGAGTCCAAAAAACAAATTTTGGAATTTTGTTTGTCTGTTTGTCTGTGAACACGATAATTCAAAAACTATTAGAGCTACAGGGATGAAACTCAGTATGTGGTCTTTAAACATAATTTGTAGATTTCTATCAAATTTTGGACAAAATCCGTCTCCGGGAAGTCTGTCTGTCTGTCCGTCTGTCCGCGTTCATGTGAACACTAAATCTCAAAAACTTGAATAGCTAAATTGATAAAATTTGGTACACAGTTTTATCATCATGAATGTAAGTCCGTGTCAAATTTTGGATCGAATCCGTCGAAGGGTTGATTGTCTGTTGGTCTGTATAATCGCATAATTTTAATCGCAATAACTTCTTAACCAAATTACTTATATAAATTAAATTTGGTATGTGGCCTTCTTACCTTAATTGTGGATTTGTGTCCAATTTTTGTGTCAATCGGTTGAAAAAAAGGCGTCCAAATTACATAATTAATTCTTCTAATCCGATTCTCCATGCGCATGCGTACTGGTATCAATTTCTGTGCACTTGGAAGCTATTGAGCGAATTACGTCACGTTGTCCTTGAGCCGTCAAGAGTGGAACTTAGCAGTGTGTTATAGATGCGTTCTAATTGGTACGCATCTCTATGAATTTGATTCTTTACCTAAATATTTTACAATCACTATAATCTACAACGAAAAACCGTCTGATAGTCATTGGGTTACAGTAAGTTCGAATTTTTTTATCCACGCTAGGGGAGGGGAAACAGCACCTTTTTGGGGAAGTACACGACTAAGTTTAAGGGAGACCATTACCGCTGGTGTTTAAAGATATGGACGGGTTTTCTGTTTTGTTTGTTTACATTAAAATGCGGTGACTACGTTCCGGTGTAATGTTAAAGTCAATGGAATCTTCAATGTGGTAGTCCATAAGCCATGCAAATAAAGGTTTTTAATATAAGTAAACAGAACAGAAAACTCGTCCATAGACAATATTTGAATGCTTTATTCTAATTAATTATTTTTTTTCAATCCATTCTGTCAAAAATGCATTTATATGGTACCATTAGTTGGAGCTGAAAATCGAAAAAGAAAGAAAAAAATAACTTCCAAATTTTAAAATTTATAAATTTGCTTTTATTACGGCATCAAATAAATAATGTTGTGAACTGTACTTCTGGAAAGATTCCGATATACGAGAATGGTACAAGTAAAGGTTCTGTGCACACATCCGATTATTTGTCGCTCATTCCTTGTTTGTCCACACTCTCCGGCATCGGAAGTGTGTTGTCGGAAGTATGCGTGCATTACCCAAATGCTATTATTGCACTTCACGCCGCGCTTTTGACTGACGTGAATTGTTACGACACCCCTTGTGGATCAAAATGGACCTACTGTACGCACTGAAAACAGGTCCGGTTTTGATGCGATTTCTTTCCTATCTCTGACGAAAGTGCTAAGCAAAGAGGTCGCTTATAACTTGTCCGACACAGTTGCGTCGCGGGAGGTATGTGTGCACAACTCAACTGCTACCAATGTATTTTGCGCATCAGCGTACAAATTGCTTCCCGACTTAAAAAATCGGATGTGTGTACCGGGACTTAATCTGTCGGGAGTAAGGGGAGACTGGGTGCGTCTCAGGTATCGTCCTTGTCATCTGACAAAGGCTCAAAATTAAGAGGTCCTTCCAAAATAGCCTTCGTTTATCTTCGAAAGGAATCTAACTAAACTAAACTCAGCTGATCGGAGTTCTGGCTTTGGTTGGAGAAGGTTTGGTTTGGTTTGGCGATATTGAACATTTGTTTTAAATTTAAATTGAACTCCTGACAATTTTGGAGACATGACAGTAAAAAATTTGAACTAAATATTGTACTATTCCTACATATAGTTTACCTCTGATATGCGTAAGCAGAAAGAATATACTTCGTTGTCTTAAAATTCTACTAGACGGACATTAGAGGGAAGGAGATTTTGAT
>BGPR01000139.1:747922-762905 GCA_013235015.1 Araneus ventricosus | reverse complement strand
AATTCTACTAGACGGACATTAGAGGGAAGGAGATTTTGATCGAAATATTGGACTATTCCTTCATGTAGTTTATCTCTGATATGTGTAAGCAGAAAGAATATACTTGGGATCGATACGATGGGATCGGACAGAGCAGGTTTCATAAAACACATATCGCGACCTTATACGTAGTCAAGTAGAAGAATATTAGATTAGGAAAGTTCAAGACAGGAAGCTACTCAGTGAAGTTCTTCAATATATATAAGCAAAATATGTGACAGAAAATCATCTTCGTTTAAATTATTTTCAATTAAACATGGAACAAAACTTATTTATTTAAATTTCTTTCTGTTTTGCTCTAATAACTTAATTTCAATTCATTGAAGTTTAGATTTTCACATCATTAAGGGAAAATGGATGATCACGGTGAAAACTGTTACAAGGAAATATAATAACATCTTTCAGCAAATGAATCGCAGACACTTTTTAATATTTCCTCTTAAAAATGTCAAAAATGTTTCAATATTTGAAAGTAATTGGATAAATTTAAAAAATGATAGATAATTTAATATTTAATAGATTTGAGGTATAATAGATAAAAGTTAAATAGAGAAAATTAATAAAATTTAAAATTAAAAAGCTTTAATAGCTAAAAAATAAAAAATAAAATGATTTAAAATTAAAAGTTTAATAAAAAAATTAATAATTTCTTAATAAAAATTAACGGGTTGACAATGAAATTAATAAAATATTTGCTCTTGAATGTCTTTTGCTGTTCTAAATTAAATGTTTATTGACAAAGTTGTAGAAAGCAAAATTTCAATGTTTTCTACTAATATTACAAAAAAGCTCGCTAAATTCCTACACATATTTGCTCTCCAAAAACAGAATCAAATCTTCGCCATTAATTTCATTCTCAAATACTTTGTATATCAGAGAAACAGTGTTCCCACATTGATTTTCACAGATTTTTCTGCCAAGCCATTTATGCGAATACTAAAATCTAAATTTAGAATTCTTGAAATGGAATTAATGAGTTTTGAAAGCCAAGAATTCTTGCGCTTCTTCCTATTAGATACTCTGTTAAGATTTAGTTCTTATTTGAGGGATAAACAAATTTGTATGCCTCGTTACTATGGAAACATCTTGTGAATTCAACAAATGGGAGCGAGTAATTTATTTAGTAAACGCATTAAAAATTAAATAACATTTAATTCAATTCTTATTAATTAACTCTTTATTTATAAATTTTTTTTGTAAATCTGCGTAAGTACATACCAACCTATATACTGGAGTAAAAAAAGATTTATGAAATTTCATGCATTCTAGAAGACCTTCAACCATATACTAAAGATTCTGAGAAAGAGATTGTAAGCAAAAAATTCCTTAGAAAAAAAACCCCACCTGGTTGATTTTTTAAAAATGTAAGCAAAATACTTCTTTACATAAAAATTCTTCTCACCAGTGTCTGAGGCAAGGCATGGGTAAGGATCGAGAATCGAAAGAAGAAGGTGAAAAAATCTATCCTCCGGCTGTGCTTTTAACAAGCGTTATTATTATTCAAAAAATTTGCAGACCGATGTGCGTTTAAAAAATGAACTGTTCGTTTTGGTAGGAGAGGCTGTTGGACGTTTTCATGGTTTTCTACCAAAAGAAATGCAAATGTGGGCCTTTCGCCCTTCAAAGTCCTCCAGAAAGGTACCCTAGCTCCATATACGGAGCTAAGTCATACTTAAGCCTCAAGTGTTACCTTGGTGCTAGGATGTCCTTTTGAACAACAGTACATGCCAAACTTCTGCTTTACCACGAGTCCTCGACTCATGGATGTGTATAGATATATTACAACAATTAGAATCAACGTATAAAAATTCTTGCCAAAGAAAACTTTTTGTTATTCCATGAAAATTAGGCTAGTCTTGTTCTAGACAGGGGCTCTCAATCTTTTTTGCCTCGCGTATCCCTTGATCAGTCTTTTTATTTTCGTGTACCCCCTACTGTCGCATCCCACCTCCATTGGCGAATCCGGAGGGGGGCTATCGGGCTGCAGCTCCCCCCCAGAGCTAACTCAGAATTCTTGATTTTATTTAAAATCACTACAACTGTTTGTTCTTAATTTCTCTTTCAAAAAAATAATAGAAACGTGATAATATTGCTTTCTGGCTTGACAGGTTCGAAAATTTTCCTACTTTCGTAGTCATTCCACTTGTACTTGTAGCGTTGACGCTGTCGAAGACATTTTTTTGGCTAGTTATTTCATTGTATGTTTTATTAAATTATCGAAAGTATTGAATTGTTTTCTATGATTCTTATTATCAGGCGAGTAAAGTATGTGAAGTTAAAGTGTTTTGGTTTACAAAAGCCATGAGGCTTGGCTTTCGTCACGGCGATATAAAACTTTTCATACCTCAGCCCCCCCCCCAAACCCAAATCCTGGATTCACCACTGCCCACCTCTAACTATCCGTCTATATATTAGATCTGTAGCTATTAATAGGCACCATAATATTGGATGGGTATCAATGGTGATGGTATATTTTTTATTTTTATATTACTCAATAAAATACAATTTCTATTGCACCTATGTATATAGCACCTACCTTTGTAGACATCTGAAATTTTGACCGCTAAATATATAAGAAAACACCTTACTGTACATTGCGTTGTAGAATATTTAAGGGTAATTAACACAGATTCAGATATGTTTAATTTTAAATATTTTTATTTAACAAGTTTTAAGTTGAAATATATACTGCCATAAAATTATATATAATTATTAATTGAATGCACATGATATAACCCATAATAATCACAATAATAAAAAAATACAGAATATTGCAACATTGAAATATATATGCACTGCAGGCTGAAGAAAAATTAATAAATTATACGTTACAAAAATTAAAACAGCAAACTTCAATCTACATATTTATGATGATTTATGCCGTATATGAAATCTTTTCTATTCTTGATAAAAGTTTTTAGATGAATTAACTAAAAAAATTTTTATAACGAATCACACTTAGCAGAAATTGCAGAGAAAAGCTGGAATTGAAAGCACTTATTGACGTCACACTGCTGCAGCTAAAATTACGATATACGTTATAAATTGTAGAATTTTAGTATCACACTTGGCAAAACGTTGAAGAGTTGAACTAACGATGAGTGTAGAAAGCATACTCTAAATTGCAGATAATTGAAAATCACACATCAGCACGTTGAAGAGGCAAAAATGATGGATGTTAAATGCAGACTTTATATCATCATTGAAGATTTTTGGAATTGTAGAATACATTTTTTTTTCTGTTCAGTGATGTATTTGAATGAATTAGTCACTGCACTTCTTATGTGACATTCCTATTTATCACAAATAGTTTCGGAAACACACTGTAGCACACACCCTCATTTTTCGTTGCACCTCTTAACATCGTTGTTTCATAAAACTGTCTTTTTTCAAGCTACATCGAAGAAATAGAAGATTACGGCATCAGATTCAAACACATTTCAAGAAGATTTAACGGATTTTTTGGAAAAAGGGACAGGACCCGAGAGGCCAAAATGGCCCTCGGGCCTCCAGCTGCAAAAATACCAACTGCTTTCTTCCAATGCACAATTTCAAAAGGGACAAAGAAAAACCGCTTCCAGACAAAGACGCCAAAGCCTGTTCACACAGTATTCATTCGCGGAATAAGATGGCGGGTAAATAATCCCATTGAAATAATTTGATTAAAAATTAATAAAGTTAAGAAATTGAATTAAACAACAACAAAAGTCAAGACAATTAATAATTAAGTTAATTACCAATTAAATAATTAAGAAAATTTAGATTTTAAGTAAAACTGCCAAAAATACCAGTTTGAATTTCAAAAGTTGCCCGAGTTGCCACGCAATGCTAACTAAATTTTTGTGGCAAAGCTTTAAATATTTAAAAATGTTGAGAAAGCCGAAAAAAAATGTAGATGCAATTTTTGCAATCTAACACTATACAAGGAAGTTTTTATCAAAAATGTTAAGGTCCTAGGTGAGCTTAAGAGTCAAATGACTGGAATTTATAATGTTTGCGGGACTTATTTTTGATTTAAAGTTTTATTCCTTTTTTACAATAGTGTTAGTTCGACGTCAAAACAGATGAAATCAGTATTCTAATAAATTCTCACTATTTTATAAGGATAGATAACAATTACACTTCCTCTTACGTCGTTTTCTTCTTATTTTGAGGGTAGGTTTAAGAATTGAACAACTTTCACTTTTACGCGAACTTGGGGAAACAAAATTCTGGAGCATTTTTAATCCTTTATGTTTTCTTGTGCCCGCCATTACCGACTTTGAGTTCGCGTACCCCAACTGGTCCTTCTCGTACCCCCAACTGGTCCTTCTCGTACCCCCAAATGGTCCTTCGCGTACCCCCAAATGGTCCTTCGCGCACCCCCAACTGGTCCTTCGCGTACCCCAGGGGTACGCGTACCACAGGTTGGGAACCTCTGTTCTAGACACACCAGCGGGAGTTTCTCTCCTCGACTTTCTGGCATACTTACTCAATATGATGTGTTTTGTGTTTAGCTTCGTAAAAGAGAATCGATAATACATTTGCATCTCTTCCCCTTCAACGATTGACTCCAAAATTTGACACCTAACTACAGTGTTGGTATAAATATCACATACCAAATTTCACATATTTAATTTATTCTGCTTATGGATTATCGATTTCACATAAAACGAAAAAGCAGACATGCAGATAATCAACCCTTTGATGTATTTCATCCGAAATTCCTTGCACATCTTCAATCCCAATAATAAAACCTTATTCTAAATTTTATCCATCTAACTTTTAAGTAATTGAGTTAACGCGTTCACATGCACTTGAGTAAGTAGAAAGAAAGACAGATTTCTCTTTAGCAGAGTTCGTATAATATTTTATACAGTTCTATAATTTTGGTGTAAAGACAACATACTAAATTTCATTCATTTAGCTCGTTCGTATAATATTTTATGCAGTTCTATAATTTTGGTGTAAAGACCACACACTGAATTTCATTCATTTAGCTCGTTCGTATAATATTTTATGCAGTTCTATAATTTTGGTGTAAAGACCACATAATGAATTTCAGTCATTTAGTTCGTTCGTATAATATTTTATACAGTCCTATAATTTTGGTGTAAAGACAACATACTGAATTTCATTCATTTAGTTTGTTTTATTTTGAAGCTATCGTGTTAGCAGACAGAAAGGCATAATTCTTTTTCCCTCAGGGGTACAAATCTTGGGAAATCTTGGAAATCAGGGTAATTTATCAAAAATCTCTAGATCGAATTTCATTAAAGATTACAATATCTTATTTTTTATACTCCCTATGTGTGAAACTAAAAATAATCCATCTCATTACTTTTAACATAGGACTACATTCCTCCCATTGGGGTCTCGGGAAGGAATTTCGTTCACACTCCAAAACGACACAAAATACATTTTATGGGAGATCTCTATATCTCGGTAACTACATGTGTTAAAAACATAACTAATATCTTATTTGAGAGATAAAGGATAACAACAGAAGTTGCAAAAAAAAAAAATGAAAATCGAAATTGTAGTTCAGCGACTACTGAGTCGCAAAGTTGGGTAAAAATACGCATGAACTGGTGACGCGATCCTCTATATTTCCCTGATTCTCCTTTATTATATATTATTTATTAAAACTTAAATATATCGGGGTTATCCCAAATGTTTCCATTTGGGCCCCACATTTAGTAAGGCCGGGCCTTTGTATACTGTATTAATGAGAATCTACGGTTGAACGAATCCCAGATGTATGGAATTTTATCAAGTTACACAAGGCACTGGCGTTTATTAATTTTGTGGAGTTTCAGGTTTCTTAATGGAGGAAATGAAGCATAAAAATTTGGGGAGTTAATTGCTAGGTTGGATGTCGTCGTAAATATTTCTTTCATGGTTCAGAATACAACATCCGCTCTTGTCAGATTTTGTATAACCTAAAAATTGGATATTAATTCGATAAACTAAAGAAATATATCAACCTTCATTTATGAAGTTGTACCGTTAAAAATGAATGTTGAGGCAAATAATAATAATAATAATAAAAATAACAGGGAGAATTTCTAATGATCAAGAAGAAATATTTTGCACTGTATAAAACATAGTAATCAAAATATTTAGAATGTTAATACTACCGAGATCAAAGAATTTTTTTCCCAAAATTCTAAATTTATTTCTAACTTTGGCGACATTTATTAATTCCATGTGAGTTAGAGCATTTTCATATAATAAAAGCGATCTTATATTTTAAAACAGATAAAAAATAAATCTGTATTTCAAGCTATTTATTGGAAATAATCGGAAGTTAAATATTATGAGTGAAACTGTGATACAAAACGAAAATCATACCTTTAATCAAAATTTCGATTTTATCCCAAGTCACAAAAATATCAACATTTCTGCCTTGCACAAATAGTGTATTGTAATATTCATCAACTTCAGAAGGAACAAAAAATGAAATATTAAAACTAACTCCAGTCGCTTATTTAGTATAACTCAAAAACTTAAAACTAAATTTGATTAAAGTTCTACAACCTAAAAAAATTCTACACAAAACTTGAATTTTCCTCTAATCTAAACCACTAAGTTATTTATTATATTTTTCTTTATTAATTTTGCTCTTACCTCAATCAAGAAGCGTCTCAACTCGAATATCTCGACTCCGTTGCGGTATCGATTTTCGTCGTATCGTAAATCGTAATCTTTTTCGAAGGTAATGGACTCGTGAGTGACATGAGCCATTTTCTATCTGAGAACTCCTGTGTATCTTTCAATTTCACGGATCGGAGGAACTCTACAAAGCCCGAGCGGAAGAAACAGAAGAAGATGAATAAATATGTAGGAGGACATCTTCGCAATAACATCTCATTTTCTTAGCACTTGATCCCTGCAAAGACGGCCCCTTGAAATTGATGATCTTCAAACTCGAGGAATTCAAAAGAAAAGGGAAATTAGTTTATTCCATCTTCTTTCTTTCATACGCTAGAATCACCCCAGAGTCATTTTGAATGGGAACATTTCATAGCCAAATCTCTTTCGTTCTTATAGATAATTCCTTTCCTTCTTGGCGAAATATATTTCATTCGTGTGGGTTTGATTGAAATAACTGCTTTTGACAAGAAGAGAAAGGCGAATGGGACAAAAGTCAACCTCATTTGGTGAGGAAATCATCAGTATCGAACGAAAAGTTGGGGAAAGGTCTCTAGTGGATATTTAGTTCTCATCGTTATGCAGGAAAAAGGTGAAATATTCGGAGATAGCTTTCAATGGTTGTGTTTGTTGGTTTCTTCTATGTTGATGTGTTTTTTTTTTATGATTGTTACGGGTGCTTCGGACTTCATTAAAATTTTTTCAAATTTATTGACTTAGAATAATAAAATTTTGTTTACATGAATATTGGAATATAACGCTATCAAATATCCTTAAAAAATCTTTTAAGCTAAATGGAGTTTTTATATTTTTAATAAATATTTAATTAAAATTTTTTTTAATGTTCCATAAGTCTTAACTAAAAAAAGTATGATTTCAGCCTTCAATATTATCATTTAAATATAGATTTTAAACAAAACTGGCAAGCATTTTGTAATTTCATTTAACATTTATTTTCAAGAAATATTTCTTCAGCTGAATTTTCATTAAAATTTTATGTTTCTCTGAACTAAAATTTGCTTTTAACTATCTATATGAAATGCACATCTAAAAAGGATACCCAGATTTATTTTGGTGAAGGACAAAAATATTTATTGTGAATTCTAAGCAATTTCTTCAAAGAATAAAACTTGTAGCTGCAAAATTTGCTATCTAAAAAAAAAAGGAAAATTTTGGCGAAAAGTTGATTTTTTGTTACATCTAGCCAAAATGAGTTTTAAAAAAATAACGGGAGGCTGTTAGTACTACTTTACTCGAGTGACTCTTTTGTTTCTCGAAGTTTCTCGTTTTTAAATTTAAGTAAGTTTTTTTTTGTAACTTCTGTTGTTACCCTTTGTCTCTAAAATAAGACATTACTTATGTTTTTAACATATGAAGTCACCGAGATATACGAGAGGCTCGTCACCAATTCATGAGTATTTTTACCCAGCTTTGCGACTCAGTAGTCGCTGAACTACAAATCCACTTTTCAAATTTTTTTGTAACTTCTGTTGTTACCCTTTATCTCTAAAATAAGACATTATTTATGTTTTTAACATATGAAGTTACCGAGATATACGAGAGGCGCGTCACCAATTAATGAGTATTTTTACCCAGCTTTGCGACTCAGTAGTCGCTGAACTACAAATCCAATTTTCAAATTAATTTTGTAACTTCTGTTGTTACCTTTTATCACTAAAATAAGACATTAGTTACGTTTTCGATATAAGGGAAAGGATGATAAGAGTACGCACCTAGTGGAATTTTCGTTATAAAAATGAGAATTGAAAAGTCAGAGCCTCGAAAACATACTGAATCATAGTTTATTAACTTAGAAAGAAGGGTACAAAAAATTAAAATTTTATCTTTAAAAAAATATATATATTACGAAACACAAGGAAAATAAATGCCAAATGCGTACTCTTACCCGACGTCGGGTAGAGTACGGGTAGTCCAAGATTACGCACCCTGAAAATTTAGCAGTAATCGCATACAAATGCTCCAATGCCTTCGTAACTGGAACATTCCTCATTGCACCACTCCTTACATAATCCGCACTGGATCCAATCATCATCATGTGTTTGTTCGCACCCTAGTCATATTGCTACCTCATTATTTGGATTTCTATGGACTGGAAACTTTTTCTCCTGACAACAGCTCTTCAGATTATTATCCCAATCTCATTTTTTAAATAATAATAATAATAATGATAAAATAAAATGCAAAGTTTTGTTGGAATGGCTGCTTCAAATTACAGAATGGATAAGAGTACGCATATCTGGTCTGTGCGTACGCTTAGCCGCCGATGTATTGCTTCTCTAAATCGTCCATAGATGGCCGTAGAATTCACTAAAGTTAAATTCTAACGTGGCCGCGTTGTTCGGAAGGGAACAAACCTCATAATGATATTTACTTTGAAAGAAAACATTAGTCCTTTATTTACAAAAAAAAAATTATGATTTCTTCACAGAAAAATTACATGCTAACATAACGAAATCATATATTACCTGATAAATGAAAGACAGCAAGGATGAAAATAATTATGCGGTCACTTGAGATAGCTGAAAACACACATGTTAATATGATCACACTTGCTTCTGCTTGCATTTTTGACAACAGGGAAAAAATTCCCTGCGTACTCTTACCCTCCTTTCCCTTATGTAGTTACCGATATATAGAGGATCTTCCATACCAAGTTTTGTGGCGTTTTGGGGTGTGAATCAATTTCCTTCCTGAGACCCCAAGTGAGGAACGTAGTACTACGTTAAAATCTGCATTGCAAATAGTTTCGACAGATTGGTTTTGAAGCTTGTCATCAGTAATCTGCCCTCTAAATAAGTACGTCAAACTGTAACGAAAACAAGAATTATAATAATTTGAAATCGTAGCAAAATTGAATTGACATAAGGGGGATATATCATTACAGTAACAAAAATAGAATCAAACATAAAAAAAATTAGATTCTAGTTGTTACATCTCCAGGCTCGCCCAAAATATCACCTGCATTTTCTTCCTGAGGATTTCCTTTCCGCTCTTCTCGTTTTTCAGTTGCTTCGTAAAACGTTTTCGTAGAAAATCAATTTGTCGTCACTCACCATTCGGTCCAAAGTACTTCGTCTGTAATTTTTGGTCATGACGAAGTTTTATCCTGGGAGGACGCGCTGGGGTCATTTTATAACCCCAAGCACTCAACAAACTCAGATTCTTAGAAAACAAGCCACCTGTGCATTTCTTTCTTATCAATAGCTGAGTTAGTCGGCTCCCTAATACACGTTTTGTCAGTTACTGAGCTAGTGGAATGACCCAGCGCGTCCTTCCTTTTGTTCCACAGACCAGTTATTTCATGTGGGTGATAACGTCAGTTAGTTGCTGTCCTTTCCGAATCGAAGTATTTGCCTGCTACTCACAATGCCGACTCCATATGAAGAAGAAATGGCGCTTTTACGTAAACGTCTAGCTGAAATTGAAATTGATGAAGATTCAGACTTTGAAAATGAAGACAATGGATTAGGGAATAATTTAGAAGATAATTTTTCAAATTATGACAGTTTCTGCGAACATGATATGGAATCGGAAGACGACGGAGATTCTGGAAATGAAGAAGTGATTATAACTCGGAATGTTCTTCATCAAAACATAGCGCACAGTGGAGGAAAACAAAAAATGTAGGCAAAGTATTCGTACTCGTTGTCATGATATTGTGTCGCGCTTGCCTGGAACAAAAAGGACAGCGAAACATGTGACAAGCTCTGTGAAGATTCGGAAATTACTCATCCACGATGACAAGATACAGTTAATTTTAGAGTGAACAAATATATTTATTTATAAATCCGCACCAAACTTTTCACGTGAAAGAGAAGCACGAAAAACGGACCATCCAGAAATCCATGCTTTATAAGTGGATAATAATGGAGAAGATATGATTTGTGTTAAGCATTGTATTCTTAACGTCTAAAAGTTTAAAGCTTTATTTTTCTATTAAAAATATAATGTATTTACAGCGCAGGGTTTGAATTTCAGTTTGGGGTCATTCTATGACCCTGCGAGTCTGAACGTTCGCTACGGAGAAGCGCGTTTTCTCTGGGTAAAGGCTTCACAATTTAGCCTGGATTTACACCTGTAAGCTTCCTTGTCTTCACCACTCTTCAGAAATGACCTTCTCTGATCTACCTTCAAATTTAAAAGGTCTCTCCTTGCACCAATATCCGATGAAGATCTTTTTCAATACTTTTCTCCATTTCGATAAAAACTCCAATAGTTAAGAAAAAATGACGGAAGGCTGTCTTTTCAAACAGCCTCTGACGTTAAAGGCGTAGGACTACTTTATTCGCGTGACTCTTTTGTTCCTGGAAGCTTCTTGTAAATTTTTAAGTTTAAATAAGTTTTTTTGTAACTTCTGTTGTTACCCTTTATATGTAAAATAAGACATTAGTTATGTTTTTAACATATGTAGTTACCGAGATATAGAGGATCGCGTCACCAATTCATGCGTATTTTTGCCCAACTTTGCGACTGAGTAGTCGCTGAACTACAATTTCGATTTTCAATTTTTTTGTAACTTCTGTTGTTACCCTTTATCTCTAAAATAAGACATTAGTTATGATTTTAACATATGTAGTTACCGAGGTATAGAGGATCTCCCATACAACGTTTTTTGTGGCGTGTGAATCAATTTCCTTCCTGAGACCCCAATGGGAGGAACGTAGTCCTACGTTAAAAAATAACTCTGAACTTATCGCAATGTCCACAGTATCAGCTATAAACCTGTGTCCTGGAAGATTTCTCGAGACTACGTTAAGAGTTGCCAGTTCTGAATCTGCATCAATGAAATGGAGATGACCATTTCTTCCCAACACCTTGAGTTTCAGGAACATTTTAAGCTTGGATAGGGTTGGTTTTGAAAAGTTCTTGTGTTGTCAAATCTTAGAAGAGATAAAATAGACTTCAAATCTTTGAGAAAATAAAGTATTTGTAAAAAAAATGCAGATGGTCACTTTTACAGCTACTTGATACAAATGCAGTCAGAGTTTCATCCATCGCATTAGTATTAAACTATTTTAAAAATAATATTTTTTGAGTTCTTATTGTGTTTTATAATTAATTATACTGGTACCTCCTAAAAATGTTCGCACATCCTTCTTTCAGGGCACTCCGTCTAAAGGACAGGTGCGTGGGGTCGAAAACTTGGAGAATAACGGAACAATTAATTGCAATGATTAATTTTTGAGACCAAATTAAATTCAGATACATTCTAAACACACAAAGTAAGCAATTTCATTTTAAAACTGATAAAAAAAGTAAAAGTATTATACTGATGACTTTATATTCGAAATTCGTCCGAAATATCTACACAAAAAGTGCAGTTATATGTTGGATTTAGAAATAAATACGTCAATAGATCGAGGGTATGTGTGTGTAATTGTCTGTCTGTTTGTATATTGTTACAAACATGGAAAGCCGTTTCCCAGCAATGTTAGTCTTATGGTTGGCAAGAGAGTTTTACAGGGGTAAGTATGGGGTGGCTGGTAGCAGCAAGCCTGGACCCCTGACCTTAGCGCCAAACTTGGTGATTTGGAGACAGATTTGGTGACTTTGGAGAAGAAATATGGGATCTCAAAGGTGCTGAAATTTTCTCGATATCTCTGTTAGGAGAGCAAATACGCTTGAATGTACTAGATGATTCCATGTAACGTCACGGCGTGCCTGGGGGAGACTATACTAGGAGCGCGCTTGGATTACGGAGTGAGTGAATGTCGATCGACTGGGATCGCCTTGGAGTGCGATCGTCTTTGGGATCTCTCTTTGGAGTTTAATCCGCTGTGCGAGCTAGTAAGCTGTTAGACGCCGATCGCTATTGAGTAGTGTGTGTTTATCTAGTGGAACGACTTTGTAGTTTCGTCTGCAGAGTGAGCTAGAAAGCCGGTGATCTGATTGCAATTGAAAGTGCTATTGTTGTCATTATTAGTGATGTGCTGACTGTTTGTGTTGCTAAATCTGAAAGAGCTGAACTGTTATTACCTGCGAATTGTTGACTGTTTTCGTTGCTAATATGTGCAAGATCTATTGTTCCTGTTACCTGTGCTACGTGTTTTCCTGCATATTTGTGAATAAACCTTCATTCTCCATCATCCTGCGTGTTGTCTGTTTACACCACACACCCACAGAGCGATTTTTATAACAATATGGACACGATAACACAGGAACACAAGTATTTAAATAAATTTAATATGAATTCCTAACATCAAAACTGTAGATTTATTTCGAATTTTGGAGAAGAGGTACAAAATTGTTCTTATTTTGAAAGTATACGAGAAAGTCGTGAGGAGAACTCACCCACCGGTACATTGTCTGATTAACCATAGAGAGATGCACATTTGAAACTGAAATTGTCAGACTTAAGGAGAGTTGGAACCCGAAGTCGGTTAATCCTAACCCTCTTACTTAGATCTACCTTTCCTCAAAATCTGTTTTTGAAACTTTTTATACAAGTAAAGTACACTTTTCTCATTATACTGAAATGAGCTTTTTTTAAAAAAAACTCAAAAATTTATTTTTTACAATTTTTTTGTGTCAAAATAGGGTAAAATTTCGTTATGTATAATTAATTAATTAAAAATTAACCAAAAGCTCATTTCAGTGTAATGAGAAATGTGTACCTTACTTCTGTAAAAAATTTCAAACATGTATCTATAACAGATTTTGAGAGAAGGTACATCGAAATTGCCAATTTCACATTTTTTATTCTGACACAAAAAAATTTGTAAAAAATAAATTTTTGAATTTTTTTTAAAAAAATCATTTCAGTATAATGAGAAAGATGTACTTTACTTGTATAAAAAATTTCAAACATAAATCTTCAACAAATTTTGAGAAAATCTACATCGAAGTAACAGGGTTAGGGTTAACGGACTTAGGGTTGCAACGCCCCTTAAAATATTTAAACTAGCTTTGGTACTTGGAGGATAGATCAGTGAATAAATGAAAGCAGTGGACTTTTAACTCGAAAGGAATTTATTAAAACAAAAACACATACGATTGAGGCAGCAGTTAAGAGCTATTTTTAAAACTTCAGCAAAATTTAAGATTGATAATCCTCATTCTCAGGGGGAAATTCTCTCGAACACGAAGGTGTCCGCTTGTTAAAGTAATACGACCGAAAATTAACTCGCTTCAAAAGGCGCGAAAATCAGCAGCCAATGGAAGCACGCGTAGGCTTATTATCATAAATTATATCAGCACTTTTCCTATCTTTGAAATAAAGTTTGAATACACATACAATCCCCTCCTTATTCTTACTCATATTCAATACGCAGTGTCTTTTCACTGATCAAAGAATTTTGAAACTGTTAATACAACTTTATTTCTTGAAATGTTGGATTCCAAACTGGACTAAGCTTTACAAGAATTATCAGAGATTTATGACCACGCGAAATTTTTCTCTCCGTTCAATATTTCATTCTCACTTTGAGTCTGTCTCAATGATTCTTCAATATTCTCCTTGAAAAATGTCCCCGCGGTTAGTGAATTCCAGCAACTTGACATTTATATGAAAGAAATCTTCTAGAAAGCATGCTACTGAAGTTTCCTGCGCACACACGTCTAAAGAAAACTTCTTGTTGCAGTTTAGATCAGAATTTTCTAGACTGCTGTGAATGTTTTCAAGCAGTAGCGGCTCGTGTTGTGAAATCTTGGGGGTGCTGCAACTTTTAATCTTTCACTGCTCATGATGAATAATTGTACCACTTACCACCACTTTGTGTGTCTTTCTTTCATTAACTTTGAGTAGTTTTATATTTAAAGAGTAAACTTATAATATTTTTTTCTCTTCTAACAGATTAGCATAAGTATTTTAACAAATTAAGTTCAATAAAAAAAATTAAACCCAAAATTTGTTTTACTCGAAATTTGTTCAACAGAAATTTTGAAACAATTATATAGCGGAAAATTTCTCATATGCATTTAATCAATTATCGAAAAAATCCTTTAGATTTCAAGAAGTTTCATTCAAATTCAATTACTATATAAAAAAAACTTTTTCAATTAAATTTTTGTTTATCATTAATTGTCTTACTTATTTTCAAAGTTTTAGCTCGCGAAAAAGTTTACTTTTGGTGTTGTCGAACTCGACAGTTCCCTTTCAGCTTAAAAACGTAGTAGGGAAAGCCTGCATTCTGTAACTACGCATGCGCGCAGACGGAATTCTGTTCTGGAATCCTCCTCAGTTCTTAACTTTAAGTTGCTTTCTCCTTTGCGCATCATCTTCGGGTAGTGAAGAATTAAGATTGGGAACTTAGTTTTCTGCCTCAGTTTTTCCTAGCGGCTTATTTGAAGA
>BGPR01000139.1:736802-747912 GCA_013235015.1 Araneus ventricosus | reverse complement strand
GGAACTTAGTTTTCTGCCTCAGTTTTTCCTAGCGGCTTATTTGAAGAGCGAAATCGTTTAATGTAAAATTCCGTTACATTGTTGATAGATTTAAATATTAAATGCGAAATAAAATAAATTTACACATAGGAAAAAGTTGGGAGTGCTGCAGTATCGCAGTCCCTATGCCCGAGCCACCCCTGTTTTCAAGTTTAAACATGCCTCTGAAAGATAGGACTTCTGAGTGTTTAAAAACATTCCACTAGAAAAATTAGAATAAATTTTAAAATAAAAAATGTTAACATAAACTTTAAACAAAAACAACAAATTTTTTTATAAACAAAAAAATTTAAACAATGTAAAATTTAAACACCAAGTCGCATGCGCGCAGATGGAATTCTGTGCTGGAATCATCCCCAGTTCTTTACTTCAAGTTGCTTTCTCCTCTGCGCATCAAATTGGGTAGTGAAGAATTAAGATAGGGAACTTAGTTTTCTGCCTCGGTTTTTTATAGCGGCTTATTTGAAGAGCGAAATCGTTTAATGTAAAATTCCGTTACATTGTTGATAGATTTAAATATTAAATGCGAAATAAAAATAAATTTACACATTGCAAAAAGTTGGGGTGTTACAGTATCGCAGTCCTTATGCCCGAGACGCGCCCCTGTTTTCAAGTTTAAACATGCCTCTGAAAGATAGAACTTCTGAGTGTTTAAAAACGTTCCACTAGAAAAATTAGAATAAATTTTAAAATAAAAAATTTTAACAAACTTTAAACAAAAACAACAAATTTTTTTATAAACAATAAAATTTAAACAAGTCGTGTGTAATTGTAGCTGCAAACAAAAAACAAAGAACAATGGAAATCAAAATCGTTCAAAGAAAGCCAAAAAACAAAGAACTCAGAGGTAATCGAAAAAACAAACAAGGAATCCATTCTAGTCCATTTTTTCAAGGGCTAAGGACTTTATTCGAAATAGATTCAAAATAATAATTGGGAAATTTTTCTGTAAGAAGCTTGCATTACGCCAAGTATAGCTTCTCTTAGCCCGAAATTTCCCAACAAAAGACAAAGGAGATCTGTAAATCAAAAAGCATTATTTCAAAAGAAAGAGGAAAACCAAACACAAACATAAAAACGCTAATAGGATTGATTTCAAAATATCAGCCGCTTTGCTTCTCAAAATAGACATCTTAAAAATAAACTTACCCCATGCCCAGAATAGAGAAAAAAATAAATAAAGATGTCCTCACGTTATCATAATCCCACGAAAAACTTTCTTTTGAAAAATATCAGCAAAATTTTTAAAAAAACAATAGTCTCTGCATCCTCAAAATCTGCATAGTGTTTGCCTCCAAGATGTTATTTCAAGTGGACCAAACAGATGAAAATCGCTTGGGGCTAAGTATGGTTGGTCAGAGCTACTGCATCCACCCTACAGCTCAGACTTAGCACCAAGCGATTTTCATGTGACGACGATGAGATAACGACGACGTTCAACACGAAGTCCTACTGTGGATGAGACAACAACCCAAAAAATTTTATGCAGCTGGAATTGGGGCGCTGATGAAACGATAGGATAAGTGCATCAACATTGGTGGAGATTATGTAGAAAAATAAAATTGTTTCCAAGTGATTATCAGGGTAAATTATTTTTTTCTTATCTTTTGAGACTTTCTTAATGACTTTCCCTCCTAAATTAGGATTCCGATATTTTTATATTTCGAAATTACTTCTTCTTTATACAATCTAAGATAGCAGGAAAAATAAGAGGAAGAAAGGAAATGAATACGTTGTTCTCTCTATCACATACCATTGCCCTCTTCATACCATTGCCTCTCCATTAATACCATCCTCTCTGTCACACACATACAAATGAAGGAAAAAGATTGTAAGTACAGTGATCTCTCACTTATGCGCGGGCACAGGGGACAGTGCAAAAAACGCGCATAAGTGAGAGATGCTCATAAGTGAAAAACCACAAAAGGGAGCTTAAAAGTGAAACATCAATACAGTGTACATATATTGTTAAATAATACTATGTATATACTACTGAAAAATGTACATAGGATTAGTTTCAGAACGCAAATACATGTAGAACTTCAGTTAATTAATTTTTAAGAACACAAAGAAAATGGAAATGTCCCGATCTTTGAAAATCTCTCTTATTGTCGATTCTGGGACATTAAAATGCTCCGCTAGAGCTTTTTTCGAGGTGCAAGGATTTTCTTCGAATTTTTTAATAACATCCATTTTAAACGAAAGCGAAAATTTCTTTTTTTCGCCATTTTAAAACGTAACCATCTAAAGAAAACTCCAAAGATGGTTCTTTCGTTAGCGATGAATGTCACTTGGTACATACAGCACTAACCTCTGTAATTGGCTACTGTATAAATGCGACTTTTACTGACGTCAATCACAATAACCCTCACGTACACCCCTGTGGATAAGTTAGAGGAATGTCTTCCTGGAATCTGAACAATAGAGAATTGGCGAGGGAATGCATTCATAGAAGCAGAGAAAAAAGTGTTTTTGTTCTGCTGAAAAAAACTTTTTGAACTAAATAATTTCTGCGGCGCGCATAAGTGGGAGGTATTTTTTTTAGTGCGGCGCATAAATGAATAAGAGTTGTCATTGTTTTCCAACATCCCAGGTCGGGACCGCGGAAGAAACGCGCATAAAAGAGAGCCCGCACAAGTGAGAGGCCACTATATGATGATATTTTTTGGACCTTCATTCCTAATGAAATTTAATAACTTTTGCTGGTGAGAAGAGATGTTTACTAGGAAGAGGTAGGACATTTTTATAGGGTGTTAATAAAAATGAATACAAATTGTATATAGGGGTACACTCTAAACGTGTCCGAAAAGCTAATTTCTAACTTGTAAGAGAGAGGTATATACTTCCAATGAGAACATAAATGTACGGCTGAACTTTTTAAACTTACGAAGTCTAAATTTAATACAGTTCCCCAGTTCAATTAGTTATATTTAGTAATATATTTTTGACACTGGACATTTTAAGCAAAAAATGTTCTCCTCCTCTGCAACTAAAACTGACCGAGTTGTGGAGCTTTCAATTTCAGAATTTTAAACTAATCAGCGACTACGTCGAGCAAATGCAGCGCGTTTATTGGAGGATCTTCCTCGAGACGGACATCAAAATGGTTGAAAATCGTTAAAAACAGCGATATTCAAAGCTTTATAACT
Source organism: Araneus ventricosus (assembly GCA_013235015.1). Lineage (NCBI taxonomy): Eukaryota > Metazoa > Arthropoda > Arachnida > Araneae > Araneidae > Araneus > Araneus ventricosus. The sequence continues at coordinate 744,724 of BGPR01000139.1, read as the reverse complement.
CGGTCAGTTTTAGTCGCAAAAGAGTAGAACTTTTATTGTTTAAATGTTAGCATGTCAACAATATTATACTAAATATGGCTATTAGGACTGATGGACTATGTAAAAAAATTTAGACTGTTCAATTTTTCCAGTAGTGCATTTATGTACTAAAAAGGCATAAACTATAATTCTTTACATCTTTTAAAGCATTTTTCCAACTGGGACCATTTTTCCATCGTTCTAGTAAAATTTGTTTCGAACTTCTAACGCTAATTAATTCTAATTCGCTGAATTTTATGAATTTTTAAAAAAATATTCAGTTTTCAAAAAAAATTTCGTTCGAAATTCTTAAAACTCTTGCATCCGACTTTCTAATAGCGATATTATTTTCGTTTTTTTAGGCAATGAATAGAAGATTTATCTCTGATTTGAAACAAGAATGGTTAAAATAGATTTTTTCTACGAGTTTAAATTAATTTATGTCTTGTTGGGATCGGAGATTTTTTCTCGAATGAAGGACGTGAAGAACCATGCGGAAAATGACAATTTCGCCCTGACTACGCCATCTGGCGGAAAGAAATAAGAGCGAGAGCAGAGAAATAATTAATGATTTCACCAGTGTTTTATTCCCTGATTACGTTTTGCTTGGAATAATTTGAAATCATTTCGCTGGATGCTGTGGTTTAGTCGTAAATCAAGCAATGCCGGGACATTCTGACCTGGGTGATATTATTGGAGCGGGGGGCATAATGGAGAGGGAAATAGGGAGGGTATAATTAGGGAATCACTTCACAGTAAAGATTTTTTTTTACATTTCAAATGTGTAATCATTTTATCTAGGCATTGAAAGCGTGAAATTATGAAATGCCAATACTGAAATAAAGCTAATTTTACAGATATATATTTTTATCTTTGATTAAACATAAACATTCTGCATACTGCACCTCAAAGCATGATTATAATGAAGATGTGAAAGTATGATTTTTCAAAAATTTAAGTTCATTTCATTATTAAAAAATGAAGTAATATCAAAGTAAAATTATGACAATGATAAATCTAAACTTATAAAAGAAGGTGTTTGTGTGTGTCATTCTGGGCATTTTTTAAAATTTTGTTGAAGTTATTATACCAAGGGCCACGCCGTGTGAGTACTGCTAGTTAATCAATAAAACTTCATAGGGAAATTCACGACTTGTGACGAAAAACCGGATTATTCAAACTTATTTATTCAATGCAATTAGATGACACTGAAGCCGATAAACAAGTAAAGAAAAATTATGCCTGCAAACAGATTGCTTCTATGTCAAACAGGAAAATTGCAGGTTTATGAACTAACGGTGAAGCATTACACTCATTACTTACGAGCAATTATACCCTATTGTTGCCTCTACGTGTCGTAGCTTAGTTATAATGCCTTAGCAAAATTTTTATTTTATAGGTTCAAAAGTTTTTCAATGTTTCCTTACTCAGTTTTCTTCCTCAGTAAACTACTCTCAGTTTTGTTGTCCTACTATGACGATTTTTTTGTGAATTTTAACATTTCCTAACTTTTCCCAGAGAAAAAATTATAATAATGAAGCAATTCAAATAGTCTAGGAAAAACTGAATTCGATTGGCCAATAAAATCTGCAACTAAGCTTCACGCTTTTGTATAAGATTGGATGAGGATTACTTCGTGGAGGAACAACATTTTAGTATTTTTTTCATTTAACTATTGACCGAATGCCTAAGGGGTATAATTAAATGTGATTTGTAATGCTATTATATCCTTTTTTCTTAAATAACTATTAATAACATCGATCAATGCAGATTAAAATATTGCGAAACAAAATTATTCTGGAGATTTATTATTACAGACTTGCTGTAGGACGATTAATTCTTAAAAAATTGACAAGGCATTTGTTGATACACGAAAAAATCATATGTGTCGGAAAAAAGCAGTTCTTCTCAACTGAAAATAGGAGTAACGTTTTTTTTTTCTTTCTTCTTTTTGAGCGGCTTAGAAAGCTTAATTTGTTGCAGCATTACCTGAAAAATTAATTGCGTACGAAATTACTCATATATATAAACTCGAAGTCAAACTTTTAATTTCCTTAATCGCGTCCATAAAAAATATTTTCTGCTTTCTAGCTAAGTATTTTTTTCGTAAAGCTACTTAAATTATTTTACCTACTATACCAAACTTAGTAAGCAATTAATAATAAACTATATTGTAGAAAAAGGAAAAAGAAATCACTTATATATTCCTAAAATTATTCATTTCTTTAAGTATCGAAAAAAATTAAATGCTAATTATCTGTACATGCAACTAAGAGTATCAGAATTAATTGGACAGTAACGATCCTTCTTTTTGCAAGTAACGAGAATATTCATAACTGGGTTTTCCTTGGCCGATTTTGATGAAATAAATATTGAATTAAATTGGATTCTGTTCAGGAAAAGGTGATTAAATTCTTCATCCAAAAGTACATATATATAATATATATATAGAGAGAGAGTACAAATCTTAAAATGAGAGTAAATCGTAAAATGAAAAACGCAATTAAAGCACAATAACGTTTTTTCAGGGGATGAAGTTAGTGTGAATTGCTAAAATATAAAAAGTTTTACATTTTCTTTACGCCGTAAGGACTAAAATACTGATTTTCATCCCTAATGTCAAACCAGAAACAGAGAGAGGAGTTTTGAATAATTAAAACCAATAATACGATATAATGTAACATTAGAACACAATAAGAATACATTTTACGTACCAGAAGGACGGATGTTGACGTGGCTGTGTTTGCGGAGGGTTATGCTGCCACGTCAACATCCGACATTCTGGTACGTAGAATTTATTCTTACTTTCTCTAATGTTATATCACATCGTGCTTTTGGTTTTAATATTCAAAACTCCTCTCTCTGTTTTTAGTTTGACATTAGGGATGAAAATCAGAGTTTTAGGCCTTACGGCGTAACTGATTGCAAGAAAATGTCAAACTTTTTATGTTCTAACAATTCACAATAACTTCATCCCCTGAAGAAACGTTATTGTGCTTTAATTGCGTTTATCATTTTACAATTTACTCTCATTTTACTATTTGTACTCTATCTACCACAGCGCCTTTGGAATTTCAGCTTTTAGCGCATGTGATATATTTTTGCCATTTCCTAATATTCGCATTTTTATCTTTACTCGGATATACTTTCAATTCGTTTTTCATATCTTTTCGAATTTGATATAAAAGTGTGTTATTTTATTGTTTTTCTATTATGTTTTGCTTACATATATATATATATATATATAACTTGAATTTTGATTGTTTGGAAAATATTTAACTATATATATATATATATATATATATATATTAATATAAATCTAAATATAACTTGTTATATATGATCATACAGAAACAAAGTAAACAAGATATATCAAGAAACAAATCCTATACTAAAAAGTCATTATATGAACAATACAACCAAATTTAAAACAAAATCTAAAGAATTGAAAATACTATAGATAATAACACGAATAAAAAATTCACTTTAAACTTTTATATGTCAACATGTAAAAAAAACTCTGATGTTATTAAAAGTATTGGAAAAGGCAATCCAAGTATATGGAGTTTTCAACTATTAATATAGCAGCTTGGCTGTGGACAAGCTTTAGCCAGGTTATATATATAACAATCATAGATAAGACATTTTGTTCTCAATAACTTTAAAAAAATAAGAAAAGAAAGAGCTTAATATTTAACACGGGATGTCCCTTTTATGAATACAAAACCTGAAATCTTATTTTTAACCTTTCATTATTCTTTAAATGATATAAATAGATGTTTAGAAACCTTAGAAGTATAACATCAAAACTTAATTTCTCTCTTAAAAATGTTGGACTAATTGATCAAGAACGAAAAACTAATATATTTATGCAACTATTGAGATTTCATATTTTCTCTCATAAGATAAAAAATGTGTTCACAGTACAGCGGAAATGTTTTATAGAATAAGTTGCAAGTACAATAAAATCATAATGCTGTAAAATGAAAAATCATGTATCAACTATTTCATCGGTACAACATAGAATATAGTCATTGAAAACTTGACAGTGTTTGAATAAGCAGCGTGTTTTATCACTACTGCCAGTTAAATAATTCGATGGTATTCTAGCACTTTTCAAATGATAAAATTTATTATATTAATATTACACATTCACATAACCCAAATGCAGAACATTTAAAAGAGGTAAACATATAGATTATCAGGTAATCTTTCAAAACATTTTAGACAATTAACAAAATCACAGGTTCGTTTCTTAGCTCAAATTGACTCACAACAGTTCACACCTCACGGTGGTGATGTTCTTATTGGTGATCCACGTGCGCATATCCTGGCCATGGAGTGCGCATGTTTTACCATTTCAGCATCTGATATTTCTGTATTCACAAATAGCAGTATTCCTTGTAATTAACATCTAGATTTAATTTTAAGGTTGTTTAGTTTCTTAAAGCTGTTTCTATTACTCTATGACGCGTAGAAACATCGTGCAGCGGCATTGCTATCACTATCATAGCTTTCAACACACTGTTAAGTTCTATCTGACTATAGTTCATCCCATAGCCGATGCATATTAGCTAGCTTTCATGGAAAAAGACTAAGCATTTGACAAGGAATTGAATTCAGTGACTCCCCTTTACAATCACCTAGCAACTTTTTTTCAGTCATAGAACTTTCACTTCACCAATAACATTTGTGACCTCTACATGAGGCACTTCGAAGAAATAAAATAAATGTTTGTACAAAAATGTATCATAGCAACCAGCAGAAATAAAATTCTAAGAGTAATATTTATTTGCCAGATTTTCACAGGCGAGATTTGCAGTTTACAAAAGTAAGTTCTTTCATGCGAAAGAGTTTTCCATGAAACTATTGACAATTCGATATAGACAAAAAAAACTTTTTTTCAAACCTTTTCGACACGTTTTTGAATACGAAGAAGCTGTGTGTAGGAGGCAGTTGATCTAAATTGAAGATTTTTTTTCCTTTTTCAGTTCTCCTTAGCTTCGAACAACCAAATCATGTTTACTGCTAAAAATATATCTGTGATATTTACGTGTATTTTACGACTGAGAAGCAAACACTTGAAGATTTAAGTATGCATTTCCAAGATCCATCTTGAAAGTGTAGAATTTACAAAACTGGATGTGAAATCAATGTCCAATCTTTCATCCTGAAGCAACTTTCCGTCAGTTTTTCCTATATGTGTATTAATAGGAAAGTGTTGTGTCGGCTGGTCGTTATGTTGTTTACATCCTGTAATGTAATTCAGTATACAGGATGCTTGTTTTAATTTTGTCATGCCTAGGTTCGGAACTTAAAAAAAAAATTCTGGTAGTCCTCAATTCGAGACTTAGTTCTCAATTTTTTTCTTCAATTGGAGACAAAGCGGCATTACAGCAAACATACGTCTCAAACATACCTTTCTACTAAACCTAAACCTAAAACTACAGGATGATGGTGAAAGGAAATGGAATGGGAGTGTATAGTGATGATGACTCTCATGTGTAGTCTTCAATTCGAGACTTAGTTCTCAATTTTTTTTTCTTCAATTGGAGACAAAGCGACTTTATAGCAAGCATACGTCTCAAACATACTTTTCTACTAAACCTAAACCTACAGGATGCTTCACCGAGTGGTTTGAAACTTTTGTGTGGAATCACTCTCCACAGATAGCATTGATAAAACGATGTTCTTGCAAGTCGAAGAAGCTAATAAGAAGATGAAAGTCATTTGGTTAGATGAAGAGAGATGATGTGCTGGTAACATAAACCTACAGGATGCTTTACCGAGTGATATGCAACTTTTGTGTGGAATCATTCTCCACAAATAGTATTGATAAAAAAATGTTCTTGCAAGTCGAAGAAGCTGATAAGAAGATGAAAGTCATTTGGTTAGAAGAAGAGAGATGATGTGCTGGTAACATAAACCTACAGGATGCTTCACTGAGTGGTTTGCAACTTTTGTGTGGAATCACTCTCCATTGATGAAAAGATGTTCTTGTAAGTCGAACAGGTTGATAAGAAGATGAAAGTCATTCAGTTAGAAGAAGAGAGACGATGTGTCAGTGCTTCCAATCCCACTTTGTTTCAAACAGCTATTCTCGTACAAGAATCAAAAACTCATGCTAAAGGGTAAGTATAGCATTTTCAGTTGGTCACACCTTGATATCACCTGAGATAAAATATAGAGAGGTAAGTTACCTTTCTGACCGACTTTCAAGGGAAAATATCATTTAAATCCTTGGAGGAAAAACAGAAAACTCTCCAGAAACGAGCCGACAGCAGAGTTCAATTCGCTGCTAAAGTGTACATCGGTCTACAAGTTTTTGAACAATTCTGGTTAAAAGCACAGTCAAAGGCTACAACCTATAACCTTCTTACTGCAATTCCTAAACTTCGGTCATGCCATAGCCCAATTAGCCACTGCTGACCAGTGAGACATTGTGCAGCCAACATTTTGCAAAGATACAGCAGTAAACATATAACTAATTGAAACAATCTGAACAACAGTAACCTACTTAAGTGGATAAATGTGTCGTTTGATTTGAATAAGTTCAACCGTATGATATTTCTGACCTTTGGTTTATGATGGTACTTTAAGCAATGAGGTGCCCGACCTGCTTAAGTTGTTTTATTTTAACTGTCATCTTAAACTGTGTTCTTTTCATTGTCATTTTGTTTGTTTCGTAATTTTTAAATTCATTTTTCAAATATTTTTTACCTTTGAGCTATTTTGTAAAATCCGACAGCTAGAGGGCGGTATGGCAACTATATTTTGAAAGTGAGTACTACGGAAACATGCGCAGATGGAATGCAAACGATGATGAATGACGCTGAAAACGAAATTTGTTCGATGCTAGATTTTGTGTTTTGAAAGACGTTGTAAATAAATATGTGTTGGCTGTTATATTTGGAGTCATCTTAGTTTCCAACTATGATGCACATATTACTTTGAAAATACCAGCTTCTTCAAGCAGATTCTTTATAGACCTATCGAATCTACATATAAAAACACATGTCTAAAAATTCGTACAGCTGTTTAAATTCAATATAATTCAATATCTGATTATGTATATTCGACATATGTGGATTACAAATTTGAATCCCATTCTTATGTATACTCACAGGTTTCTTACAAATTTTAGGTTTATGAGTTTAATGTTTTAATTTAAAACTCAGCAATTTACATGTATGCTATAATTGTCAAACCTTTTTTCCTTCTTTTCATGTAACATAAACGTATTTCCTTAAGATCCAATCTAACTTAGATATTTCTAAACAACAACGTTAAAAACCAAAATTTACGTCGCCTTCTATAATCAGTCAGTATTATCTCTGCTCAATTATGCTGTTCCGAAAAATATTGCTAGAACCTGGTATCGGTGTGTTTCTTCGAGGCCAATCGCGTGTTGTCCAGTGTTTCTTTCTGTCTTGGCTATTTCTTTCACAGACGTAATAAATTAAACATAAAGATGGTTAAAAAGCACTCCAATTAAAAATGAAAACTAGTTTTTATTCTTATTATTTTCTACTTTGAAATCTTTAATTTATAATTAATTACTATACGTTTTGTGGAAAAAATCGTCTGGTGGGTGTATGTGAATGTAGTTCAATAATCAGGATAATAAATATATATAATTCTTTATTTTACGAATATTCCAAAAAAAAATAGTACAGGTAACAAAAGTAAGAAGAACTTTTATATATTAATAACTCAAACAGGCAACAGATCACTAATAGATATCAGTCACAGCACTTTAATCAATAATAAATAACAGTCACAGCGTTTAATGCCTACCAGTTCACCAGCTTGCACTGGTGACCAAATCCAAACTGACTGATCGTTTATGGTATAAATACTTTTACCGACAGCATGTGACATCACATGGAAGTCTCTCGAAGGTT
>BGPR01000139.1:696603-733769 GCA_013235015.1 Araneus ventricosus | reverse complement strand
TCATTTTTGAAATAAATTTAGTTATTTTCAAATCGAAACATGTAGTGGACTTGAAAGGGTTAAAAGATAAGAGAAATTCCAGTGGATTATCAGATCCCAGAAAACTTCACGAAACTTTTCAAAGGAATAATTAACCACCAGATTAAACCTTATATCCCATCAAACTTTCGTCGCTGAAAATCATCGGAAGCACCGATATCAATAACAAAGTGATCACTGCTATTGAAATCCTATAAAAAGTCTTCCCCGTCAAATGTAACAGCAATAATTTAAAGCACGCAATTTACCGACGCCCATATCCTACTAGATATGCAAGTCCTCCTACAAGAACTGGCTCAATAAAGCAATAGGTAATTGCTGAAAGCTCTTCCCTTTTTTTCAGAATAATTTCATTAGAATCTGAGGCCAAGGTAATTCAGTCAATTTTATGCAGAGTAACAGTGTATAGCACCGAGATTTGATGTAATTATGTAATACATTTGTGCTGACTTTATTTACGGGCGCTTTGTCACTATTTTCCAGTAAAAATATTGCATATATTTGTGAGAAAGTTATTGTGGCGGTAATAATAAAATAAAATGCTACCTCAATAGGAATTGTGGCTCTCACACAGATGAAAAATAAAATAACACGGCAATTACGTATAATAGTTGAATAAACGGTTTTTTTTTTCAATTTAAAATCATAAGAACGACATCAAAAATAACTCTTATTTTTTTGTTTTTATTGGTAGGCTATTATTTCCGAAGCCATTGAAGAGGAAAAATCTTACCCTCGAAATGAAGAAAAAAATTAAAAATTAAATTAAATTAAAAAATTAAAAAAAATAAGCAATAATAAATCAGGGAAAATGTTATTTTTGATACTTTACGATTTTTATGCGAGCCAATTAAAAGCATTTTATTGCGTTGCAACAGTCAAAATCATTTCTAATTACACTTTATAAAAGTTTTATGTTGTAGAACATGAAAAGGGAGATAGGAGAATATTTTTTTAATACCAGCCATAAGAGAAATCGGAACAAATGAATTAATTGAAGATTTTCATAACAGTTTCCCAGGTAAGTACTATTTATCAAAAAAAGGTCCCAGAAATATGTTCAACAAAGATCGGAACACATCAATAACAAAAAGGACCTTGTCATGTATACGGGGAAAATTTTTCTCGGCAAATTAAAAGTGAAATTCAAATCACTTTTTGTTTCAATTCTTTAATTTTTCTTTTCTCGGCAAATTAAAAGTGAAATTCAAATCACTTTTTATTTCAATTCCTTAATTTTTCTTTTCTCGGCAAATTAAAAGTGAAATTCAAATCACTTTTTATTTCAATTCTTTAATTTTTCTTTTCTCGGCAAATTAAAAATGAAATTCAAATCACTTTTTATTTCAATTCTTTAATTTTTCTTTTCTTGGCAAATTAAAAGTGAAATTCAAATCACTTTTTGTTTCAATTCTTTAATTTTTCTTTTCTCAGCAAATTAAAAGTGAAATTCAAATCACTTTTTGTTTCAATTCTTTAATTTTTCTTTTCTCAGCAAATTAAAAGTGAAAAATAAATCAATGGCGAATTTGAATGCTAAGCACGATTTTATTTTTTATTTTGTTGGTTAAGTCGACCGACTTGCAAATTAGAAAGCAATTCAAGAATAGAAATGTAAATTACTATTTCGCTTGAAGAACGAAATACACTTAAAGCAGTTTTATTGAAGTTGAGGAAATTTATTTTAATATGACCTCACAGAAAAAATGATAGGATGCTCTTATGAAATTGTTAAATTTTATTAATTGTCTGTATTAGCTGAATTATTTTTCACTGTGCCTCGTTTAACGTTGTGTACATCTTCAATTCAAATTTTGATACTCAAAAGAACTAAATGAGGATATTTTCCTAACACTACCAATTAAGTTATTACCGTTTAATACATTTAAATTCTTCAGAATGAATAAGCTAAAATACTGAATAAAATATGAAAGAATCCAAGCATATGAAAGGCTATTTTCTCATAATTCTTATTTCTAAAACTGCAATACAATTTAAAAAACAAATATAGCAAAATATTGATGAAAATATTCAACCAAACTTCATTAATTGGTGGATATTAAATTCTTTTTGTGATGAATTAATTATTCAAATGTGCATTTGGCGTTAATCATTTCTATTCCGAAAAAGATTTGTAAGAATATTTCTTATAAAAGACCCCAAAACTGTATCTAAAAAGCTTTAAAATAGTGTTTTATTAAAAACGCTATGTTTCGTCAGTATGTTTAAAAATGTATTTTTTGAAAAGATTTATAAAAATGATGAAAAAAGTGCTATTATTTAGTGAAATTGAACACTTTTATAATTATATTAAAACTAAGATGTTTAAATAAAACAACTTTATAGTTTTTTAATGTAATGCAACATTTTTTCCATAACACGGAAATCATAAGTAGGTATACCTTCGTAAATAATTTCGATTTTGTTTCTTAAAAACCATTGAAAAGTGCTAAAAAATATGATATATTAAGTAAATGAAAATAATCGAGGTAATCTTTATTTACGCAGATTAGGTTTATTGTGATCGAAAAGAATCGGGAATTCTGCCATGAAACAAAATGTATAAATTTATTGCTCAATATTTATCACACGTCCTTCAAAGTAATCTCCTCCGACTGCATTACACTTTTCCAAGATTTTTACCCAGTCCTCAAAACATGCCTTAAAATTATTTTCGTGAAGCTCTTTCAGAGTTTTTAGTGAATTTTCTTTTACTGCAAAAGTAGATTCAAAACGATACTCACGAAGAGGCAGTTTCAACCGAAGAAAAAGTCGCATGGTGCCATATCAGGCGAATACGGAGCTTGTGGAGACATTTTTTTGTCAAAAATCTTGAATAATAATGAAACTGTTAGAAAGCGCTTTATCGTGGTTGAAAACCCAAGAGTTATCTCGCTAGATTGAAGAGAGTTTTCGACTATATGCTCTACGCAAATACCGTAAAACACTCAAATAATATTCTTTATTGTTTATCTGGCCAGTTGGTAAAAATTTATAACAAGCAACACCACGACAATTGAAGAAAACTGTGAACACAACCTTCATTTTTAAATTGATTTTCTACTCCCTTAAAACATTTTATGCCACTCATGTTTTTAATAATCAGTTGTCTTTAATGTCTTTATGCAACTTTTGAAATTCTTTCGTGGCAGAAATTGGATTAAAGAAAAATAATTAGTTCACGTTCTTTGCTCACTTACTTTCGCCATTTTGGAAAATCGATGAAGATAAGATTCTTATCTAGAGAAGTATAGAAAGTAACAGCTAAAAGAGACAGAAAATAGAAGCAATTTTACTGGCGCGAGCAAACGCTGCTGCATCCAGGAAAAATTGCGATGACGAAGATTTAAAATAATTGAAAAAAAACCCAAAAATGTAAAAGACATTAAAATGTAACAAAATTAACGACATACGATTGAAATAAGCCAAGGAAAAAAAAGAAACCATCTTTAAAAACGACATCGGAGGACACTCTCCATTTTGGATTCTAATTGGAATAGGTTTTCTGTCGAGGAAAATGACTTTAAGGTCAAAATTAAAATTTTCCTCTTTGGTCTGAATCTATCCCGGAAATTGGAAATTAAAAAAGGAAAAACACATTTCACAAGAACAAAATCAAAACAGTCTTTACCAGTAAAGTCTACCTATCTTCATCACTGCAGAAAAACAGACGCTAACCAAAAAAATGATTTTTTTTGTCTTTGGGTTAGGTTCAGGCCACAGAGGAAAATTTTAATTTTGACCTTAAAGTCATTTTCCTCGACAGAAAACCTATTCCAATTAGAATCTAAAATGGATAGTGGCCTCCGATGATGTTTTCAAAGATGGATTCTTTTTTCCTTGGCTTATTTTATTCGTATGTCGTTAATTTTGTTACATTTTTACTTTTTCTTTCAATTATTTTAAATCTTTAAAATTATTATCTCATTAAAAAACAAACTTATTTTCAGAGGATAAAATGAAATTAAATACTGAGTGTTACCAATTCTTTATTTGCTTCGTAGAAATATTTGATAAAAGTTCCAAACGATTTTTATATGCATGTATTTTAAATGAAATATTTCCGCTAACTTTTGATTTCAGTAATATATCTCATAAAGCGTTCTTCTCAATCTTATTTCTTAATAACAGCCGTTGTTCACAAGAAGCTCATTTAATATTCCTGAAATGTTGAAAGCACGTGTGCACGTGAAACATACATGATAACTGAAAATAGAAATTGGTTGTTGTTATTAAAACCGGAAATCTCATTGTTATTATTTTGTTATTTAATACATTTCTGATATCTTTAAAATCATTTATTGGGACTTGAATGCTTCAGAACTAATTTATTTGATAAAAAAATGTGAATATTAAATAAAGGTTCCGTCTCTCGGTTTATTGAAATTACGTACCTAACAAAATAAAATTCTATGCGCCAGAATTTCATCAAAATGGTTTTCCCTAATTCGAAAGCATTTCCATCGAAATTCGGAAACACTTCATCCTCGGTAATACCGCTCACAAGTGATTTGTCCAATGGTGCATTTACAATGCTCACCGCTTAATAAAATGCCTATTGCGGAAACAAATTGGATTTTGCTAAGCAGATGATTTTCTGTGAGTTCAGCTGCTTGACATTCAGATTCGTTGTACAGTTTATTCGGAATAAATCCTGTTTCGAATTTGTGTGCTACGAATGCATGCTTTTTATCACAAACAATTTTAATTGAGTTAAGGCATTTAATCTATATAAATAAAAGTAAAACGCTTGCATAGTTTGTTCACTATAGAGATCCAAGCTACTGCATAGATTTTCTTCAAATTTTGCTCAAAAATGCTTTAATCCTTTATAAGGCCGTGGTAAGATTACTTACCACCAAATTCGTGGGTTTTTAAATGCAGTTTTTAAGGTCGGCATTTATTTCATCTAAAAATCTAGGTGTTCCATTTTCTTATCTCAAACCATAAGGAAGTATCTTGACTTAGTAATTAATGATTAATTAATAAAATTAATTAACAAAGAATTAATATCATCCAATAAGCTAAGGGAACTTCTTTTCTTAAAGTAATCTAAATCCCAAAGTTATTTTATTGTGTCACTGCTAGAAAAATATGGCCGTAAAAAAGGGAGGTTTTAGTGAAGTTTTCGAGATAACTAATTTCTCATTACTAAAAATCTATATTTCCGTACATAGAAAAGAATACTTTGTTTTTATTATTGCCATCACTGATGAATGAAGTATAATAGATATTTTAAATTGTTTATTTATTTGTCTCCGAATTGCCACTCACAGGGTATACTTAAATTTTAAATCATTACTTAACATTTTTTAAATAATGATTTTTAAAAAGAAGAACCTTTCTTCTAAATCAGTATTTTTTGAAAATTTATGGAAAGAACTAACCAGTGGCAGCTCGTTACTCAGAAGCAAGCAGTGCTGCAAAGAATGCTGAGAAAAAATGCTGTAGGGAATTTTGTACTTATTATTTTAGCATATAAGGTTGATATACTAATTGATAGTTTTTCAGTTACAAGCAAAGACTGGAAAAAAAAATTTCTTCATGTTTCTTGACTATAACTAAAATTTCAACAAACATTTTTTTGTGGCAAACCTCAAATTTGTAATCAGCACCCCAAAAACCAAAAAGCAAAAAGGAGTAAAAATTTACAACTCCTCCAGAATTTGATTTTAAAAAACTACATAAAGGCTGGAGTACTGAAAGAAAGCGGAAAAAAAAAGCCAAATGAGAAAGGCAAAGGCGGAAGTCGTGCCAACGAGAACTGTGAAAATCGCAGCTCGAGTGCTTCTAAATTTCAAAGGGGAAAGGATTGGTTTTCCTTACGATTGAGTGCTCCGCGTTGCTCAATGCGCGAATTTTGATCCTTAAAAGTGCAAAAGTCTATGCAGCTCTGGTTTGTCTCTCTCTTAATTGATTTTCCATCTTAATTTTACTTTTTTTATTACTTTTTTGCCATTTTCGTTGACCATTAAACTCTCAAAGTGGAAAAGTAAGCCAATTAGAATAAAATCGAAAATACAAGTTTTACAATAATTTCATGGGGGACTGCAGCTCTGCAGTCCTAATGGATAAGCCGCCACTGTGTTTGACACAATCTGAACCACAACCCCATTAACATGCCTCCATGGGAGCTACTAACCTACAAGGCAACTCCTCTCCCTTGCACTAGAGGTGTCTACCACCCATAACAGAAGTCTACTCAATAAGATTTCCTGTTTTCTTTACTCAGTTATAGTTTTCAAAGCTATTTAAAATGGTATTTGGAGGTTTAAAATTAGACAGAGGTAAAATAGCAGACAAATTCATTGTAAGGCCATCACATGTCGCCAAGTACAGCAAAAAGACATCTGAATCAGTCAGTGCATATTTCAACAGAACCAACAGTTTGCAAACTATGTAAAATCATAATATATCTTCTTAACGTTAAGGCTAATCGTAGATTCTTAGAATGTCTTTTAATTTTGCATCAACATTCTGAATCGGGTCGTTTTCACGAAAGCTAGTAATTCACAATTTAAATATAATTTAGCGATGCATTGAAAACCAAACTTAATTTTTGTAAAACAATTTTAATTGACAATATAAGCAAATTTGAAGAATTGTGATTTAAAAATTACAATTTTTCACATTATAAATGTTTTATAAGTTTAAAAAAAAATGTTACCCGTGAGCAAACGCAATTTTTACTTAGGTGAACGTCAAAAGCTAGCTTACAATTTTTTTCAAAATATTTATTTACATGTGATAAACCAAAAGAAATCATTAAAAAATAAGCAAAGGCGTAGATATTTAAACTCTCATATATAAAAGGATATTTAAATGATATCCCAATTTCAGAGAAAGATGACACATATCAAATATGGATATTCTTAAAATATGTCGAAATGTTTGTAATACAAAATATTTATTATAAACAAGATTCAAAATATTTAAATTAACCAACACAAAAGTTTGAGGAAATTTAAGCATGAAATTAACCAACAAAAGTATTATAATATTTAATTTAAAAGTATACTTAATTATTTTTTTGGTGAAACTCAGAAGCAATAAATATTTGACAGAAATGTAGCATGAAACTTACTGAAAGAAATTAATAAAAATCCGAGAAGCGTTAGCTATTACTTAGGTGAAATTAGAAAAAGATGTTCCAATTCCGTTGAAATTCACCACTCTATAAAAAAGTGGCATTTGAATGTTTTGAAATTTTTAACATGCCTTATCAAAGTCGCTTACATTTAAATATTCCGCTCTTCTTAGCATTCTATACTGATTTCCTTCGGATACATTTATGCAGATATAAATTTGCAATTAATTTTTATGTCTGTAGCATGAAGTTCTTTAAATAAATGACATCGAATAATTACTATCCTTTCTTCAAATAAAATTGATCTTTCTGGAATCTTGTATCCTACATTTCAACAGCCCCCGTTTCTTATTATGTTTACTACTTTTTCACAAAATGAATATTAATCTTTACAACAACGTAAATGAAAAACTGTACTTGAACCTAAAGCTGTCAGAAAATGATGTTCTCCAATAATTGGATTCATTCACCGGTTTTTCATAAATAAGAGACTCTGTTGCAGATGTTCTACATTCTTTGTTAAGCAAAGGTTTGTTTAGTATTGGGAAATTTGCTTCGTTGTGAAAAAGATGGATGATGCAGGATGATATTAAACTGTTTATTATCGAAAATAATTTTATGTTATTGATCAAATGATTCTGAATTTTAAGTTTAGCTCAGCTAGATTAACGTTCTATTTTAAAGTTACTCGAGGGTTATTTTAATTCTTGCCCTTGGTTGGATGACGAGAAAGACACCAACCAAAGACATGAGACCAGAAGCGGAGTCAGTTTTACAGTTCTTTGCTGATTCAAATAAGAACATTGCACCACCACATCAGAGTTTAAATATAGCTTTTGCGTTTGCATAAGAAAAAGAGACAAATGGAATTTATTATTTGCTATGAGAGACAGAGAGAGATTTCGTCAAATGAAAAAAAGTAAAATAAATGTTTGCTTTAGAAATACAAAAGTAAAAGTTTTTAATTAGTGAAAGAAAAAGGAAGAGACAAGATGTTATAAACAAAGCTTACTTTAATTTAGTAAGAAGTATATGGACAAATGGCAATAGAAAGGAGTGTACGTCAAAATGATTACGAAGCTTATAACGCAGGTCGTTTTGAATATATATATATATATATATATATATATATATTCAAAACGAAATATTAAACGAAAATTATATTTATATAATTAAATTTTATTATATATATATATTATTAAATAGGTCTGTCAGATTTACAAGTCTGTTAAAAGTTGTCTCTTAGCTAATGGACAGTGAACAAAAGCGTGTCCCAAAATGGAACGTGGCCGTTTTGGTGAGCTGGAAAAAGTAGAATCATAAGGATCTAGAGGAACATGAAGAAGTGCATTGCGAACCTGAGGCAGCTTTTGGAAACATTTGACCGAAGTATCCTTGGTATGGTCCAAAAAGCGCCTCAGGAGAGATTTGCTCCCGAAACCTCCATTCGACACTAGCATGAGGACTATTCAACCCCGAAGGAGAACTTACACCACACTCGCGTATATATTTCTAAGTTTTAAAGGAACAAAGTAAGGCTCCCTCCATCACCTATCGACTAATAGAGAGCAGCCTGTTGGAGTACTTAAAGACGATGATTACTTCTGTTCACTCTCTTCTTTTTTGATCATCTTACCTCTAAAGTATCTAATGATGTTATGATTTAATATAGGATTTTAATTTAGATGTCGTTCTATTAAATTTGTTATTCTGTTATGTAGTAATCTTTCTTTGACTATGCCACCAGCTCTGTGTTTCTAACAATGGAGTACTTCTGATGTATGTTGAATACAGGCATGATAGGTGGAGAAGCTGAGTAATGAAGTATTGTACAAGTCAATATGAAGCACTTAAGTGTCAATCGTTCTACGTACCTAATACCTCGGTGACTAGACCAGTAAATCTCACTTCTACACATGCTGTAAAGTTAACTTGACCTCGACGTAGGCCAAGAAGTTACAGGCCAAAGACTCTCAAATTCTTAGCTACTGTCCTGATGGGACGCCAAACGACTTTAGTCCAGTTTTGCTGGTTTTGATATTTATGTTGTATTTGCATTATCTCAAATTTATTTTCGAATGGGTAAAGTGTCGTAGCTGTAAGTCGAAATAAAAAATAAAAGATTGGGCTCTCAAAAAATCAAATAATACAGCGTGTTTTGCAACTTCTTTTGGTTCCCTTATAAAATGTTAAAAATATTGCTTATAATTTTTTTTCTCAGACATACAGATGCAAACCAAGACGAACAAGTTGGTGATGGAACCAAAAGAAAGGTGATAGCTTTTTAAGGTGTGCATATCCTTGAATTAGATTTAAAAAATTCAGCACATACTTCAAAACTTGTATCCTTTCCATTTCTTACACACAACAATGTTTTTATTTCGTTGCCTTTGTCAGAAATATTTAAATTACTTCAGTTTCTTCTGAGGGAACTAAAAGATTTTTAAAAAATTGTAGATATGGTTTTTTTAAAAAGTTTATTGAGAAAAGGGAAGAGAATTATCGCCTCTAAAAGTAAAGCATACATTTCTGTTATGCACTATGTTACTATGTAAAAAAAAATTACAAAATAGTTATTAGAAACACACCTTTATTAATGTACTGAACGTTAGAATTTTATTATTTTAATTATTTTCTAATGTTAAGACTTCAATT
Source organism: Araneus ventricosus (assembly GCA_013235015.1). Classification (NCBI taxonomy): domain Eukaryota; kingdom Metazoa; phylum Arthropoda; class Arachnida; order Araneae; family Araneidae; genus Araneus; species Araneus ventricosus. Next base: position 723,988 of record BGPR01000139.1, on the reverse strand, counting down.
TTTAATTAAAGGTTCAATAGAATTTATTATAAATATTATTTATTCTTGCAATCATTTTCTTCTTAAACTTACTGCCAGGTGGTGCCAATGGTATAAAATCAAAATCTAATTAAAATTAATTAAATGATTAACTGAAAATATTAAAACAGAGTATTGCCATCGATGCCACATTAATGTGCAAAATTTCAAAATTCTAGCAAATCAGAAAATGTATGAAAAAATCGATTACAAATTTCTGTTTTACAAACAAGAAACAAACAAAATTTTTTAAAAAATATATAAATGTTTCAAACGTTAATTTCAGTCGATATGAAATTAAATCAATAATGTTTTAAAAAAAGTAACGTCTTCGAAATCGACAGTTGCGTAGAACTGAACATCATATTAAATTCCAACTTCATGATTCTCTTAAACGTCTTACTAATCTTTTAAATACATTTCAAAATCTATATTTAAATGAAATATTCCTAAAATACTCATTGAGAAGTTATGGCGACACGACACTTAAGTCTGCTTAAACTAAAGAGAATTTGGAAGTCATGAACGCGGAAGATTAAAGCTCAAAATTAAATGATGAGAGCCTAGCTCGTCTTTTCCGAGCCAAAAACTCCTTAATGTGGATTAAGAATGTCCTTGAAAGGTATTTAAAAGGGCTACGATATGAACTTTTGGCGCAGTAATCCGTTGACTGGTACGAAGTCAATAAACTCTTATCCTTCTTTAAGATGTCAGTGTCGTTGCTGTCGACTGCATGCACATGACAGATACTGGTCTTAGCAACAGCGAATATAGTCTGCCTTAAATATACGTGTATAATTTTCACCATTGAAGATTCTTAAAATGATTTGTCATACATGTTGATTTTCTTTATTACGTAGGCGAATCAAGAAGTAAAATACACTTGAGAAAAAATGACACAAAAGAAAAATACAAATGTAAATAAAGATTCTTTATTGAACAACTTAAGCATAAGTAATTTTTCGATGTATTCTCCAAACGAATTGAAACATTTATCTCACCGTGCAATAAGTTTTTCTATTGCAGTAAGATAGAAATCCCCCTCCAGCGTTTTCCAACCGTTAAAATATGGCCAATTTAATCAGGGGGTGTATAGTGGGTGGGGCCAATGCTCCCATACTCGAAATTTCCGTAAGTTTTATGCGTTGATTTTTCCGAATAACTTGCTTCACAACGGCAACATTTTGAGAACTGATAGAGTTTTCAGGTCTCCCTGGACGATCATCGTCAGTCATACCCATGTGGCTATTTTCAAATTGCCTGCACCACTTTGATATTGCATGCTTGCCGTAAACAGCGACAATTTCACGATAAGTGTCTGGTCAATTCAAGCATTTAGCCCATAGAAACTGCTCAGTTCTTCTTACCTTCCTCTTCCCATTTAAGGATGTAGCTGCCACGCCTAGGGATGGCGGTTATTTCGAAAATAACCGGTTTTCGGTCATTCAGATTTTTTTTCCCTGGCGACACAGTTTTTAGCTTTATGGCCTGTATCATTAAATTTTCGGCCTGTTATAACTGTTTTTGGCAACGGACAGTCCTTTGAAATGTGCCCAAAATTAAAACAGTTGAAGCATTTTGGTTCACCTTTCTCATTATGGGTAATGATTTACAGCTTTTTCTTTTTTGATAGTTGTAACAGCTAGATCAACTTCAAAGGAGTTCCGCTTGTCGTAATGCTCTTCCTTACCCAGATAAAAAAAATCTGCAAAAATCTTTTGTAAAAATCCGCAGTTGTATTGACCTATGTTCCAAATACCTTCAGATTTTCTACAGTCAAGGCTTAAATATTAATTCCATTTAATGTAATTATTAATTTCATTAATAATTTAATTAATCTAAGTTGTAATTCAACTTTCTTGTGCGATGTCGATTCAGATTGTGACAAAACTTCAAACTCTTCCTGACCGTTATTCGAACCCGCGTTCACAGACTTGGTAGGTAGAAACACTAATCACATGGCCACACAGGACTACACAAGATGGGGTAAATTAATCTGTTTGAGTTTTAACATCACCATAGCTCTAGTGGCGCCTTTTATTTATTCATTTTTTCAGTGGCATATTTAAAAATTTTAGTTCCTAAGACAATTTTCGATTTGGAAATTTTTTCTGCTGATGCATTTCTTTCCTACACAAGTACAAGTACCTATCACTAATTGAAAAAGGAACTGATGAAACTCCTGTATGCTGTAAAATTAAACAATAATGATAATTACATTCTAATTTTGTTTTATATCCTTTGGAAAATAAAGCTGCAATATTAGAGAATATGGTGCAAAATATGTATTTAGAGAAATGCAGATATTATAAAATTGCAGTTAAATCTTCAAAAACTCAATAGATTATTGGTGAAGTTTAATGATGTTGTGAAAATCTGCTAAATAACTGCAAATTGAATTGAAGACAAAATGCAGCTTTTTGCTATCTTAAAAAAATCTGCAGGATATTTAAAGAAAAAAATAAAATAATTTTTTTGCATATTTTATGCAGATTAAATTGAAGAAAAAATGCAGATTTTTTCTGTCTTCAAAAAATCTGCGGATATCTTTAAAAAGACTTCAAAAAATTTTTTCTGAAGATTTTTTTAGCTGGATTACGCGGTTGTTTATTCTTGAAAGTTGACCTCAAGGCATCATAGTTTTCAACTAAATCATCTGGCGAATTCAACTTATACCAGTCATCAATAAAAGGATCTTTTACATCTTGAGACACTTTACGCTTTATCTGGTCCGATATAATAAGGTCGCTCAATTTCTCAAAACTAGCTGCTTTAACACCATTTACTCTTTCATTAAAAAACTTCTTCCAGGTAAAGTTTTTCCAGGTGCTTCCTACATTCTTATTATGTGTAAAAAACTTTTGGCGAATTTTTTCTGGCGTTAACTTATACCGCTTTAATAAGATATTTTTAACTTCGTTGTGATAGTTTGCAATCTCATCTGGTTCTCTGGAGATTAACTGCGCAACGTCATACGGCAATAAACCAAACGAATGAGTTACCCAAGTGTTTTCTAATATTTCAGCTTGTTTGGCCAGACGTTCAAACATAATTAAATACAAACTTACATCGTTTTTGTCGGAATTAAATTTTTGCATCAAATGACGAAGTTCTAATTTTGGTTTCATTTATGTACTGTTTTCGTTTTGATTGGCGACGGAATTTGTAAACCTATACCTTCTGCTGCAGGACGTAATTTTTGCAGCTCAAATTCCATCTCATCCTTTCGCTTCTGTTCCTCGTATTCTTCCTTTCGCCTACATTCCTCCATTTCTTTCTGACATCTACGTTTACCAATTTCTTCTTGACACCTACGTTCTTCAATTTCTTCTTGACGTCATCGTTCTTCAATTTCTTTTTTTTCATTTATTATCATGTTGAACCATTCTTTGGCGCATTCTTAATCGTACTTTGCTCGCCAAAATCATCTTCTTCAAATATTTTAATTTATGGCCGTCATTGACTTTTTCTCCAAAATCCTCAGCAATATTTTTTATTCGCACTTCCTTGCTCCATCGAAAATAGACATTTTCGCACTTACCTACATTATTTAGCTATTGATTTTAACTTTAAAATAAATAATTCACTATTGAAATTATAGAGGAGCGAATTATATTAATTCGTTGTACCTAGAAATTCAAACTAATTTAGTCTTGTTTAATTGTCAATGAAATTTTCACTCATAGGTTTCGAAATTATCCCACTTCTGATTTTTGTTGGTTTCTTGGGTATTTAACCCTTCTTAAGACTTCTTTTAACTCTTTAATCCCGAGGCGGCATTTTCTTCTAGCCCCTTTGACACCGGAAATTTGGAGAGAAAGTGACACGAATTGGACTCTCCCAACCTGGGTGGTCATTCATCCCACCCCCTGCTATAACCTTCCTTTAAGGCGCAGGTAAATGAGCTGTGGTTGGCAAGGATAATTGGACCCCCTACCTCGCTTATCTCCTAAGCGATCTCAGAACCTCACCTCCCCTCAGAAGAAGCCAACCGCCTCAGACCGGCCTTCCTCGCTGTTAGGGGGAAATTTTAGACCGCCTCGCTCGGTGTAAGAGGGTTTAAGACTAAACAAATATTTATTGAAACATTAAAAACAGCTAATACATCCCGTAACTGCTTACATCGTAACTTCATCCCGCCGTACTCGTCTCTTTTAAATCAAATTCAAGGTAAGTAAACATCTAGCTATTGCAATTCCTCTAATATCATACACTGTTATAACGATGAATGAATTATAATCGCGTTTCTGCCAGCTATGAAATAAAAATATGCTTACAGATTCGCTGTTGAAAATTAAGTCCGTCCCAAAATAGCACTCGAACTGCTTTAAAAGGGGACTTTAATATAACTAAATTAAACTAAACTGGATTTGTTTCAAAAACACGAGGGTAGTCCCTAAATGTCCCTTCACAAAATGGCAGCGTAGAAATGGGATGTTAATCTTCCTAAACTAAACTAGATTTTATTTATTTATACTCGCTAATTCTGAAAAGAGTCAGTGAAAACCCGAATTTAGAGAGAGAAAAAAGATTAAGGCAAAACATTTTTCCAGGTAAAATCAGAGAGAACTTGATATTTTATAGTGATAAAAAAACCCTTTCAAATTCCCCAAAATGTTTGTTCATTTATTTTTTATACATTAGCAACATAGCTGATTTATAAACTAAAAATAGAATGGTTTGTTTACACACATTCCGTGCTCCTTCCTAAGAAGAAATTTGGCATTCATTCTTGTGTAGTAAGAATATTTTTCCTTTTTTATTTATATTTGTACTAGCTTTTAACAATGAATCTTAAGAAGAAAACACATTCTACTTTGAAGATGAAAGAAAAAAAAAACAATATGGTTTTGATTTCGGCAAGATTAAAGGTTGTTGTTTCGAATACATTGAACAGAAAATAAGAATATAGTAAAGTAAAAATGAATTTCTTCCGCGTTTCGGTTTTTAATAATCTTTGTTATTCAAATGTATAACGTATTCCCCGAGCACGACGTATTTGTCAAAAAAGGAAAAATGTTTTTATGGCATTTTTGGATTATTGAAGTCGGTTTTTGTCTTTGGATTTTAATATTTTAATACAGTATAGCACCATTAAGATTATGAATTATTTTGGTATAAATAAAGAGGTGATATAAGAGTCAAAGATATATATCAAAACAAACAAGAAACAAAAGATAAAAATTCAAAAACATAGAAGAAACAAATTACAGAAAAAGAGAAGACAAACATTTTAATAAATTGAAGAATATCATGGCGATCCGCTCTTCAGGAAGGGAAGCTCGCCCATTATATTAATAAGTGCTTTTTTCTGCTAACGATATAAGAAAACCGTAAAAATTTGTCACTATCTCCACAAAAAGCACAAGACAATTAAAAATGGAAAAATTCTGTATATATATTGAATAATTATCTATGTATATATTGAAAATATAACACATGTTTCGATTCTTTAAAATATATATATATAATAATATAAACAAAAAATCAAGTTTAAGCATTACATGTCATAAAGTGAAAGAATACTTATATATATATATATATATATATATATATATATATATAATGATGTTTCGTAGGTAAAGTGTAGAGCAAATATATCTTGAATAAGAAGGCAGTCGTTGATCCAATCAATACATTATCTCAGTTTCTATTTATCGATTTTAAAGATGATAATGTAGATTATATGAACTTAATAGTTATAATAATATCTTTAAAAATAAATCCCACTTCACTGCCATGAATGAAACTTATGCTCAAAGGCAGCGTTGGCCGTTACAACATCGCGGCAGGATTTTATACGCAGAAACGGGGACATTCCCTGACGCTGGAAACCGATTGAATCCGGACTTCTTCTTTTTACAATGGCAGTTTTTTTAATACTAGAGCTTAAGTAGAAATATTTTATTAATTAGAAGTTAAGAAGCGTTTTTAAAATTAGGAAAATGTTAAGTTATTACATATATTTGTATCAAAATTATTATAAGTACAACGTAAATATTTTGAAAAGCACATTTATTAAAACTTTCATAAGATAAAAGGTTTATTAAACACTTGTTAAACCCTTTATTTGATAAAAAAAATAGTAGTTTTGAATGATTGTCTCAATACCTACTTATCTGATGAGTAAAAACCGATACAAATGTTCAAAAACATCTAATAAAGTACACTATTTTTTATAGCTTTGATGAAATGCTAGATAAAATGTGCTGTTAATGCGCAAAAACCGAATTATTCCTTTGTCTGAATAATAGTTTCATCGACTAACTTCTTGATAATATCATGAAATACTTACCAGTGTTTGGTATTGATTCAAAATGTAAATGAAATATTTAAATTTTTATTTTTGAAAACTCAATTAAGCAATAAATGAAAAAATATAATTATTATTTCTGTTTTGAAAATAGCGTTTAATTCACACTTACTTAAGGTGTTTTGGTGAGTTGGGGAGGGTGGAGTCGAGGGTTCGACACCCGATTCCATTGAGTGCCAAGAGAAAACGTTCCAAAAAGTAAATGACGCTGGTAGATTCTTTTTGAAATCCCAGAGAGAGGTGCCAGCTCACGTATCGTCCTCGTCATCTTATTGTAGTTCAAAATTACGAAGTCCATCTAAAAATAGCCTTCACGCTGCTTCAAAACAGATTAACGAACAAATAATATTTTTTCTTCAAGAAAACAGGAATTATGGCTTAAGAAGGTATGGTAACATGGTTCAGAATCGCTGGTTGAGTCCCGATTTTACCAAAGGTCAGCCAAGTGCAAGTATCGGGAATGGATTAATTCCTTTTCCTCTAGTGTCTCTAGCGTGGAATGAACTTTTGGATAGTGGTGTGCGAGCTCACGTATCGCCCTCGTCATCTGATTGCAGTTCAAAATTACGAAGTCCATCTAAAAATAGCCTTAACTCTTCTTCAAAACAGATTGAGTCAATATAACTAATCGTAATTGCCTACTTCAACAGTTATCTTTAAAGTAACAAATTTTGAAAAAGAATACGTAACTTATTTACAGTTAATATTATTTTATAATTATTATTACTTAACGAATAACTTCCAAGCTGTAATAATCATGCGTTACTGAAAGTTAACATCGTCCCACTTCCAATTCTTTTTGTCTAAGGAAAGCGTGATAATAAGGAAGTCAGAATTAGTTTTGGCTCAGATATTACCTATCTCCCGTTACTTCAGTTACATTTCTCTTGGAGGAATATCGTTTGCAGATAGATGATTCGTTCAAATGTCGGATAACGATGACGTCAGCAGCGAGCAGTTTTCGGTTCGTTACGCGCAATCGGCAGGGAATTGGTTCTCCTGTCTTATCTACCTTTAGTGTCACTTCTTATATGGAGAGAAATAAAATGTGGATAATTTTCACGTAAAGTGGTATAAATTCAATGACAGGCAAAACTGTAGACCTGTTCTGTATTTTTCAAAATAAGAAAAAGTGTTCACACACAATGTTAAAGAAAATTGTTTATGGATTCATTAAAAATGGAGGAATCATGATATTTACAGCATACAAAAAGATTTCCACTGAAAACATAATGTTGAAATCTTGATTGATTATTCTTTATTTTAAAATACTGCCTGTTATTCATTTTAAGTTATTTTTCATTTGCTATCATTGCTGATCACCTGTACATTGTAACACAAATAACTACTACAATACAAAAGACTAAACCGACTGAGCCATGGATTCAATTTACAAGCGAAGATTGGTTTGTATTTGGCTAAAAGCTTGAAAAAATGTGCCAATTTCTGGTGATAAATGGTATTACTTCTGGATTTGTAATATAATGGCGGTATATTGAACTGTAACGAATATCCTCGAAGATTTCAATAGATACTAATGCATTATTTAGCAAACTATTAATATCTTTAAAGTCTAGATGTTTTTCTTAACTATTTTTGCAAATAAAAACTGAAAAATCTAAAAGAAAATAACCCTGTACAAGTATTTAAAACCATTATATTGTCTAAAGTAACACTATTGTAGTCGCGATCCTAAGTTTCAAAATTTCTACTATACTAAAATGTTTGCATGAAATCCATTTCGAAAAAACCAAAAGTTTGAAGTATTTTTCTTCGCAAGTTTAATAGTCAAAGCAGTTAGATATTCGAAGCATAGTTAAACATATTGTGATTAAGATTTTGTACTCATTTATTCATAAATTTGAAAAAAAAACCTTCTTTTCAGAGTTTGGGTCAAAATGATCGTTGCATTGCAATCAATAGTGCCAAAGACACTGTGACTTAATAATGACCACGCATTTCGCAGTCAAATGGGAAATTTGAATAAATAAATTAATGATGTACATAAATTTCGACGATGTTTTACGGTAGAAATAAATTAATTGAGAGTTGTATTTATTCTTGTTCCAAAACTTAAAAGAACTAAAAAATATGAGCGACTTTAAGTTATTTGAACTCCTACACGACCATATTGAAAGGTAAACATAAACCAAAGGATGTTTAGGAGGATTTCATCTTTTAAATTACTGCAAGTGGGAGGAATAAATTGAAATAAATTGTTTCAGAATGCTAATCTGCATTAAGTTCTGTCATTTTTCTTTTCTTGAATCTTCTCAATCGTTCTGTTTCATAAACTATATTTTTCTCCTGTTTCCAAAAGATTCTCATAAAATATTTATCTTCTGAAAAGCTAAGATGATAATTTTATGACTTTTACATGCTTAAACATTAAGTCTTTTTTTAATTTTTGCATACATATAGTTTGTTTAAAGATTTCGAATAGTTACAGCTTGTTTATAGTGTTTAAAAGAAAATTTGCTTACTCTCATGATATAATATCAATTTTTATCTGTGGTAAATTTATGTGATTAAAATTAACGAAGAAATTACTTAAAGATCTTTAGAATTTTATTTTTTACATTTAATATTAAGACAAGCTACCATCAGATATTAAAAGTGCACGCAAATCTTTTGTTGATAATAGAGAATGCGACATCTTAAATTCGTAACAAGATCTTTCCAGTTTTTGGCCAAGTTCACATAAAAATTCCTTTTGGAGTAAAATTTTATAGGAGATAACTTATAACATTCATTTTGAATGTAAAAATCAATAAATATGGAAAAAATTTTATATTAAAAACAGTTAATCTATAATATAAAGCAGAAATATATGTATCTGTCTGTCGGCCACAAGAACTCCTCCTAAACGGTGAACGGTAGCGACGTAAAATTTGCACATCACTGTCGGGGGTGAATTTCTAGGTGAACTGTGCCCAACTATTTCGAACCCAGATCTATACTGAGGAGATCTTGCGCCCCCGGTACAACTGTCAAAGCTGTGTTCCCCTACTTCCTGTTAAATTTTTATTAATTTTTCATCTCCTCTATTACCCCCTACATGTCAAAACTATCTCCCTACACTTTTTTTCTTACACAATTTACCAAATTTTATATCTTCCTACATAAAAAATTACCCTCATCCGGCCCATCACTCCGCAGTAACAAAAAGTGCAGTTTCTAGATATCTATAGGCAGCAACTATCAGAGTTACTGAGTTACCTTTAATTGTTAATCAGCCACAAAAGGCTTGTTCTTGAATTGTTTTTTATTCACACTGTGATGTTTTCCCTTCCCGAGAGCGCAGTTCCCACAAGAAAAAGATTCCAGTACCTCTCACTTCAGCCGCAACCGCAAGCCAGCTGTACCTGGTGGTCATTGAGGAGACGTTCGCGAGGGTAATAGCTTCACGCGGAAAGCGACCACAATGCACAGGAATCAATATCTGTCAGAGAGCGCATTGGGTCGGCTTTGAGCAGATTAGCGGTGCTCTTTCATGTCACACCTGTATAGCTCCGGTGGTGAGGAAACTCAGAAACCATTCCACGGTCGGAATTGGCCATTGGGAACATGGAAGTTTAGTCGTTGGTCGCCTGGGAGTACGATTGTCCAGTGGAGTGAAAGGAAGGCGGAGCTCCACCCCTTGAAGTAAGGACAAAAACGGAATGTTGAAGTCGGGACGAGGAGAGCGGTGAAGGACCGATTCAGGAAGTCTCGAACGTGGCTTTCAGACTCCGGGGCGCAGAACGAGCTGTGTGATAAGTTCGGATTTAAGTCCCGAATTAATTCGGACAACGGTCACTGAGAAATCGGCATTATTCCGAAATCTCGGCTCATCGAATATCGAATTGCTAGCACTCCTTGTAGTCTCGTGCTTAGGCTATCACGCTGATAGGAGGAAGCTATCCATCCTATATTGGTTTACATCTCTTGTTGAACTACGACTCCATTGAACTTTAACGTCCTACAGTTGTGATGAACGAACTCTGTATATAAATATTTAGTCCAGATTTCTATGCAAGGATTGTTCTTTAAATTATAGCTGTGTAAAATAAAAGTACTTAGGTCAACATAAGCTTTGTATTTATTTGGTCGCACCTAGGTCAAGACACCACAACACAGTAGATCGTACCAATCTAACATTTAAACCTAGTTTTTTAACTGTCATTTTTGCACCCCCGTACTACGTGTGCCCTTGAAGATGGCCAGTCTCGTCCCCTCCTTCGGTGCGGCCCTGTTCAAATCTTGACCCCTCCGGTTCAGTAACTGGCGCCATACCATCAGACAACCGCAGGCACATATGAGCAAAGAAAAAAATATCGTAATTATTTTAATCCCTATTTTAAATATGAAAAGGCATTCCTTGCATGTCTTAGGCATCAGATTAACACATACTTGTTTATATATCGATGGCATGAGATATTCTCAAATCATCGACAGACAGTCTGAAATCGTTTCAGTAGTAATTCTCAAATCGGCCTACGACTCTACAATTAACTCCAAGCTGTCTCGCCGCATCAGATTATCTTACATTGTTTTCAGACAGCTCTACAGCATCTCAATTTTAATTCTTATCGTCAGATTTATCAAGAGGTCATTCATATATCAAAAAATAAAAATTAAACACAGACTCAGTGGCGCTAAATGAAAGCTATATTAAGAATAAACATATCAATACACTCTGTATAAAATTTTAAAACACTGGGGAACAGAAAATGAAAGATGATTCAATACTTAAAACCAGTAATGTTTCCAGTGAAATGTCTTTATTTTTCAGATTCAGTAAGAAATTAAATTAAATTTCAATATTTCATCGCCTGCTTAATTATCTTGATTAATTTGGGCCGTTACAAACAAGTTTTAAGCACTGCAAGTTTTCAATATGTCCTTAATGTGCAACGAATAATGCAAGTTTCTGTCTGAAGAAATGGACTGATACAAGATGTTTAAAAGAAAACGTGGCCAAATTTTAAGGTAAGGCATACGATAAGTATCCAAAATCACATAGGAGCATGTGTGTGCAAGCGCCACCTGGAGGCAGCAGAGGGAATTTTAAATAAAACAGCAATGGCCAAAGTGCCGATATCTTTCTGGATCTTAGCGGTATTGAACTGAAATTTTTATATAAGTTGTCTTATACATCTGATTCTGAAGTTGTGAAAGAAAAATTTACGCTGCCTTTCGCGCTTGCGCAGTAAAAAATTATTTGATGCAAATGCTCATATCTTCTCTAGTATTCAAAGTATTTACCTTAAATTATAAAGCAATGCTTTTCTAATATATTTTCACGCATTCTTTAAGTTTCAAACAATTTGGTTGAAAACTCTGCAATTTATATAGAGGCCGCGGTGGCCTAGTGGTAAGGTCCCGGCTTTGGGGCCGGAGGGCTCCAGGTTCGAAACCCGATTCCACTGAAGATCCGCCGTGTATGGGGCCTGTTGCACGCTAAAACATACGCAGTGGTCAAACGTCCTCCCGTTGGTGTGGCGTGGAAGTTTGGAGAGGGGGGCGCCAGCTCAGGTGTCGTCCTCGTCATCTGACCGAGGTTCAAAATTACGAGGTTCATCCCAAAAAAGCCCTCGTGTTGCTTCAAAACGGGACGTTAATATAACTAAACTAAACTGCAAGTTATAAGCCAAAATCATATGGAAAATTTGCGATTTTTTAAAGAAACCTTTATATCTTCCCGAATATTCGTGCTTTTAACGAAAATGCACGCAAATATTGCGCACTTCACACACAAAAAAATGATGAACGTTTCAAACCATTATCAAGTTTCTGTGAAGCGGGTTGAGCCAAAATCTCTTTCAAAATTCATCAATTTTTGGGCGGTCCTCCAAATGCCCTAGTGACCGAATCTTCAATGTGAATTGCTAGTTAAGACCTATTCTTTATATCGTCGATATATTTTCAATCTATTTAATTTGACGTACTTTTTATCAGTAATAGTAGCTTTTATTAGATCAAAAAGTTTCTTGGAATTAATTTGAGATAGTATTTCATTGGCATGTTTCAAGCGTAATTCTGTAAAATTAGCCATTGTTGGTAATTAGCTACTCACTCAATTGGCATTATATTGAATTTCATGTGTTCCGTTTAAAATAAAAATTCTGGAAAGTTAATTTCACAGCTAATATAAAAGAACATAACAGCCTAAAAAAGAATGGAAAAGTCGCTAACTTAGATAAAAGCCGCTAACTTTATTAGATGCCGGTAATACAGTTTTACAGTGAGAACATGCTCATCTATTTTCTAGCCGAATGAGTTTACTTAAGCTTTACGCCAAAATCATGACAGAAGAAAATTACTTCATTCAATGTCTCTGGTAATCGCCAATTACCTTGTCGATCAGCAGATCTTGATGGAAACAATTCTCTTTACAGAAACCAGAAAAGGGAAATTACTTTTACTGAATGGAGAAGGAGTCTCATTTCCTGGGTAAAAAATTGTCAATAGAATAGATAAGAAGGTTTCTCGTCTTACAAGTAATTGTTGGATGAAAATTCTGAATCGATTCATTTCGAGTGTTAATGGTTTTTGGATGAAGTGAAATGAATGTAACAGTAGATTATAGGACTTGGAACAATTTTTTAAGTATTTTCAATGAATTTAAAATTCTCTAAAAGTTTTAAAATTTATATGAAAGAAATCAATAAATGAGTATAGAAAGGTGCCGTTTGGACAAAAAAGATGAATGAAACCAAATAATTTTTGTCACGAAATCAGAATTTATTGATTGCATAATTTGCGATTTTAGCAACAAAATGATTCTGCAGCTGGTATCGTACAGCTGATGGAATGAGGAATTGAAGGGAATAATTGCTTGCAATTATACAACGTGCAGTCCTGCTGTCCAAGAACACAGCTCCTTAGATGAACCTCACTTGTATGTTAAAGTAGAACTTCAAGCGTCCAAATTAAACGGGGATAGGTCGGAATCGGGTATGCGAACATTTGGAGCATCCGAATCGGATATGCGAAAATTTTGGGCATCCGAGTCGGATATGCGAAAATTTGGAGCTACGAATCGGATATGCGAAAATTTGGAGCATCCGAATCGGATATGCGAAAATTTTGAACATCTGAATCGGATGTGCGAAAAGTTTGAGCATCCAAATCGGATATGCGAAAACTTTGAGCATCCGAATCAGATATGCGAAAATTTGGAGCATCCGAATCGGATATGCGAAAATTTGGAGCATCCGAGTCGGATATGCGAAAATTTGGAGCTACGAATCGGATATGCGAAAATTTGGAGCATCCAAATCGGATATGCGAAAATTTGGAGCATCCGAATCGGATATGCGAAAACCTGGAAAACCTGGATAAAGATAAGAAAACAAATAAAAAAGATAACAGAAACAGAAAAACCTAACTTTCATTCATGAACTAAGTTTAACAAATACGGGGTACAGAAAATTCTAAGATTTACGTAAAAAATGGCACCACAAGTTAACGATTCGACATTTTTCGCCTTTTCCCTCTAAAATTCCATTTGGATAATTGGGAAAACTATCATTTCCAAACTATTGTATCATTTTTAAATGGCTCCGGACTTTTGCATCATCCTGTATTTATTTTACCTTCTGACAGATATATAAACTCTTTTACATTGAATTGCTGTAATGTAAATAAAGTTTGATCTTCATCAACCTCAAGACTCTTATTCTGAGCAGTGTCGATGAAATACTGAGCAGATACTTGAAAAACAGTTATTCAAATCAATATTTAGCTTGCAAGAATCAAGAATTTTTAAAGAATCGAACTCCTACAATGCAAGGGAGAACATTGGAAAATAGTATTTTTGAAATACGATACTTCATCGAAAAGATGACAGTTTTTGCTTCATTTTAGCCGGATTAGTTCCGAAAAATATTAAATGGAAGTAACACATCTTTTTAGGTTATCAATTATTTTTATAGGCAAGTAGTTGCGAAATTGAGATACATAAATGCAAATACGTATACTATTCAGCAACAAAATCAGATACTACCACTTTTGGGCTATTTTACAGTCAGGCAATGAGTCATATGAGCGCATTTTCGGAGTTCTTTGTTAGATCACGCTTAGTAAAATGTAAACATCACCTACCCATTCTTCAGTTCCCCCCTATTTTGATGAAAATAACTCCGCCCGGCGCATGCGCAAAAGCGCGGAGGGTTTCCGAATCCGTTGCTAAACAATACTCATCTTCCAACAAAAGTCGTAAAGTATTCTTTACAATATTCCATTAACGCCCAAAATAATTTAACTTATAGATTTCAATAAATCTCTGTTAAATTATGTTTAAAACTCCAATATTAAGTTAACTGCAAAGTAAAATTAAAATCGGAGAAACAAAATTTCTTTTTGGTTTAAAAAAATTTATTTAGAAAAAAATTAAAAAATCGCTCACAAAATCATTTTTTAAAACTTTTTTCTACGTAAATATTAAAGATTTTTTGAAAGACAGTTAAATATCAAAAAATGAGAATCAATTTCTAATTCCTTGCATTACCTCAAAAATAAATCGAAAGAAAAATAAAAAAATTTCATAACGACATTTTGACTTCCAAATCTGGCTAACTAGTGGCATATACCTGTTGAAAACTGTTTAGGAGTTTGCTAATACCTATTGACTTCATAGACAGCAAAAATGAAACTATGGAATGTATTCGTTTCATCCACGCAAGTGAAATGTAACTGTCCTATAAAGAGGACGCTGGGCGTTAACAGGATATACATACGAGCAGTTTGCATTTGTTACGTTTAGGAATTTAGAAATTATGATAAAAAAATTAAGCTAACACGTTTTTACTTCGTATATTAATAACAAATTAAAGTATTAAAGGTTTTTGAAAGACAATAAAATATCAAAAAATGAAAATTAGTTTCTAATTCCTTGCATTACCTCAAAAATAAATCAAAGGAAAAATCAAAAAATTTCATAACGACACTTTGACTCGAAACCTGGCTAACTGGTGGCATATGCCTGTTGAAAACTGTTTAGGAGTTTGCTAATACTTATTGACTTCATAGGCAAAGCAAAAATGAAACAATGGAATGTATTCGTTTCATCCACGCAAGTGAAATGTAACTGTCGTATAAATAGGACACCGGCGTTAACGGGATATACGAGCAGTTTGCCTTTTGTTACGTTTAGGTATTTAACAAAATAATGATAAAAAATTAAGCTAAAAAGTTTTTACTTCGTATATTAATAATAAATTAAAAGAATTTCGACATATGAAATTTATTGACGAATCCAGCTGGTCTTTTGTACTCAGTTAGTAAACAAAACAATTTATTCTTCTAATTTGAAACGCCGTTTTTTTTAGGAAACGAAAAGCAAAAAATTTGCATTTGTTATGAAAAATTACTCTTATTATCACATGAATAATTGTAGTTCGTAACTTTTAGGTCAAGAACTTACTATTTAAGTCCTCGAGACTCAGTAATTTCTAGCTAATAAGCGGTAACTAAATCATTTTGAAGGCCATTTTTCTTTTTTTCATAGTTTTTCTGATAATTAGCGGCTTTGTCCCCAATATCTCTATGACAGGGTGCACATTAAATCCGTTAAAATTTTTAAAATATATTAAACAGGAACAAATAATAACAAAATTTTCATTTTTAACAAATGGAATTCGAAAGAAATCGGAATATTTTAATAAAAATTTTGTAATTAAAAAAGTTACCGATAGAGGGCACCGAAATTAAATTTAGGCAGATTCGAGTAAAGTGGGCCGTTATTGAAGTACCTGGATGCACGGGCATACTTCACTAGACGCCAATAGCATGCTATCGTTACAAGATTAATCCTCTGACACAGAGCGAGGCGGTCCCGGACGGTCTAAAAATCTCCCTTTCACAGCGAAGAAGGACGGTCTGAGGCGATTGGCTTCTTTTGGGGGGGAGGTGAGGTTCTGAGATTGCTTAGGAGATAAGCGCGGTAGGGGGTCCAATTATCCTTCCAAACCGCGGCCCATTTCCGTGCGTCTTAAGGGAAGGTTATAGCAGGTGGTGGCTGGTTAATGACCACCCAGGTTGGGAGAGTCCAATTCATGGCGTTTCCTCCCAGAAGGTCCCTGTTTTAAAGGAGCTAGAAGAAAAAAGTCGCCTCATGTTTAAAGAGTTAAGCGGGGCCATCTTATCCAATGGGCTAATTGGGCTGTGGCTCAGGGGCACCATTGATCCAAAGGAACCAAAAAATTACAAATCTGATTTTATTTTAATTTTGAACCAAAAAATGTGTTTAACTCTTTAAACCCGAGGCGACGTTTTCCTTCTAGTTCCTTTAAAATGGGGTTTTTTGGGAGGAAGAGACATGAATTGGACTCTCCCAAAATGGGTGATCAGTTACCACACCTCCTTCTATAACCTTCCCTTAAGTCGCACGGAAATGGGCTGCGGTTTGCAAGGATAATTGGACCCCCTACCGCGCTTATCCTCCTAACCGATCTCAGAACCTCACCTGCCCCTCAAAATAAGTCAACCGCCTCAGACCGTCCTTCTTCGCTGTTAAAGGGAGATTTTTAGACCGTCTCGCTCGGTGTCAGAGGGTTAAATAAAATTTTTAATGTGTTAAGCGTAAAGATATGATTGGGGTTACGACTAGACAGTCATCGATTTTGTAATGTTACATAAACACGCATATATCATTTCAAAAAACATTCATGAAGAGACAATCAGCGAGAAAATCCTAAATTATGTGTGTAATAGAAGTTATCTACAATGTCGATGCTCATTTGTGAAATCCTATTTTGAAAAGACGCTGATTTGCGAAATTGTAAAGCGCTGATCAAAGAACAGGTTACGTTTTTCAACGTAGGACTACGTTCCTTCCATTGGGGTCTCAGGAAGGAAATTGATTCACACGCCAAAACGCCACAAAATTGGTATAGGAGATCCTCTATATCTCGGTAACTACATATGTTAAAAACATAACTAATGTCTTATTTTAGAGATAAAGGGCAACAACAGAAGTTGCAAAAAAAATTTGAAACTCGGAACTGTAGTTCAGCGACTATTGAGTAGCAAAGTTGGGCAAAAATACGCATGAATTTGTGACGCGATCCTCTATATCTCGGTAACCACATACGTTAGAAACATAACTAATGTCTTACTTTAGAGATAAAGGGTAACAACAGAAGTTATAAAAAAACTTACTTAAGCTTGAAAACGTACGAGAAACTTCGAGAAACAAAAGAGTCACGAGAATAAAGTAGTCCTACGCCTTTTACATTAGGGCTGTTTGAAAAAACAGCCTCCCGTCATTTTTCTTTTGCTCCCCAATTAATATATTAGGTAGATATTTCCATTGGGACAGAGGCTCTCAAATGCCTTGTTGCAGTTCTGAAAGGGCGCCAAATGACTATAGCCCATGGTGCTCAAATTTGTTAAGAAGTCCCAGAGATCAAGCAATGCGGATTAAGATAGTTTAATGAACGGTTCTGGCTACTGTAATCTTCACGTAGGACAGTGCCCCGCCCCATATTACATGTTCAGCGAAGACATTTCCCTTGGATAATCTGAATAGACCGTGTTATAAGTCGACGCGGTACGATCAAGTGGCCTCCGCGGTCACCAGGCTTGATTTGATTCATATTTTTTTAGTTGTATCAAGAAACAAAGGTGAAATTTTAAATAGTTAAGCATTATGTGTTAATAGATTAACAGCCAGGAAAACTGGATATTCTGGTTGAACAAGCTGGTCGCCAAAGGCAGGAATTCCATCAATGAAATAATATTAATTAGCACCATATTTTTACATAACATATTTTTCAGTCTCCCACAAAGTTTTGACACTAACAGGACTGAGAAACGACATGGATTCTGTTAGTAATAAAAATTAAAAAATTCTCCATTTTGAATTCATTTTATACATTCAGTTAAATTTTTTGTTTAAAAATTGTACCTCCAGAAATGACGTAATGTACCACAAGTGGTACATGTATCATAGGTTGGGAACCCTGATATTAAACCAAAGGGATGTAGTGACTCCACTGGATTTTGAAAGAATGAAAACTGTTCTACAAACAGTGTTCGTCTTTCTGTGCCCAAGTTACCGTATTATCGTCTCAATCTTGTTCTCTGTTGCCTTCTTTTCTAGTCGAAATACTCTTCCTTTTCACATGGTATTATAGTTATTGAACTTATCAATTTTTTATCATGCTTCAGTCAATATTTACTTTAATTTGGTTCTTGTGATGCTCTAAATTCTGCACGCATTCTTTCACGTACATAACTTTTGCTTCTTTAAGCCGGCCATTCACTTGAAGTATAGACATGTCATTTGTTTTAAGCCCGGTTTTTTCCCCGTCCATTTTAATCGAAAAATACAGGCACGTAATTCACAAGTACGCTAACTCTGAACGAAGGTAGGGGGAGCGATCTTCTTTCCCTGTCTACAGCTGCTTGTCAATCTCTCTTCGATTTTCCCCAGTCAGCAGATTTTAATTTATGCTACCATCGAAGCGAGGTTTCAATCTACGCAAGGCATTGTTCTTTTCGTTAACCTCTTTCAGGGTGCGACTGATTTTTCGTTCCGATTTCAGTCCAGACGGAATTCCAACTATGGTAAGCCATTTGGCTCATTTCCATAGATTTTTATCGGTTTTTCCTTCTCTCATTCCAAAATATACAGTTTGTCTGTGAAGTGAATGGCCGGCCTTATACATTTGTAATTTTTATGTGCTATTTAAAATTATATTTTTTAAATTTCTTCTATGTTAACAAGTTTTCCATGGATGTTAGATGTTATATAGCCTCCTCCGGTTTACATGTGCTCTACACACTTTTGTGTAAATAAAGCCAGCTAGGGTTAAATAAATAATTTTTTTATATAAATAATATTCAATTTCTTCTAAACAAAACAAAAACAAATCAGTTCTTTATATTTAATTTATCATTAGTGTGTGTTACCGATCCTTTAACAAGTAACGCTCTCCGAATTCTTCTTTATTTAAGAACTTTTCCTTGAGAACAACAGAAAATACATTAAGAAGTGCCACCCCATCGCAGAACGCGCCAAATCAAATTATATTGCTTTAATGGCATCTAAAAGATAAGAAATAGGAGTGAAGTAAAGCTCGCATCTTCTCTTAACTTTCCTTTCCTTAAAACTTTCTAAAAAAGAAAATGTGAGCCTTTTCCAACGCACTGGGATTGCGGGAATTTCCCCATTTCTCTTCTCTTTTCCCGTCTTCTCCTAGAGTAAGGATATAAGAAATAAAATAAAATGGGAAGAAGAAAAAAGCCCCGGCAACACAGCTGGAACCATTATAATGCGAGAAATTGCGACAAGATGGAACAGAATATATTTTAGAAGTAGCAGATTTTCTGCCCAGCTTCGAGATTTGTCTTATAGCAGTCAGCCTTCCTCAATCGACTCAGAACTGGATCAGATTTATTCAAATCGCCATTTTTGTCCGCGGGATTTTTTAAATCCCATTATATTCAGGACATGTAGAAGTATTAACAGGATTTCGTTTCTCTTTTCTCCCGTTTTGATCTGACTGCGCCAGAAAAATCTATTGCGAAAGTAGAAGCCGATCGCCCACTTTTGCTCTCTTTTACTCTTTTTTCTTTTAATGGTACTCTTTTCTTCTGAATGGAGAAGACATTTTTAGATTATTCACTCACTTGTTAATATTATTTTTTGATAATCAGCTTTATTCACAATGTTTGAGCAGCTACTCTTTAATGTTTTCTTGTAACAGTAATACAAGACTGTCCAATGAAACCAAATCATTACATTTTTTATGAATATGGACATATAAATTTAAATTGGGTAAATACTACTGTTGAAAAAAAGTTAGTTTTGATCGCTTTTCAAAACAAAAGCGCGACTGAGTCATTGTTTTTGTAGCCTCGTTTATAAAATATGACAAAACTCTAGGGTGAGGCATTTTCTCTGGCTACTTCTACATATTGTATTTGCTTAACTGGTATTCTTTAACATATGAATCTTATCAGAATTGAGTTGATTCAAACTCAAATGATTTACGTCAGTTGTGCCGCACAATTCAATTTGTGCACTGGCGCATCTTTCAACACGAAAAAAACATGACTTTATATGGCTTTTTAATCTAATTACATTCTAAAATTGATACAGAAAAATTCTAAGCAGCATGATTTTATTGTAAATGACTTCAATAGAATTGGCTTGAGGAATCGCTTTTATCATTTTATTTACTGTGGTGTAACACATGTGATGATTCCATTATAAGACTGCGAATATAGTACATGCTTTAAGAAAACTAATTTTGATATCAGCCTGCCACTTCCGTAACATTACGCGTTAAATATAATGACAAATATAATGAATTTTTTAGGCAAACATGATTATCAGGAAAATGACTTTAAATTGTATAAGGAGTCAATGTTTTATATTTAAAATATTTATTATTTCGGTGAGGGATTTTTTATTAATCATGGATAGTTTTTTTACACCTATTCGGGTATGAGAAAAATTGAAACTCCATTTCAGTCTCATTTCATGATTACATGAAATCAGTCAATCAATTATGAGTCTCATTATTTCAACATTCTATATAAGCCTAAGCATTAGTCAAAATATGAATCCGAAATTATGTATTTGTATTTTCATATTATTTTAGGAAATGAAAATTAGATAAAAGCAAACAAAAAATTTAATATTAACAAAAGCTTTTATATACATGTTCTTATATAAAAATTAACCTTTGATATATCAATATGAATTTCGCTAATTAATTGTCGATATTTGATACATTAATTTTTCAATAATTCGTCTACATTTTATTCTATCGTTCCTTGTAAGTTTAGTTAAAAAAATAATCGATTATCATGAAAAACTTTATTATTTAGTCCAGCGGCTTCCAACCCATGGGCCGCGGCCCACTTCTGGCCGTGGATAGAGTATTAATGGGCCGCGGAAAGCTAGTCTAAGTCGGGGGAACTTCAAGAATTGTCACTCGTTTTTTGCTTTATAAAAAATGTATTTTCAATCCTTTTACAGTAGGTTTAATTAATTACTGAGAATTACGTTCATATGATAATAAATGTATTATATGTGTTTGTATTTTTTACTCGTATTTTTAGTTAGTGGACCTCAAAGTATTTTTTACACAACAGGTAGTCCGCACAACCAAAAAGATTTTATTCTATACTTATAAAATGCAGTGTTTGTGCGTGTGCGTGTGTGCGATGTCCAGACGAATCTATCGCGCATACAGCTATGAAATTTCACACACATGTAGTCGTAATGGTGACTCAATGTACCTCGAAGCCCAAATTTTAAAATTTTATCTAGAAAATGTTTTATTTAATATTTTGTGTTGTTTTGGGTAATTTTTCACACTAATTTCTGAATAGCATGATAATTGGATAATTGTACAAAAAAAAATAGATACACCATCAGGAAAAACAAACGATTTATATTCTAATGAGATTTGTTTCATACGTCTAACTTAATTTACTGAATTTTCAGAAACTGTTGAAAAATAGTCACTTCAATGGTAATTTTCCAATCGGATTTCTTAAAATTCTAGCATACGACGTTCTAATAACGCTATCATGTTCAATTTTTTTCAGCTTATGACTGGAACGTTTCTGTCGGATTTAAGACAAGAACGATTAAAATATCCTTTTCCGTTTTTCTTAAATGAATTTTTTCCTGGTCAGTTGAAAGAGATTTTTCTCTAGCGAGCATTCTCCTACGGAAGTTTCTCCGGAGCCTTCCCAACATGCATTATTGCAATTTCATTGTCTGACGGTGCAGAGCGCAGGATACGTCATAAACTTCGATTATTATTTTCGGCAGTGTCTTGACGTGTTTATTTGTCTCGCATATTTTGCTTGCTGTATAATATTGATTTTCACGTTGCAATTTTTTTAATATTGCTTCGGATTAACGTACTCTGTACTGCTTTTGTACAGTTAAAATAAGCGGAACAATCAATAATGTGTATCTTTTGTTTTGATTTTGTTTTCAGAACTTTTTCGTGTCATTGCGGGAGTTTTTTTTCCCCTCTTCATTTTGTTGAAGTTCTGATTCCACGGGCAACACCGTGTGCGTATTGTTAGTATTAAATAAAAATATTTCATCTCAATTATTTTTTAGAGTAGCTGATGAATGTTAATTATGTATTTGCTAAAAACTCTTCTTTACCCATGAAATATAAATTTCAGGATAAAGCTTTCACCAAAAGAAAATTATAATAACATGAAATGTTTTTTATATGACATATACATTCAATTACTTTTACACTAGAAAAAACGCAAATAAAATAAAAAAAGATTCATACATCTTTAAATTTATGTTTTCTTTTTAAAGATGGCATTATATCAAAATCTAAAGCCAGTATTTAATCCATTCATAGATTACTTATTTTACCTTATTCGTTCATATTTTTATTTAATCATACTTTTACAACTACATTCAATTGTTTTCCATTGAACGAAATTCGCAAAAAATGACATTTAAAATGCATTTTATAAATCAAGGATTTTCCATTATTGATAAATCTTGCAATTAATCGAATCTGCTTGCTGAATCAATTGTTTTCATCTTCTTTGCTTCTAAATTATGATTATTATGAAAAGAAAAATGTTAAATTAATACCTAATTATTAATCTTAAGAGTATTATCAAAAAATCCTCTTAGCTAATTCGTATGCTAAATTGTTACGACATCCAAATTGTTAAACTTTGCAAAGCTTTTTCGATTGGTATTAAAATTTTTATGTGATTTTTATTCAATAATTTTTAAAATATAAGTAAAAGAGTTAATAATTTTTTTTAAATATTACTTTAAATTTGAAAAAAATCACAATTTTGATTTCTGTTTTCTAGCAGTATAATGTAATTCAAGAATTATTGTATCCAATATACGTCTAGAGATACGTAGAGAAAACGGTTACTGTCATTTAAAATTAAGGAACCTAAATTTCGAATGTTCATAATTTATTATCCACTTCATTGAAAAAAAAACTTTATGTGTATTCGAGGAAATTTGAACTGGAGAATTTGAATTTGTATTCAAAGTTGAATATTTTCTTTTAAACATATTGAGTTAGTGCGAATTTCAATATGTTGATGACCCCCTAAAATATAACATACACTTTTTGAGATCGTAACAGTTAATAAAATTTTTAAAATATTACTTTAAATTCGATAAAAAATGCACAATTTTGATTTCTGTTTTCTAGTAGAATATTCTAATATATGTCCAGAGATATGTAGGAAAAACGGTTACCGTCATTTAAAATTAAGGAATCTAAATTTCGAATGTTTATAATTTATTATCCACTTCATTGAAAGAACACTTCATGTGTATTCGAGCAAATTTAAAATAGAGAATTTGAATTTGGATTCAAAGTTGAATATTCCCTTTTAAAAATATTGAGGAAGTGTGAATTTCAAAATCTTGATGACCCCATAAAATATAACATGCATTTTTTGAGATAGTTTTTCTAAGAAGTCAGAAAGTTTTACTTTCAACTTGCGAAAATTAGTTCCTGAGTATAAGTGGATACGTTTTCACGTACTGTATATCTCCAATAGCGTTATGAGCTTCTGGATTAATGCTCTGTTGTAGCAAATATTTTCATAATCTGAAAGTTTTGCTTATTAGTGTGATGAAATGTAAACGTATTAATATTATGGCATTAAATACTATATTATCTTTATATTTACACGTAGAATTTTATAATGAAAATTTTTAATATATCATAATTTAATCGTAAAAAACAAGAAATATTACTCTTAGGTTCTCGAGTTTGCTCTGGATTATCGCTTTCTGTAAGAGACAGAATCACCTGAAGTTCAGTTTATTTATAGTTATTTAATTGCATGGAAGTCTGAAAATATGACTTTTCTACATGAATTCTATTCAGTTTTAAATGGCTGCATTTTTCATAATTTTTTCTGATTATTAATCCCCGATTATTTCAAGTTTTTCTTGTTATTTACCATATTTTAGTACAAATAAATGCCTTCGTTCAATCTACAGAAAAAAAAATCCTTGGTTTGAATCTTTGGCTGCAAGTGACCCTTGGCGAAGTTTCCTGGCCGGATTCATTTTTATAAGCTTTTATTCAACTTGACTGTAGTGACATCAAATCTTGAGATCGA
Organism: Araneus ventricosus; assembly: GCA_013235015.1. NCBI lineage: Eukaryota > Metazoa > Arthropoda > Arachnida > Araneae > Araneidae > Araneus > Araneus ventricosus. Next base: position 699,564 of record BGPR01000139.1, on the reverse strand, counting down.
TTTCTTACCCACTTTCAATCGAGCTACAGCTTTGAAATTTAGCTCAGTGGTGGGTTTCCGGTGACAATATAATATTTTTCAAAAAAAATGCAAGCTATACCTATTTTAAATCTAACAAAATGATATTAAAATTGTAGCCCTATATTTGGGCGATAAAGTTTGGAAGGTGGTAACCTCACGTTACGTAGGGTTGTAACAACCCCACGAAGCTAAAAGAGAATACGCTATGCTTCCGGCGCTGCACCGACGAATGACGTAATATCTCGTTTTTCTACACGTCTTGGTTTTACTTTCTATTAAAATTCGCCAACAACCAGATTTTTTTTTATTTCGCTAAACGTGCGCTAAACGTTTCACGCTCAAAGCAAAAAGTGAAAGTTATGCAGATCAATTCTCTTTTTTTCTATTACATTGTTGATAACAATTGTAAGTTATCAAGTAATATATTACGGATTTATATTTCAGAAAGTTAATGTCATTAAATCATTTTAAAAGTGTAATTGTGCATATGTATATAATAACTTTAGTGTGTTTTATACTGGAGAAATCACTAATTGAATTTGGTTTACTATGCCTAACATGTCGTGTGTATTGGTGTCAGCCGTCACTAAAAAGTAGAAAATAAAATAAATTTAAGGTATAAGCTGTTATTGAAAAGGCACTTTAAATGAGAAAATACGTTTACACATTATAATTTCGTCAAAATGAACTCAAAAGTAAAAACTATATTTTCTGGTTACAATAAATTGCATGGTTCGAATAAAAGCGTGGACACCTTTACCTTCTACGAATATTACATTTGTTTAAGGAAATATACACGAAATATAAGGTGCTACATAAGTTATCCACGCTTTTATTTGAACCATGCATTTTATTGCAATCAGAAAAATTAAAAAATTATTTTTAACTTTTGGGTTCATTTTGACGAAATTATAATGTATAAACGTATTTCTCATTTAAAATGCATTTTGAATAAAAGCTTATACTTAAATTTTTTTAAATTTTTTTTTCTTTTTTCCGAATTAAAAAATAAATCTTCGATTTTCACTTCTTTTAATGCATTGTATTAAATCCATTTATTTTTTATAAATCAGTTTTCTTCATATTTTTCAAATTAAATTCTTCATTTCGGATTTTATTCATGTGCTATCTATGAATTGTCAAATTATTCTTGCAAAAGACCACAGAAGTTTTAGATTTTTCATAGAAATACATTAAGTCATGGTTATTTAACAATGCTTCACACAAAACTTCGTCTAAATAATCTAAATTTTTCCTCATATTTCTTACGTAACATCGCAGCTGCAATATTCAGTTATTTGTCTAAATACGAATTAAAATATTTTTCTGTAGAAATATTTCAATTAAATGAGGAATGGAAAATATGCCGTTATTAATTATAGAAAATCAAACATTTATTTAAAGGAAAGAATTTATTTTAAACTAAATTCGACTGATTAAAATTATATTCTCTTCTAAATAAAAATGTTCTTTAAATAGACAGATATACCAATAAAGCCAAAATTAAAAAAAGAAAGTAATACAAGCAATCCTATAGTAATTTGAAGTAAACGAAAAGCAGACAACAAGAAGCTCTGTCTTAGCCTAAAATACGCCTGCTTCTACAGAAAATTCCCTAAATATTCTTTTGAATCCATTTCGAATAGTTTCTAGCCCTTGAAAAAGTGAACTAGAATGGATTCCTTGTTTTTGCTGTCTGCTTTTCGTTTACTTCAAATTACTATAGGATTGCTTGTATTACTTTCTTTTTTTAATTTTGGCTTTATTGGTATATCTGTCTATTGTTCTCGGTTTTTTGTTATGCTGCTGCAATGGCGCGCATCTTAAACATTGTCGTAATTTTTCTAACTTCATTTCCTTTTACAATTAAATTCTTTTATTCATTTTAATTTTTTGTATGATATTAAAAAAAAAATTTTTCTTGTTCCAGTTTTAATTTTGCTTTTAATAATTTAATAAATTTTTTTTAAATCATTGATTGTTTACATACTGTATTCTTTAAATAGAGTAAGAATACATTTGAGCATCGCATTTATTAATAACTTAGCCATCATTCATTCCAGAATTAAAGAACAGAACCTTGTACATTCTATCCAACAGAATATCATTCTAGCTTATAGGAGCTCGAAAGACTCTATTATGTATGGATATATGCAATGAAGATACGTTAATGATACATTATCATACATGAATTCATTTACTTGCAGGCATTAACCTAGGACAAACTCCAAAACTAGCATGATTGCTACAATCCTTTCCTTGATCCTTGTAGGATTGAGTTTTCTTTCATTAATCGATGTTTCTTTTAAGGTTATTAGTTTATATATTTGCATACTTTAGTTTCAGGGGAAATCGTAATGTATGAAAGGCATAATAAATAATGCATACAAAGTAAGAGAAAATTACTCCTAAAAATATATTCTGCTTGTAACCACAACGCAGTTGAATTTTTTAAAAAAATGGAATATTTTTCAAGACATTTTTATGCACAAACGAAATATCAATAAAATTGCTGTTCAAAATTATTAGCTAGAATATACCGTTTAAAACAATAATTAATTATTTCTAAGAAGTAGTGATATTTCATGAAATAAATAAAATTATATGCATTTATGGAGGATAAAATAAGGTACTAGAAAATCAAAACAAAATAGCAAATTATCAAGTTTTTAAAATTTTATAAACAAAAGATTAAATTTTAACAGTCCTTTCTAATAATTTTGAACAGCACTGTATTAATAATGTTAACACAAGTGAATCTGGAATCACTACCTTACTGAAACTCAAAGGTAAAGGACTACTTTACTATAAACTCCACATCGATTTTCACAATTCTGATAACAGCTATGAGACAGTCTGACCACATACATAAATTCATTCATCTAGCTCTTTTTGTCTTTGAGTTAGCGAATTCACATATAGACATGATTCCAAAAATAG
>BGPR01000139.1:658050-688958 GCA_013235015.1 Araneus ventricosus | reverse complement strand
TAGTTCAGAAAACTGAGCAGTTAAGGTTCTTAGCTGAATTAGAATGACAACGCATTCACATAACAGTAGGTGTCATCACATTAGATAGTTCAGAAAACTGAACAGTTAAGGGATTACGTGTAACGTTTGTGAAACTTTTCAAAAAGAGACAGAGAAAGAGAAAAAAACTTCATAAACTCTGTACCGGTAATTTTCTATGCAATTATGTATCTTCAACAATATAAATGATAAACCTTTTTGAAAGATTTGACCACTTGTCTTAAAGGTCGAGGTTGGATTTATTTAATTTAGAAATTCGCTACTTCTGGACTCGACAACCAATTCTTCGGAAAAAAGACATTGCTTCATGGAAGGCGTACGTCTGCTGCAGGTTGACAAATATTTTTATTTGGCTTTTAATTCTTTCGGTGGTAGTTTTGATTCCGGGGGAGAAAGGGACGAGCAAACATGCCGATGCCCATCTTAAAGATGGCCTTACACCTTTTAAGCATATCCAAGTATCGAAATGAAAATGAAGGTTGAGGAATGTGACAGAAATTAACGATGAAATTTAATTAAATAATTTTGAATTAGGCAGCACTAGAACATCCTTATTTATAGACTGGAATTCATATTTGATTTATCATCGCAATTACTGTTGTCTTTATCCTGAAACATCTTGATGATCTTTTACATTAAAGAGATTACGTAATTCCTTAATCTCCCATTCCTTAGAAAATAGCCTTATTAACTTATTTTAAACATTATATTATTGATAAATGGATGAAATTTGAAAGATGGTCTCATTAATAGGGTTGTAGATCTCCATCTATTACTAAATTGGTTGTTGGAGTAATAACTACTAATAAAGTTGAGTTTATAATATTAATGTAATATAATATAATACTATAAGTTATATAATGTAATACTAATGAAACTGAGTATCTGTTTATTCACTTGCATGTAAACGTGATAAATTAGAAGTGCAAAGAGCTAGATGTGTGGAGTTTAGTACTGCTGTGATCAAAAAGTGTTGGGGATGCTGTCATAAAATAAAAGGTATTAAGGTATTTGTCAATATTTATAGATAAGTATTCTTTCAAAGATTTCATTCAAAGTAATCTCCTCCGACTGCAATGCACTTTTGCTAAAAAATTTTCCAATCCTCAATACATACCTTAAATTTGTTTTCGTGAAACCCTTCAAGGTTCATAATGAATTTTCTTCTATTGCCTCATTAGACTCGAAACAGTGATCACGCAGAGGCAGCTTCAGAAATCAGAAAAAGTCCCACGGTGCTATATCAAGTGAATACGGGGCCGTGTTTGTTGACTTTTTTGTCAAAATTTAACGAATATTAATGACCCTATGAAAAAACGCATTATGGTGAAAATCCCATGAGTTATCTGGACCCATTTCAGGTTATTTTCGATATAGGAATTTGTTCAATAATGTCTATAATTATTTTGCGACGATAGCTAAGTACCAATTGTTTGATCTGATTGAAAAGTTGATGATTAGACGAAGTTTATTTTCTACCAAAGCCTGATTCATCTACGACTTATTCTATACCTCTTTAAGCATTTTATACCGCTCAAATATTCTTGGCTTTCATAAGCAGTTATCTTTAAAGGATTTTTGTCACACTTAAAATATTTTTATAACAGAAATCACATTGTGGAAACAAAATTTAATGCATGGTCTTTGCTCGTTTGAAGTATCTATAAAATTGAAATTCTTATCTCTTTGAAAATAGATTTAATTTCAGACGATATATAAAATGAAATCAAATATTCATGTTTCCATATGTTTATATACATCATAAAATATTTTATAAAAGTTTCCTAACATGCATGCATTTTAAATGAAGTATTCCCTATACTTTTTGATCAGAATAGTATTCCATTTCCGGTGAGCAATGATGATTTACTATTACACTTATTATTACACTTACGAAAAGATATGTCTCCTGTAAAATCTCAAATTTTTTTATTTCTATCAAATTTGAAAGTAAACATTGCGAATGGGATTTGTTCCAGAAGAGACAGATTCCATTAGGGAAAAATTTAAAATTTCTGCTTGAAAGCAATAAATTTATTAGTTTCATAAGCTCATAGGTTTTCTTTTTTTAAATTTTTCAATACACATAAAGTTGAACTTCAGATAGTCTGGGAGTAGTTTGACTCCTATTAGTTTTTGAGTTTGACTTTATTGTTTTGACGGAAAACTTATGAAGTTCTAAATCCAAAATTGATTTATTTGGAAGTATAGAATTGCACTCTCGTTCATTGGTAATGGAATATTTTCATTAATCAACCTGTTTACCAATCTCATTTCAAAGAACTTCATAAATACACAAAGACAAATAAAACCTTTGTCATAAAAATTGATTTATCACCATCTCTTGTTTGACTGTTGATCGTTCTGGCTCATTATTAGGTAATCCGATGAGTAAGTAGCTCATGGAATCAATGCTCATTCCAGTTCGAAGTAGAGGAAGTGTTTGTTGTCACTGAATAGCGTAATTTTTCCGTTAAAGTGGCACTGAAACTATGGGAGATTGATAGAAGGGTTCCTTTGATCGTAGCCTTTAATCGATAATTTTCTAATTTTCGTGCAAGTCATTCGCGAAAAGTGGATTTTGTCAACCAGTTTCCAAATAAAGACTAAAAGCGTTGCCTTATTGACGCATTATTGAATCACCTGCTTAAATAATTGGTTTAAACGTTTATCAGTTAGAATGAATGAGGCAAGGATTTTTAATCAGATGGTTATCTCTCTTGTCACTATGACCATCATCCTTCTTTCCGGATAATTTGTTTTATGGTATTTTTAATCCTGTGCCTTCTAGAATAGTTTTTTTTTTTAATTTTTTTCCTCTTTGATTTGTTATTAATTTTTCTATTTCAAGATTCTAATTTTTTTGTTCTTCTAATTAATATTTTTACGTTTTATTTCATTCTAGCCATTCGATATCATTTCTCTATCTGAGTATTTATCGTTTAAATTTTAGTTTTTACTGACAAGTGCACAAAGATAAACTATTTTAATCGTCAAAAATTCTAACCATTTTGACAGTTCTCCAGGATTTAGACCTCTCAGAATCGAGATAAACCATTTTCAGAATTCTGTCTATTTGTCCGTGAACTCAGTAGTTGAGAAACGGAACCAGCTTAACAACTGAAATATGATATGTAGTTGCGAAACAGAATTGTGGATATGTACCAAATTTTGCCCGAACCGACTACGGGAGTACGCTTATCTTTCCGTGCATGTATATGAATTAGAACGCGATATCTCTAAAACACAGCAAGCTAGACGAATGAAACTTGGCATGCAGTTTTATACGTGAAATTGCAGACGTGTATCAAATTGCGGGCCAAATCCATCCCCGAAATGACTGTCAGTAGATGTGTCTGTTTGTGCGCAGGTGAACGCGACAATTCGATAACGCAACAAGTTAGATGGATGCATTTTAGTGCATGATCTCTACACCAATATTATAGATCTGCATCTAATTTTGGACTAAATCTATGAATGAGTACATGTACCACAAACGGAGTTACCCCTATCCTGCCTAGGCATCCAGGGACCTTGAATGACAATTGCTGCAATGGCTCACGTGCTGAGGCCGTAGTGGTAGTATCCATCATCGGCTAGGGGCAGACCCCTAACTGAAGGAGGTACGTACTATAGCTGAAATGGGCTCGACACCCACCATTATATCACCCATAGGAGAAGCGAGACCCCGCTTAATTATACGGCGGCTTCTCAGCCAGGTACTCGTCATGCCCCGGGAGTGAATGAGTACGTATATATGTCCGTGTGTATGTGGGTAAGATATCTCAAAAACGCAACAACTGTGCTAAATGAAACTTGCTTGTTCCTACCCCTGTTGAGCAATATGTTTTAACACCAGAATTATAGGTATGTGGCTCCGATCTGTCAATCTAAAAGGTCCAAAATGCATTAACATTCTCTTCTTTATACTACGAAGCTAAATACAAAACGTACCGTATTTTGTAAGTATAGGAGAAAGTCATGGGGATAGCACTCCAGTTTTTTACTTCTTATTATTTTTTATGTCAATATAAGAGATTTCATTATTTTGATTTTTAATACTTCTTTGTTACATTTCTTAGATGTAAATTTCGTTTTTCTGCGGGAAATGTGTTTTTAACGTAGGACTACGTTCCTCCCATTGGGGTCTCAGAAAGGAAATTGATTCACACGCCAAAACGCCAAAAAACGTTGTATGGGAGATACTCTATATTTCGGTAACTACATGTGTTTAAAACTTAACTCATGTCTTATTTTAGAGATAAAGGGTAACAACAGAAATTACAAAAGAAATTGAAAATCGGAATTGTAGTTCAGAGACTACTGAGTCGCAAAGTTGGGCAAAAATACGCATGAATTGGTGACGCGATCCTCTATATCTCGGTAACTACATATGTTAAAAACATAACTAATGTCTTATCTTAAAGATAACGGAAGTTACAAAAAATAATTGAAAATCGGAAAAGAGTCACGCTAGTAATGTAGACCTACGCCTTTAACATCAGCGGCTGTTTGAAAAGATAGCCTCCTCTCATTTTTTTCTTATCATTAATATTAAAACAGTTTGACTAGGTTTCAGATCAGTCCTAGGTAACAGTTTCTTCTTTATCACAAATTTGTTCCAATTCTTTAATGCATTATGGTTCTTGCTGATGGCTTAAATCTTTATATCTATAAATAACTTATATAGCTCATTTTGTTTGGTTGAAGTTTAATTGAAGAAATAATACAACATATCATATATATTTTATTCGCCTACAAGTCATTGAGCACACAATGATCTTCTGAATGGTAATAATTGTCGTTCATATTGTCGTTTATAAAATAAGAAAACATGTTTCGAGAAACGTTTTAGTGACTTTTTAAGGGATGGTTTTAGAATATAGCACTTAATCTTTTCTTGCGAAAAGTTATAGCGGTCGCAGATATGGGTGAAACTCCACTTTATCTGCTTTTAATTCGCTGTCAACGTTCATAGTATGATAAATGCTTCGAAGGCTTATGTCTATAGTTCAGACTGAATATCCTCTTAATCCAAAATGAAAACATCTTAGTCATTGTCCCTCTCTATTTTTCAAAAATGACATAAATGTTATTTTCCGATTATTTATTTTTTGCAATGCTTTTATACAAGAAATTTATGTCATGTAATTTTATGGTTTAAATCCTATATGATAATAAAAATCAAAATTTAAGTTAGACATAATAATGTTTAAAGAAGTCAGTTTTGGATCTAAAAACTTTCCCTCGCGTTTCACAATTCCCTCTTTTGGTACAATACCGGTTCTAGAAATTCGATTAGTAAAAATTATATAAGGTGAAACATATTTAGTATGTTGTTCTCGTTCGTGCTTCGTTTTGCCTTGGGCAGAATGATTTCTATTCATTTCAGTGTAAAATAGAATCTTTATAACGTCGGTGGTATTCGATAGTGGTCATTTAAAACCATAGGAGAAACACGTTTCAAAGATATAAATCCATTTAATATTGAACTGTTTTGAATCAAGAGTGAAATACCACCGCAATCTAAGCCAACAGAATTGAATTTGAAACAAAATTGACGTTGGAGCATTTCCTTGGAAATTTCCCTAGACATAAAAAGAACTATTGCAATAAGGATAATCTTTGAATTTATATCTGTTGTAATAAAATGGTCTAATATATTGCAATAATCCAAAAATGAGAATTATATTTTATTGTTATGCGTTCTATAATAAAAATGAAAGAATAAATATTTGTTACTCAAGAAAGGTTATTGCAATAATGGTGCGTAATTATAATTCAGTGTTGTTGAATTGTAAAAAGACGGAAATTTTAAAATTCGAAAATATTTAATATCTTAGAATGTTTAAATTATTTAATATTTTAATATACGGTCGGACCTCTATTTAACGAACCTCTGTTTTGAGAATTTCTCTATTTTGCGAACTTTTTCTCGGAAGCAAGAACATTTTGCGAATTTCTTCGTAAAATAACCTTCAAATAGCGAAGTGCATTCTCTATTTAACGAACTTTTTCTTGTGGTCCAATATTTTTTTTCTCCCTATTTCTCAAAATATTTCTAAACATTTCACAAACTTATTCTTTCTTTTAACACATTTTATGGCGATCCATGACCTTGAAGCTGGACAATGTCAAAGCGAAAGTGTTTGAGCATCAAAGAAAAAAATTTAATTCTTCATGAGGTGGATAAAGGCGCGAAAAAAAAAGGATATTGCCTTAAAATTTGATATTCCTCCAAACAGCTTATCAACCATGAAAAAAAAATTGTGATAAGATACAAAATTATGATTCATCGAATTCTTGCTCAAAACGTTTAAAAGCATGTATCTATGAAGATGTGGATGAGGCAGTTTTGAATTGGACAGTGTGAAAAATAAAAACAATACAGCAATGAATTGCGATGAAGACGAAGATGATGAAGATGGAAATGATCATGATGCAGAAATCAACAAACCTTCGCATGATGAAATGCTAAAATTCATTAATTTTAATATAAAATTATTTTTTTAATTGAAAACACAGTGTATTCCCGGGCAATGGTTTATTTTTTTCTTGTTTTCCTTGCAGATTTCTTTTTGATGGGTAAAATATATAAAACAAATAGATATTAATTTACAAAATAAAGGTGTGATTAATTTTTTTTAATAATATTTAGTGTTTATGAATTTAAAATTTGTTTTGAGCAGTTTAAAGTATTCTAAAAGGTGAATCGCTTTTAACGAATTTTCCATATAACGAACTTTTTTTCGGGATTTAGCGACTTCGTTAAATAGAAATAAATGTAAATCCATTTAGTATTGATTTGTTTTGAATCCAGAATGAAATGCCACCGCAATCTAAGCCAACAGAATTGATTTTGAAACGAAATTGAAGTTGGAGCATTTCCTTAGAAATTTCTCTAGACATAAAAAGAAGTATTTCAACAAAGATAATCATTTGAATTTGTAATAAAATGGTCTAATATATTGCAATAATCCAAAAATGATAATTATATTTTATTGTTATGTGTTCTATAATGAAAATGAAAGAAGAAATATTTGTTACTCAAGAAAGGTTATTGCAATAATGGTGTGGTAATTATAATTCAGTGTTGTTGAATTGTAAAAAGATGGAAATTTTAAAATTCTAAAATATTTAATATAATAGAATATTTAAATTTTAGAATATTTAAATGATTTAATATTTTATAATATTTAAATTATTTAATATTTTAGCATATTTAAATTATTTAATCTTTTAGAATACTTAAATTATTTAATATTTTAATATATTTAAAATATTTATTATTTTAAAATCAATTAATATTATCTGGAATTTTAAGCATTAAAATGTACTGAAATGTTAATGAAACAGTATTAGGTATGCGTACAGTATAGGGTACTGATTCAGTATCTTATACTGTACGCCTAAAGTAAGTACGTTATATCATTTTGAACAAAGGGTACTCCGTCAAAATAGCCAAAGCCATAAGAGCCTGGACAAAATAGCTCAAGTCAAAATAGCAGAAGCCAAAAGAGCCCTGCCAAAATAGTCCTGGCAAAACAACCCATATTAAAATACTGAATGACATTAAAAAACATATTTGCTGGGGCTATATTGTCGAGGCTCTTATGGCTTGGGCTATTTTGACGGGTGACATGAATAAAGATTTGATAGTACGTCGTTCCCGATTTATCCCTTGAACTAAGAGATTTTACTGTAAATAATATTTCATTTTACTTAATAATTGTAAACGATTTCGAAAGAACAGGTGCCAAGTTGTGAAGAATTGTTTAAAAGTTATGAAATTAGACACGCAGATTACTGTACAGGACTGCCCTCGACGGCCAGTAACATTCCCTTGTCTGAAATTGGAGTTGAAAAAAATCGCTTAATAGGTTCTTGATACTTCAATAATAATATCAAAATAAATCATAAACATAATGCTTATTTATTTTTGTACAAAAAATATCAATGAAGTATCTGTAAAGAATTTTAATGCCATCACAGGAGACATGAAAAGAAAATCAAGAAGATAATTTTTTAACATAGAGAAAAGAATTCCAATCACACAATATGTATTTCAAGATAGGTGTATGTTCAACACTAAATACAGAGTAAATTATAGATAAAATTGTTAAACTAAACAAAAAAGGGCACAAATTTTCTACAGTAGAATTTCAAAATTTATAAGAAAATAATTTAATATCCTGTTTATTTACCACAAAATTAGTCTAATTAGTTGTCAAAATTGACATTTTGATGAAATCAATTTCAAGAATCTACTTAAAAGTATAAAAAAAACATATTAAAGCGTATTGTTTGCGAATATTTAAATTATTACATGCGATAGTGAACACAGAGCCATAGGTGAAGGATTATCTTCGAATGCGCTTCTGGTAAGGAATATTTGCAAAACTGATCCACATCCATTTCGCACTTCACCCCTATTTTGGTGAAATCAACTCCGCCTGGCTCATGCGCAGAAGCTCGGTGAGTTTCGGAATCCGAGAATCAATGCTAGTGGGAAATGGAATGCACTATATTGCGGAAGACACAAGCGGTGAGCGCCTTGCCTGGTGAATAGGGAGACAAAGAATTATAGGGCTGATAGGCGAAGAGCGGAATCCGACAGGAGTTAAGTCGAAAGATTAGCGTTAGAATTAAACAAAGATTGCGGATGTTTGATTATTAATTAGTTAATTTTCGCTCTCTAGTTCGTTGACATTGTCTAATATCAGTGTACTGATATTAATCCAACCAGGAATTTTGAATAAAAGTTTTAGTTGTGTGTTTGTGTTTTAACCATTATTAGAGTTATAGACAAAATTTGTATGCTAGTTAAGTTAGCTATTTTGTAGATTGTGAGATGTTTCCTACTTTTGTATTTATTATTTTGTATTTTTATTTTGAATTTTTATTTTGTATTTTGTTTTGTATTTTTTGTATTTAATTTTGCATTTTTAATTTGTATTTTGTTTTGTATTTTTGTATTTTGTTTTGTATTTTTATTTTGTATTTCATTTTACATTTTTATTTTGTATTTTGTTTTGCATTTTATTTTGTATTTTGCTTTCTATTTTTATTTTGTATTTTTATTTTGATTTTTTTGTTAATAATTGTATCGTTCTTGCATTTTCTCTTATCTTTCATTGCAAAGTGCACCACCGCCATTTCACAAAAAGAATTCGAATGATCTAATTGGCTAATAAGTCAATGGTTCAGAAAAGTTGTTGAGACCATAAGCCACTAAAAATAACAATTAAAAAATCTTTGCAGTTGTTTTTTTACCCCCGTTCTAAGATCACTAATTCGGAAGGAACAGGAGGCACAAAATTTATATGCTCTTTTAAATGCATGGAAACTAAGATACTAACAATAATTAAAAATTGCATTTTAATTGTAAACTCATAAAAATGAAATTAAAAGAAGTCTGGCATTGAGTGAGTATTATGGATTCTCTTCTCTATACTATGTATTGCGTTGTGTGAGTAGAGCAATACATTGGAATAAAAAAATAACGCACCCAACGTCGAATAGAGCTGACACACAACAGACATTTCAGCATTTATGTCAATTGCCGAATAAGGTAAACGTCCTTCGCGAAGGGATGACGCATGACGACAATTCTACTGGAGAAGAGAGTAGTATGAGGAGAAAAATCAGAGAGGAGACATTCTTTGATGTTGTCTGCCGCAGGTGGTGAGGAATTGTGGTGATTTTTAGCTTAACCAACTCGTTATTTTGTTATGTCGCGTTGGCGTTGTTATAAGAGTCCGCTGACATATAATAAATAGTTGACTTTTCTTACGTAAAGTAGAGGTAAAACGAAAATTTTAAGAAGTGCATAGAAGATGGACAAAAAAATCTATAGACATTTCAGAAAACATAATAAAAGAAATCTGTTTAGTTTACTTATATTACAGTCCCATTTTGAAGCGCAACGAGGGCTGCATTGGGACGGACGAAAATTTTGAAGCAAAATGAGGGCTGCATTGAGACAGACGGTAATTTTGAAGCTAAACGAGGGCTGCAGATTAACAGACAGAATTTTATTAAAATGATAATGTACTTGGGACAGACATAACCTTTGGAAGTAAAACGAGGGGCTGCACAATGGGACTGGATGGTCTTAAGCAAAATGAGGGCTGCATAGGAGACGGTAATTTTGAGGCAAAACGAGGGCTGCATTATTACGGACGGTAATTTTGAAGCAAAACGAAGGCTGAATTGGGACAGACAGTAATTTTGAAGCAAAACGAGGGCTACATTGGGATGGACGGTGATTTTGAAGCAAAACGAGGGCTACTGGGACGGACGGGTAACCTTTCAAGCAAAACGAGGGCTGCATTAGGACGGACGGTAATTTTGAAGCAAAACGAGGGCTGCATTGGGACGGACGATATTATTGAGCCGCGGTCAGATGACGAGGGCGACACCCCCTTCCAAGCTTCTGCACCACACTAGAGAGGGGGCATTTGCCCCCAGCGTATGATTTAGCGTGCAGCAGGCTCAATATGCAGCAGATCTTTGGGGAATCGAGCCTGGAACCTTCTTGTAACGAAGTCGAAATCTTACCACTAGGCCACCGTGGCCTCCGGAAACACAATCAGATTTCAAAACGGTTTTTTGGGTCAGAAAAAAAACATGCACATCGGTGTTTTTCAGGAATGGAAAAAATAGTACAAAATTTACTGGTAGGCGGAGCTGTATAGAACGACTCCGTTGGAAAAAAGCAAATTAGATTTATTCATAAATCCAAATGCTTCCAACAAGTCTAAAATATGATTTCTCACTGGGAATACCACGTGACGAGTCTAAAATGCGTTGGAGCTTGTGGTGGAGGCCGCATAAAACACTTGTTGCTGTAATAAAAATATTAAATTGTAATTTATCTTCGGTACCTACTCATTCTCTGACGAACTGAGAAATTTTCATTCGTTTTAAGTGCTTCGGTAATTCATCAACACATAAGGAATGAAGCATTAGTTAGTTTTCATATTAGTTTCCATGGAATTTATTAAAAAATTGATTTCTCCTATTTTTGCAATGCATTTTTTATTTATCTCATATAGATCAGCGGTTCCCAACTTTTTATTACTCTCGTACCTTTTTATCTTGGAGTTCCCCTTCTGTTAAATCTCCCACCCAAACCATCTCACCTCGCAAAATTTTCTATTAAGAACGTTAACTCTATCGATACGGGACCGTCCCATACGTCTCTTCAAGCAAAAGACGATGGCCGCCCGAAACGTCCGAATGTCACTCTGGAATTTCCACCCCCTTTCGTTAAGTGTGATTGATTTCATACCCGAGGTGCGTTTTTTCTTCTTCAGAGTGGCTCGCCCAGATGTGTTTGGGGAGGAGGGGGAATTTTCTTACAATTCGGAAGCTGCCATTGTGGTTTTCGAGGTGGAAAGTGAATTTCCCTTATCTTTAATAGAGGAGATCGGACGTTCCCGTATTTTGAGGTCCCTTTATTTCAATGGCCTTAGGAATCAGAGGGTTATAAGCTTGCGATTGCTTAAGTGTCAAAGACTCGACTGAACTTAATAACATTTGTAGGATTTATTTTTTATTCCATAATTTGTATCGCTTTTTCATAATAGTATGTATAATGATACTTATAATGAAAATTAATCATCGTGATAATTAATTATCCATGCCTGTTTTAAATCTATTTTTAAATAAAGACTTCGAAACGGAAAGAATTGAGAGGATTCGGGAATGTTTTTGGATAACCCTAAACGAACCGAACAACTGTCAAGAAATTAATCTTATTTTTATTCAGAATTGGTAAGAATTTATTCAAAGCAAATTGAACATCAAGAAGATCCTACCTTTTCTGTCGACCCGGGGAGAGCTTGCGCCGAATCTGCAATAAACTTTGTTAATCCATTAGATTAAATCACGCACGACGGAATAAGACACGCTGAATCATGCTTTCAACTTGAAAAAGCATTATATTGACTGAATTACACATAATCACAACACAGAACTAACACAGGTACATGAAACCAGAAGCAAAAGATTAGAAGAGAGCAGTAATGGGCGTAAGTTTCAGTTTCACATCAAGAGTTTTTGTTTCAGTTTGGAGGTAAGCCGAAACGCGCTCTGGAAGAGCAAGTCCGGTCTTGATGGAAAGTCAGAAAGCCACGTGGTAGAGGGTAGTTCAGTCTGTTTTGAACACAACAACAACAAAAGAACAGAGTGACGCCTAATTAAGCTATAGCTTTCGCTAATTCTTGAACGACAAATGTAGAATCGACTTCTATGATTCATGGTGGGCGGGGCTGGTGACAACCAATTATCAATCAGTTACTTGATCTTAACCCTCTCACATCGAGCGAGGCGGTCCCGGGCGGTCTAAAAAATTTCCCTTAACAGCAAAGAAGGCCGGTCTGAGGCGGTTGGCGTCTTTTGAGGGGAGATGAGGTTCTGAAATCGCTTAGGAGATAAGCGCGGTAGGGGGTTAAATTATCCTTACCAACCGCAGCCCATTTCCGTGCGCCTTAAGGGAAGGTTATAGCAGGGGGTGGTGTAAATGACCACCCAGGTTGGGAGAGTCCAATTCATGTGGCTTCCTGCCAAAAACTCACGGTTTAAAAGGGGCTAGAAGAAAAAAAGTCGCCCCGGGATTAAGGAGTTAATCTACTCCTTTCCTTTTTTTTATTTCGTGAATAAGCATTCGGGCTTGCACAACGTCACTTTTCCCTCAAACTTAGAGAAACGAAATTCAAGATTGTTTTACTACTTTAATTTCCTATGTTTTGTGTTCTCCGCCATTACCAAGATCACTTTCGCATACCCCTAACTGGTCCTCCGCGTACCACCAGGGGTGACGCATACCACTTGTTGTCAAACTCTGATCTAGATTATCATGATAATAGCATTAAAATGAGTCAAACGATTGAATTATTTGAAGCTGCGGCTCGATTTTATCTTTACGTTCAGAGCCATTTGAGCAACTGTAGCCCCTATTCTGTGCCAAAATCAAAGACTTCTACTATATACAAAGATTATTCATATTGTTACAAACATGGAAAGTCGTTTCCCAACAATGCGAGTCTTATGATTGGGAAGAAAGTTTTACAGGGATAAGTATGGGATGACTAGCAGCATCCACGTCTGGTTCCCCGACCTTGGCGACAAACTTGGCGACCATCTTGACGACTTGGCGACGAAATATGGGATCTCAAAGGTGCTGGAATCTTCTCGATATTTCCATTAGGAGAGGAGATACGCTTGAATGTACTAGAAGATTCCATGTGACGTCACGACCTGCCGCGGGAGACTATATAAGGAGAGCGCATGGTGTGTGTTGATCCATTGGGAACGACTTTAGAGTTTCGTCCGCAGTGCGAGCTAGGAAGCTGGTGAGCTGAGCGCTATTGAAAGTGCAGTTATTGTCGTTACTAGCTATTTGCTGACTGTTTGGGTTGCTAAATATCAAAGTGCTGAACTGTTATTACTTGTGAATTGTTGTATGTTTACATTGCTAATCTGTGCAAGAACTATTGTTTCCTGTACCTGTGCTACGTGTTTTCCTGCATATTTGTAAATAAACCTTCATTCTTCATTATCCTGCGTGTTGGACTGTTTACACCATACACCCACAGAAAGACGTTTGCAACAATATCTACTTCGCAAAAAAGTAATACGCATTTCACCATAAATAAGTCAATCCTTTATTGAATGCCTTCTTATTTCAATGGATTTACTGCTGATTTTGAAAACTTTTATGCAAATCCTGTTTCTTAAATAAATAAGGATGCATATTTTGCTAATGCTAAATGTGGATAATATTTTTGAATATGATGAAATCCTTTTTCGCAGCGAATTTTAAATGCTACGAAATTTTTATGCGTGCACCACAAATAAGCTTTCTCTTATTGCTTTGCTCGGCGTCAAAGCACTTAAAATAATCTCCATTGAAGATCTGTTAGATTTGCAAAATGGCCGATTTAATACCTCCGCTCTTGAAAGAAGCGATAGAGAATGAGGTTAAAAGGATGGAAAACGAAGGGGTTTGTGGGAAGGTTTTTTCGAATGCTTTGTTCTTGAAATTCTGTCGAGACAGCGACTTTTATAATGATTCCGGATTTTTCTCCGTTTCTTTGCATTTGTCAGAGGAATATTTCGTGCCATTTTATGGAATTCTGGCGTATGGGGTTATATAACTTTAATGGAAAAAATTCTATAAAGCAGATTTTCGAAGAGCTAAGCCTTTCTAAATAGCATGCTTAATTGTTAAACGGAAGTTATTTTTGACCATTATAGTTTCGGTGTGATAATTGTTGTCAATTGATTAATAGGTTTCAACTTATACGAGCACATTTTGTCCTTTTCTAATTTATTGTATTCATGTGAGGATTTATTTTCTTGTGGAAATATATATTTCAGGATTAAGATGAACAAATTCATTTGTTTAAGTTGATAAAATTAGGGATTAAAGACTGACATTTGTAACATATTTAATTACAAATGAAGAAAATACAGTAGAAACAGAAGAAATAAACAATACTGATAACAATATACCTTTTCCGCGCAACTTAGCAACATCCAGTGATTGCATTAATAATATTGTCTATAATCAACTAAGCAATTAAGATAGAATCAATCAACAAAAATGATGCTTCAATAAAAATTATAACACATAAAGATTAAACGAATAAAATGGAAAAAAATGGATGAGAACTCGAATGGAGAACTTTTTCAAAGTGCCACTCGATATCGGGGTTCTAATATGGATAAATTTTCTTTCAAGGGAATGACTAAATAGTCAAATAATATCCCCTCTGTGGCCTGAATTTATCCAATAATTAAAATCATGTAAGGAAATCCTTTCTTAAATAAAAAAAACTTCAGAAAGTCTTCCTTAACAAATCCAATAAAGAAATAGAATATAAAATTAACATTACCTTCTGCCAAATATACCAGTTCTTCTGTATTTTCTTTTTTGTGATTAAATATCTTTTTTGTATTTTATTGGAAGTTGCTGCAGTTTTGCGCCATTCTGTTTAATGCAAAGTTTAATTTTTAATATCTCTTGTTAAATTATTTCACTGGTAACTGACATTTGGAAGGTCTTTTATTCTAGCCTTAAGCGAAGAGTGTAACCTCATCTAACAGACAGTATGAAATGGAGGGATCAGAGTCAAAGAGACCTAAATCCAGGTTTTGTCCATTTAGCAAGGCTTGGTTGTCTAGAAATGTTATATTTGCTGTTTAATAATGATGCATGTCCGTAGTTCAAGTTAGTCCACAGGCAGCAAGAACAATTACAAGTCCATTGTAGTTTTAAATGCAGCTAATCATCTTTGAGATACACTTTCAAAGACAAAAATGTCATAAAACAGGTTATGCTCAGCAGATTTGTAAAAATGAAAATTCCCTTTTTCTCAATTCAGAGAAAACATATTAGCAATATACACACAGAGATATTTTCGTACTGTTTATGGGAAAGATCTTATTTTTTCATTTGTTAGATGTGTTTAAATTTAATAATTTAAGTCCTAATATAACATTTACAGCTGTGTTGAAAAATTAAGCAGATCACCATGAAAAAAAGATCAGTTAAAAGTTTTTTGATTAGTAAAAAAAAGACAGCGTTTATTTGATTCCAGCTAAAACTATCGACTCAAATCCAATTTATTCTCTAGTTTTATTTTTTAAAAATAAGTAATATATTTCTTTTGTTCTTTATTGCACACGTGCGCTACCTGAATAAAATCTGCCAATTCTAAAGTTACGTGCATCGAAATGTCTGATATTTAAAATAAAATAATACCAAAACTTTCAGCTAGAGATAATTTAACTTTTAAGATGACTTTTTTTTCTTCAACGAACTTCACTTCAACGAAAAATAAAATACGAATCTTTCATCCAATTTTAGATTTTTCTATTAGATCCTTTTGAAATACTGCTAATGAAAGCATTCATGTAAACATCTAAAAAACAAACTATTGAGTTAGTTTTTATTCAGTTTAACCCTCAACATTCTCCGAACTCGTTAAAAATATTTTCCAATGAGCTTTTCTCATGATTATGGATCCTATATTATTTATTATTCCGATTGTTTGATCCTTTGAAAATTCTGAGGGAAAGTTTTGACACAAATTGTTATTTTCATAAATTTATCTTGAATATTCATGATAAAACATCTTTATTATATTTTTAATGAATCGATTAAATGCCAAAGAAACGAGAACCATACACCGCATTTTGTATTTAACTTCGTGAGAATCCGCTCTGTTGGTCGATTGGATCCAAAGTTTGAGACATATCTGCAATTTTGATCTTAAAACAAATACTGAATTCCATTTCTTTTATTTGTTGTGAATTTCACTAATAATGTTCACATTCACACGGACAAACAAATAGACAGCCAACCCATTGAAGGAATATTTCCGAAATTTGATACAAATCAATAATAATTATAGTGATGAAATAATATACCATATTTCATATATCTAGCTCGTGGTGTTTTTGAGTTATCGTGTTCACAAGCACACGGACGGACCGTTAGGAATATTTTCAAGTTGATGGATTTCGTTCAAAATTGAACAGGAATCCTTAGAATTGGTGAAATGTCTGAATATCACACTTCATTCGTCTAGTTTACTGTGCCTTTAAGTTATCCTGTTAAAAGGTAGATAGACATAATTTTCGAAGGTCTGAACCGGAGAGATTCATCAAAATAATCAGGTCGAGTTTTCTGATAATTAAATGTATGCAATAGTATACTTCGCATATACTATACTAACAGTACGCGCACGGCGTTGCCCGTGGAATCAGGACTTCAAAAAATGAAAAAAAAAAAAAAAAACCGCCTACAATGACAGAAAAAGTTTTAAAAATAAAATAAAATCAAAACATAACATACATATTATTAATTTTACCGCTTATTTTTCTTCGCGATAATGACATTTTAACTATAGGAAAACAGTACAGAGTACGTTAATCCGAAACAATATTAAAAAATTGCAAAGTTAAAATGCTTATTATACAGCAAGCAAACTATGCGAGACAAATAAACACGTTAAAACACTGCCGAAAATAATAATCGAAGTCATTCAGTTGAAGGTTGTGATGTATCCTGCGCTCTGCACCGTCAGCCAATGAAATTGCAACAATGCATGTTGGGAAGGCTCCTCAGAAACTTCCGCGCGAGAATTCTCGCTAGAGAAAAATCTCTTTGAACTGAAAAGGAAAAAAAAATGATTTAAAAAAAGAAAAAAAAAATTCTAACGGTTCTAGTTTCAAATCCGACAGAAACGTTCCAGTCATAAGCTGAAAAAAAAATTGAAAATGATAGCGTTATTAGAACGTCGAATGCGAGAATTTTAAGAAATCTGAACTGAAAATTACCATAAAAGTGACTATTTTTCAAAAACTTCTCAAAATTTAGTAAATTACGTCAGCAGTACGTAACAAACTTCATTAAAACGGAAATCGATTGCTCTTTTCGATGGTGTATCTATTTTGTTTTCGTACAATTATTCAAAATCATCCTATTGAGAAATTAGTGCTTCAAACCATCCAAAACAACACAAAACATTAAATAAAAAATTTTCTAGATTAAATTTTAATATTCCGGCTTCGAGGCGCATTCAGTCACCATTACGACTACGGTTTTTTTAGTTATCGAGTTCACATGCACACGGACGGACAGATAGGTATATTTGTTGTATATTGTAAATACGTTGACGGATTTCGTTCAAAATTTAATAGGAATCCTCAATATTGGTATAATGTCTGAATATCACACTTCATTCTTCTAGATTACTGTGCTTCTGAGTTATCTTGTTTAGAGACAGACAGACATAATTTTCGGAGTTGTGAAATGGAGATATAACATCAAAATCTCCAAATCGAATTTTTTGGCGATTTTTTTCTCTTTCTATACTACGCATATAAAAACACCAATTGCTCCGAAAGTTTATGTGTCAAATCTAACGATTTGCTTTCTTTGATGAAACCACGGGTCGCTGTAATTCGATAAAATAAGTAATTTTCCAAGTTAAATTCCTAAGCATAAAATTTGTAAAAGCAAGCAAAAATATATAAAATGCTTTTTAATAATTTTTTCGGAATTTTTCCTTTCTCATTAACTTACAAAGTTCCAACTTTTTAAATTTTCCATGAGCTTTATGAACACTCTATATAACACACCATTTTTCTCAGCAGCAAAGTGGAAAATGACATTATACATTGTTCTTAAGAATTACGAAACTAGGGAGCGAACGTCGAATAATCTCATTTCGATACACGAAATATTGATAGATTCACTTTCTGCTCCATCCTCTTATATTAAATTACTCCTCTTTCATCCATTCACTCCAGCGAGCGCTAATCGAAAGCAAGATATTAGTTTACAATTTGAGAAGCCTCCTCACATTACTTATCCTTATCATCAAGTCCTGTTAATGACTCTCATTTGTATGTGCTCATCATTTTCCGATTCGGTTGTCCAATTTCAACTGTGAATTCGATTCGATTAACTACATTTCAAAAATAATTAGATCTGGTGATAAATAAGGCATGTACAAAGTATGGCGCATTTAAATGGATAAATTAAAATAAATTGCATTTTTATCGTCAAATATATGGCCAGAAAGAACGCGAATTTTGTATATAAGGCGTGGCCAAATGAAAAGGAGACAACAATTATATGTAAAGAAATTTTAATCATAATATTCGAATTACAGTTCATGTGGAACAGTACAACTATAAATAATCGCCATTGACATTGATCCCAGCGCGTAGGAAGAGAGTGGATGTCTTCAGTGTAGAAGAAATTGGATAACTGCTCTTTGTGCTGATCTGGAGGAATCCATCACGCAACGAACTGCAGAAACAACACTCCAAAAATGAGGATATTGATCGAAGCCGTTAATTACGCAGGTGCAACTGGGAATACCACCACGCCATCTATCGGCTAGCACATTAACTCATTGGCATTTGATACAACGCCGATATAGCTAAGGTCTCCTTTTCATTTGGGTGCACCTTATAAATGAGTACTTCTGTGGTGAATAATGGAGGATTGTGGGGTCGAGATCCCATTGAAGATCCGTTGCGCCAGTGGATCTTATTCTCATTAAATCAGCCGTGACCTAGCTTCAAAATTTAAAAATTGTGGTTCTGTCTAAGATGTTGTCCTCGTTATATGACCATTACTGAATATTATTAAGTCCGCCCCAATTGAGCCCTTTTGTAACTTCATAGCTTCATTGAAGGATGTTAACGTAACTAAATTAAACTCTGACAAGTTATGATGAGACTGGATGCCGATAATTCATGTATTTACAAGTACTTTGATTTATTTAAATGAGTTTAATGCTTTGTTTAAACTCTTTAATCCCGAGGTGTCTTTTTCTTCTAGCTCCTTTTAAAAAGGAACTTTTGGAGAGGAAGCGACATGAATTGGACTCCCCAACCTGGGTGGTCCTTTACCCTACCCTTGCTATATCCTTCCCTTAAGGTGCACAGAAATGGTCTGTGGTTGGCAAAGATAATTGGACCCTTCTACCACGCTTGTCTCCTAAGCGATCTCAGAACCTCACCTCCCCTCAAAAGAAGTCAACCGCCTCAGTCCGGTCATCGTCGCTGTTAAGGGGAAATTTTTAGAACATCCGGACTCGCTCGGTGTAAGAGGGTTAAACCGATTAATGGTACAGTGGGTCGCATTGAGTAATTTTGAACAGTGGTTAAAGGACAAGGACCACACAAGACCCTATGGTTCCCTGTATTTCCATACCAAGAAAAGGTTTAACGTGAACCAACCCCGCATATATGGCGAATCTTCGGTGGAATCATGAATAGAATCTACGAATCTGCAAATTCCAAACCAAACTCTGGCACTAAGCTAACAAGATTCTTATTACAACTTGAAACATTACACAGCTTTTGATTATTATTCTGGAAATTTTTCGCCGCAATTAAAATGTTCAAGCATTAAAATAGAGTTCTAAAACATCAAGAGATCTTGAATAGTATATAATTAAAATTAATTAAAATCACTTCTATATTTCTAAAAAAAATCATTTTTTTGAGTTTATATTATGCAATGGACGAATTTACATAATTAGCATTTGTGCAGTATGAGTGAATAATTTACAAACTCTCAAATGTTACACTTAAAATTCCGAATGTGCTTGCTAGAATTTTCAATTTCAAGTAATCCATTACCATTAAAATTATAATCCTGAAACTCAATAGACTGCAATATCTTTACACATGATTTAATGGGGTGTTTTTAATAAAGTTCCTTTGTTGAGTGCATTTTTTTTTGTTAAAATGTCGACAGCTACTGTGTTTCGAAAAAGTTTTTAAGTGTTAAGCCTCATGTTTAATTGCTATATACAGTGGCGGACTGGCAAGGTTGCCAGCTTGCCCTATGGCAAATGGGCCCGCTTACACATAAGTCAATATGGGTCCCAAGAATATTAAATTAAATTTAAAAGAACTTTGTCTTTAAGGGGTTTGAAATCCATTTTTAAGTGAGGAATAATGTAATGATATTAGTGAAATTTCGAAATTAATTTTCTGAGGAGAACTTGGAAACCTATATTTTAGTCTCTATTCAAATAGAATTGTTATAATATTGCGATGCAGAATAATTTTTGATAGATTTAGATAGCCATCTAGTAAACTCAAAAGTTTCCTGGCTTACCTTTAATGAAGTGGACCACGTGTAATACTGTACTTTTGAGTTGTTAATCTTTAATAGTATGAAATATTTTTTTAAAAAATTAAATGGTAAATAATTTGCACTTTATTTTCATTTTGGTTGAAAAGATTCTCAAAATTATACAATATAGTTCAAAAATTCAATGCAACCACCAAAATTAATTAATTTTCAATCATAAAACTGTAATTATATTTGGTATTTCTTACTTCCGATAATGTATAATACGTATTATTAGTACTGTAATTAGTAATTTTTAGACTAGAAAAAGATTATATTAAATTATAATTCTAATTAATTATTAAACAATAATAATATAATTATTAATTTATTATATTATTGTTTATTATTAATTTCATTCATTATAATTGTAAGAAATAAAATTAAAAATATAATGTAAGATGGCATTGTAGTTATGATAGGACCCCTACTAACTCATGGCAATCATCATTTTTTAGACCCATTCCGCCACTGGCTATATAGTCCAATGGAAAGAAATCATAAATAAATTAAATTAGACAAAAGTACTTCAGTTTTTGCTGTTTTTCATTTCTAATTTTCTAACAAACTGCGTTGTAAAGGATTTTGAATAACTAATTTAATTTTCCCCCTTTAGTATTCAAATCTGAATAGTGGAAGTTTTAAATCTCTGCGTTTTACTATCGTGTTCACTAAGATAAAAGATTATTGATTGATAATTATTAAGATAAAAGATTATTGATTATTGATACAATTATCTTAAGGAACAGTAAAAATGTGGGTTAAGTTCCATTTAGTTATATTTTGGAAATATATTTGGATAAACTGACCACAAAAATTACTATTATATCATCAGAAACCAACCGTAATTTTATGGATTTCGTATTTCTAAGCCTATGTAATTTTCGGAACAAAATTACTCCGATATATTTCTCCACAGAGCACTTATAATGTAATAATTAATTTTGGAACGCTGCAGCATTAGCGTTTATTCGGCAATGTTCTTCCTAGAATTTTATCTCCAAAACTTTATTTTGAAGATAGTATCTCATTCCACAATTGCTTCCAGTGATTGTTCTTTCTCATGTCAACAAACCAAGATTTACCTCTTTTACTCAGGTGAAACGAAAATACTTTCAAATTAATCACTGTCTAAGAGAAAACGAAGTAAAGATAAGATCTTATCTCGCATCTTGATAGATAGAGAAGGATTACAATTCTACCAGAGACTTCCTTCCGAAAATAGACGATTTCCTTTATCCCTAAGAATTTGAACGATTAGTCACCTTACCTTAATGATTAAGAAAAGTATCTGAGAGAATATGTTTATATAATGTGTTGTAGATAGATTGTCGTCTGTCGTTTTGTATATACTGGGTGTATGATAAAATGCAAAAGTAAACAAGACAGTTATTGACACCTTTAAGGCTATATTTATACTATTAAATCATAGAAAAACAGTTCAGTCAGTGTGATTCATTATAACTTTTCCTGAATTATTCCACTTTAAGCTCAATAAAGGGTTCCATAAAAATTATCCATGGAAAGTATTTTGCAAGATATTGAGAATAAATAGTGCAAAATCGGTAACTGAAACCCAATGGAAGAATAAGTGACACTATAGTTATTGTCATCCCTTCATCCTTATCTAATCTATATATTTAAAATAATATGGTAAAACATTCAGACAGTTCACCAACCCCAACCACTCGCCGTTATTTCGATTATTTTTATTTCATATGAAAGCTTATGACTTCTGGATATGTCATCAAGGATCGTCTGCGCCACCCCCCATTTTCGAACGAATTCGAAAATCATTTCTCCACCATACATTTTCAATGGTGAAAAACCTTTAGACAGTTCGTCAGCCACAACCACCCGACGGATTTCACCAATTTTATTTCATATGAAATCTTATGACGTCTATATATGTCATAAAGGGTCGCCTGCCTCCACCACCCCCATTTTTCAACGAAATCGGAAAAACATATAGAGAATGTATGGTGGAGAAATGTTTTTACGATTTCGTTCGAATATGTGGATGGTGGGGGGCAAGTGACCCTTTATGACATATATAGACGTCATAAGCTTCCATATGAAATGGAAATTGTGGAAGTAGGTCTGGTGGTTGGGACTGGGGGATTTCTACAAGGTTTACCCATAGACAATATACAGAGGAGAAGCAGTTTTTCGATTTCGTTCAAAAATGGAGGGTGGTGTTGGGCAGACGACTCTTTATAACATTTTTAGACATCATACGCTTCCATATGAAATAAAAATTACCGAAATTCGTCGGGTGGTTGAGGTTGGCGAACTGTCTGAAGGTTTTACCATATTATTTTAAATATATAGATCTCAACAGTTGCATCTCAATGGCGTGTCAAAAATAATGTAAAATACTTATTGTAGGTGATGGAAACTGTTTATTTAGGGTGATCTCATTCTGTATTTATGGATCTGAAGACTTTCATGCCGAAATTCGCGAAAACGTTATGGAACAAAACATTAAAATTAGATGAGGTTTCGTGAAAGATTTTACAATTTTAAAGGAATCTGTTGCCTAAAAAGAATATGTGTGTGAAATCTACTATGGTTTTATGGTCTGTTCCACTGATCTTCATGCAGTATTTAAAACTGAAAAAAGTAGTGGCAGGGGCAGTGCTGAGCAAAGTGGGTGCTGGCCGCTATCTTGCCATAGGTTAAGTAAAATTGAATATTGACATGAAAGCTTATTTTTTAAATTAAAAATTAATTTATTAGTATCTGTCCGAGTTGTCAATAACTGTCCCAATTTTTACTGCATATGTCACCACAATCAAATGACTTCCAGAATTATTCTACAATCTCCAAATTTCATAAGCAAGCAACGATATCTCAGTAACAATGTTTTCGTTTCTGATTACAGTAATTAAAAAAATGATACAAAATTAAGATTAACTTGCGGAAGTACCATTTAAATAAACAAAGGATAATTTTAAATTTCCATCAGAAGTGGTACATTTTTATTTCTTTAAACATTCGGAACAATTTAGATTTCAAGAAAAGTGAAGATAGAAGTTACAACTGTCAATATATTCATATATTACATAAAAGAGGGGGGAAATATGTACATTTTCTTACGCCATTACTATGTTACGTGAGTAATAACATGCAGGTAATTCAAATGCACATTTTTATTTCTTTAAACATTTAGAACAATTTTGATTTCAAGAAAAGTGAAGATAGATGTTAGAACTGTCAGTATATTCATATACTAAATAAAAGAGAGAAAAAAATATATACAATATTTTCCTACGCCAATACTACGTTACGTGAATAATAACATGCAGGTAATTCCCATGCACTTTTCTATTTCTTTAAACATTCAAAACAATTTTGATTTCAAGAAAAGTGAATATAGAAGTTAGAACCGTCATTATATTCGTATATTAATAAAAAAGAGGAAAAAAATATGTACAATACTTTCCTCCGCCAATACTACATTACGTGAGTAATAACATGCAGGTAATTCATAAGCACATTTTTATTTCTTTAAACATTCAGAACAATTTTCAGTTCAATAAAAGTTAAGATAGATGTTAGAACCGTCAGTATATTCTTATATTAATAAAAGAGAGGAAAAAATATGTACTATATTTTCCTATGCCACTACTACCTTACGTGAGTAATAACATGCAGGTAAATCAATGCAATAATTAATCAATGGGAATGTTCTCCTCTCTCCTTGTATATTTACCCAATATGCGGAGTTTTTTTGCTTAATTTCATTCTATAAAGAAAAAAATTGAATATGTATCTTGATCTCTTTCTGTAGGCTGGATGAGTCCAAATTTTGATACAGATTTATAAATATAGCGCAAAAAACTACATACCAAATTTCATATGTCCTTTGAATGCTTGAGTTACCATGTCCACCAGGGGTGTAGTGGAGCAGGCACGTGCACACACCTAGGTTAGAGCGTTCCGGCACTGCTTATTTTGCGACTACACCACTGATGTTCACATGCACACGCACGGACGGACAAACAGGCTTCCATTAACGAATTATGTACAAAATTTGATAGAGATCTATAAATCTTGCGGTGTCAAGACGACAAGCCAAATTTGTGTCGTCTATCTTTTCCCGATGTGGAGTTATCATGTTCACAGACAAACAGAGTTAATTCCCAAAATAGTTTTTTCGTACTCAGAGATATAAAATGTTGAGATTTGTCTATATCTAAAGATCTAATTTTCTGACGATTATATTACTTTATCTTTCTCTACTTTGTACAAGAAAAAGTAAAACTGCATTATTATTTCATTCGACGTGAATGACAACAATAGTACTAAAGTATCTACATAATCTTTTACATAATGTGATAGTATATGAAAGAAAAATCAAGTATTTGGGTAAAATACATCGTCCTGCCATAGTAGCACAAAGATACTGAACAATATTGTACGATATTGAACAATATTCGCAATATTGTATAATATTGTACGATATTGAACAATATTGTACAATATCATATAATATTGTACAATATCATATAATATTGTACAATATCATATAATGTTGTACAATATTGTACGATATTGAACAATATTGTACAATATCATATAATGTTGTACAATATTGTACGATATTGAACAATATTCGCAATATTGTATAATATTGTACAATATCATATAATATTGTACAATATTGTACGATATTGAACAATATTCGCAATATTGTATAATATTGTACAATATCATATAATATCGAACAATATTGTACAATATCATATAATATCGAACAATATTGTACAATATCATATAATGTCGAACAATATTGTACAATATCATATAATATCGAACAATATTGTACAATATCAGACAACATGTTGTGCTACCTGGGTGTTGACTTATATTGCCCAAAATGTGATACAGATCTACAATTTTGGTGAAAAGACCGCATGTCAAATTTCATCCATTTATAACTCGTTGCGTTTTTGACTAAAAATCTTTACATAAGGATTGACAGTCACCCAGTTTCACTATTTACTGGCCTCAAGAACTCCAAGACACTGAAATTCTACCAAATATTAAATACATATTTTTTAAACGCTTTTGCTAAGTTCCAAATTTTTCATGTTTGTATGTATGTAAGGTTGGAATTTTGTGATTGATTTTTCACTCACTTCTTAATGCGCTAGAGTTCTGAAATTTTGTATATTCATTGGGTCTTGATCACAATGCAATATTTCAGTAATTTTAGAGCTTTTTTCGATAAAATAATTGTTGGAATTAGTTCATGAAAAATTTATTCTAAAATCCCAAAATATTATAATGCTGAATTATGACATAAATTAAAGATTAAAAACTAGAAAATAATAAATATAAAAACAACTTAAAAATAAACGCTTTTACCAATGCATTAAAAAAAGAAAATAGTTTTTTCTCAAAATTCTGGAACAGACATTGTAAAAGCGTGAGGCTCTTAAAAAATTGAAGAACGATCTAAAACAGGGGCCTCACGATTTTACGATTTTTGATTTGACCTCCAGAATTTTGAGAAAAAATTATTATTTTCCTTTTCAATGCATTGGTAAAAGCGTTTTTTTAAAAAGTTTTTTTTATATTTATTAGTATCGTTTGCATTACTTTCTCTGTGTATTGTTTCATACAGGAGAAAGTAAAAAAGTATGTGAGTTAAAGACACTGTAGCATCAGACTAAATAAGCAGCCGTTCTAATATCAAAAATAATTTATTTGGCTATATATAAAAGAAAGTCACTTTAGTCTTGAAAGAAAATTTGAAGAACTGTTTTTTCAAGCTCGAAATATTAAATTAATTACAATCATTCACATTTCACACGCAATTTGAGCCTTCAGTAACAAAACATATAATAATGATAGCCTCTTTTAGCATAGTATTTGAAATTTAAGACAGAAATTTTGTTACAACACTTATGTCTTCAGCGATACGTAATCGATACCCTTCTGAGAAACCAAATACCGGGTGCGTCATAAATTCGTGCAAACTTCAAAAATTCATAATAAAAGAAGTAATGCTCGGAAAAAAATTCGGTTTCCGCGAATATGATCAGAGGGACATTGGATTTTTTTTTTTCATTAAAAAAATGATTCCGAAAGTAAACGAAAGAGTGCGTTGACGTTTTATGCAAATCAGGCTAGTAATAAAACACCTGGCTAGAAATGGGTTCGTCATTCGATCCCGACAGCATGCTATCGTTACAAGATCGAAAGTTGGTGGTTAAACTTTTCTACAAGAATAGTGAATCCACAATTATTGCATTGCGTAAGTTCCGCCCGGAGGAAGGTTTAGTTAAGTTAAGTTAAGTTGACGTCCCGTTTTGAAACAACACGAGGGCTATTTTGGGACGGACCTCGTAATTTTGAACCGCGGTCAGATGAGGAGGACGACACCTGAGCTGGCACCCCCTCTCCAAACTTCCACGCCACACCAACGGGAGGACGTTTGGCCACTATTTATGATTTAACGTGCAACAGGCCCCATACACGGCGGACCTTCAGTGGAATCGGGTTTCGAACCTGGAAGTCTCTGGCCCTGAAGCCGCCCCTTACCACTAGGCCACCGCGGCCTAGTGATAGCGAGAAAGGATTGAAGGCACAAAAAAGCGACATTTCTTTGAATGGGATACTGAATTATTTTTATACATGGAAAAAAATCCAATGTCCCTCTGATCGTATTCGCGCAAACCGAAATTTTTTCCGAGCATTACTTCTTTTATTATGAATTTTTGAAGTTTGCGCGAATTGATGACGCACCCGGTATTTATGATCGCAGGAGTTTCGAATGTAAATCTAAGAGCGAATGATATATTTATTTGATAAGGAGTTCTCTAGGCGTGTATTGCGAGTTATCAACTCAGACTCCAGATATCCGGAGACGCCCAGATCAATCAAAACGCATTGTCC
Source organism: Araneus ventricosus (assembly GCA_013235015.1). Lineage (NCBI taxonomy): Eukaryota > Metazoa > Arthropoda > Arachnida > Araneae > Araneidae > Araneus > Araneus ventricosus. The sequence goes on along the minus strand of BGPR01000139.1, from coordinate 661,339 downwards.
AAATGTTCTGGAAGCGGATGACGCCCTTTCCTTCAGGTTTAGGCCTCTTCGGTATAGCTTTCAGCAGAAAGCACGCTTCGCTGTCATCTGCTGTCAGCGGTATTTGAGAAGCATTGTTAACGATTTAGGAAATTTTCTTGTGAAATTATAGAATTTTGGATAGGCATCGATTTGTATCTGAAATTTACATCAACACAAATGAATATGTGGTGTGCGTTTCAGTTTGAAAATTACTTGGTAGTGCTTGGCTTTGCTGTTATTAGTAAATAAAAGACTATTGTAAGGCAAGCCAGAAGTAAAAGATATTTTGGAAAACAAAAAAAGAAAAACTTGAAATATTTACCATTCGATACAATCGTTAATGATGAAATTTTTGAACAGCACGCAAATCGTCACCTAGCTTCAAAACGAGTTTGGAGGTTGTATTTGTTAATTTTTATTCCTTGAAAATTTATTCTTGATATTACTAAACGGGGTATTTAACCATTTATTTCTTATTGAAATTATTATTATTATTATTATTATTTTCGTTCTGTCTCTTCAAACAGTAATTTGGAGTGACAGATGGAAATAAGTCAGAATTCTAAGAACATCACAAAATGATTCAAAATTTTTTTAGTTTAATTTTAAGTGAAATTTTTTAAAAAATCTTTATTATATTTTACATATTTATCGAATTTGATATATTTCTCTCTCTAATCAGTAACAAAAATCTTTAATTCATAAGAAATAAGCACTGATATTTTTCTTAGACATTATATAACTGACTGACTTTACATAACTGGATTGACTTTCAACAGCAAAAAAGCACCCAATGAATTAAAATGTCTTTGCTTTCATGTTTATTTTATAAATACTCTCAATACGAAAGAAAAGAGAAGTTAAAATGTTGAAATCTGCAGTTAGCGAATCGAGAATTTTTTCCAATTTTTAATCTCAAAATTGACGAAACACTATTAACATAATTTAAATAAAAGGATTTTCCATTTATTCTTATTTAATTGTGCATCATTATACGAAACTCCGTTTCTAAGTAATGTGTTATCATTGCATAGTGCGTATAAGGAGATCAATATGAAGATGACTATCTGTTATATCCACTTTTAAGCTTTTTCATTTGATTTAAGTATTTATTCAAAATCTAAACTGGATTTATTTTCTTTCCAATCTAATTCTACTCTGACATTCAAAATTAAGATAATTTCATGATTAACAAAATTTTAAACACTAATGAGTTCATTGTAATATTTGTTATGGATACTCAATAAGCTGGAAAAATTCTACATTAGAATTGCTATGACTCACAGTCAAAATCGTCAATAAAGTTCATCAGCGTAGGAATGCCCATTGCCCAAGTCCTTGTTGCAAGGTTGGGCATAAAATTACTGTAATCTGGGTATGATTCATTTTCATTGTCGAACAATGTCATGCAAGACAATTGATGATTCTTTATCTTGTAGCAGCTTGTTTATGAGCTTTTACCTTGATTGGCCTCGCTGACAATGCAATTTTCAGTTCCTAGATGGTTTTTCGAGAAGGGAGAGCGAGTTGTAGTTTCTCTCTTTTGAGTGTTCCAAACATATTCAATGGAGTTAGATCCAGAGATTTGGCTGGCCATTCCACCAAAAAAATATCTTCCCTTTCAAGATAATCATCGACCATGTAAGTCCAATGCCGTTCATAAAAATAAGACAATGGCGAACTTCACCTTTTAAAATCCGAACATAGAGATGTAAGATCCTTACTTTAAAGTTTTGAGCAAACTAGGATCCGCGGAATAAAGAATTCATTCAAGCATACGTTATCAAGGGTTGCATTCTCGGCATGGGTTGAAAAAAACTTTTTTTTAAATTTTGAAATTTTTCTGTAAGAAAATGACTTTCGTCAAAGGAAGCTTCTTGTGACCTGAAAGATTCCAAGAGGAGAAGAAGACAACGCAAGGAATAATCACATGATTTTTTACACAAAGCATGAACTCCAAAATGATTTATTTTAAAAACGATTTAAAGAAAAATTACTAGCCATCGGGCACAAAAATGCCGTCATAGAAGCAAAACTTTAATCCAAGAAAAAGTATTCGACTTACTCTAAGCGAAAAGAAAACAAAATGGCCTTACAAGAATAAAAAGAATTATTTTCCCGCTCAAGAAATTCTAAGAAATTTGATACATCCGTACTAGTTTGGAAAACAATCTAAAATTTCTGCACCATCTAAATCGCGAAGGAAAACGGAGGGAAAAGGAACAAAGAGCTAGAGAAGCTCAAGGCTAAGAGAATAAATCGAACAAGCTGGTCGCAGAAGGCGGCTAGTCATATATAATGATGCAGTTAAAGAAATTTGATTTTTTACATTTTAAAATATTACTATGAATTAATTGTTATATTATATTTAAGCAATTATTTAACACAATTCGCTCGTGTTTCTACTTATTTTACGAAATATTTCCCATCTGTACTTACCATGATATGATATATTTGAAACTCCATCTGTCTCACCATAAAATGCGGGATCTAATATTACCATTTAAAGATGTGTGCTATACAGAGATCAGATATTGAGTTCCCATTATTATCATTGAATTAATGAGAACTCTAAGTATAACGTTCCAATGATTGTCATATCGGTCAGAGTTCAAAGTGAATAATGAGGGACGGAATCACTCAGCTCTTCTATTCGGTTCCAGGTTTATGAAAAGTCTCGACCCATAATTTTATGCATCTAAGCTAAGAATCCGGTTATAAAAAATGATTTTGAGGAAATTAAGAGTAGGAAATGCTCCGAACATCAACAAAAATTCACTACACGATTGCATTAAAATTTTCAAATACACCAAAGTTACTGCTTCGCTTGAAGTGTGATATTTTTTTAAAATGTTTCCATAGACTTTTATATTATATGAAGTAAAAATAAATCAATCTTAATTCCACTTAACTTTTAATTATTTCCTACATCAAATGCCCGATGATTGCAAAATAACAAAATGATGTAAACAAAAGAAACAAATCTTTATTTTTAATTTAAATATCATTTTCTGCAAATTAAAGGTAAAAAGATTACAAGAGACAAAAATAATAAAAAATAACTTTCATAACATAGGTTTTTAATTTTATAAAGTGTTCAAATGTATCCATTCCCCTTTGGAGTAAAATAAAAAATATCTTTTTCCTTCTCAACAGGTGAACCTCCTTCTCCCGTTTTTCATATTTACCTTAAAAGCAGATTATTTTTATTTATTTATATATGATTATTTTTATTTATTTATATATGATTATTTTTATTTATTTATAT
>BGPR01000139.1:636290-649784 GCA_013235015.1 Araneus ventricosus | reverse complement strand
GAGGGAAGTATTACATTCGATACAAAAATAAGTGGAGTAACGGCTTGTATTTCAGTGTGTTCTTCTTCATTCAGAAACACAGCTGTTGGACAAGGAACCATATTTTTTCATAGAGACAAATAATATTTATGTTGCTCATATTCCGTCGTGCCATCAAAAACAGTGTTGAATGTTGTAAAAAAATATGGTTTCTTGTCTGACAACTGAAGTCCAGAATGAAGGACGACACACTGAACATTTGTAAGCCGTTATACCATTCACGGTCAGACCATTCCACGCAAATTAGGTAGCACAGCTCCAAAACCTGTCATCGATGCAAAACTCCGATGAAAATTGGCTTGGTGAGGTCCAAAGTTTAGAGAGGGGGTGCCAGCTCAGGTTTCGTCCTCGCCATCTGACCGCGGTTCGAAATTACGAGGTCCGTCCCCAAATAGCCCTCGTGTTGCTTTAAAACGAGACGTTAATATAACTAAACTAACCGATGAGAGTTTGCTTGGTGCGATCGAAAGTTGGATTTTCATCTTCGTTCGTAATCCATTTGGAGTGTTGGGCTATAAAATCTGAGACGTGACCATGGGAGGGGGGGGGGGCCGCGAGGTTTATCCAAAAGCGAAAACCACAAAATGTAGACCCATGGGAGGAAGGAGTCTCTCTGCCGAACGTCTCACAGAGGAAATCGCAGAGTGGTAGGGGTCCCATTTTTCCTTGAGAAGGATTTGGCGCAGTACCCCTAGTCCCTCAGCACACGCACCCGTTATTGGAGCATTAGCACATGAGCGGGGTCATTTTGACCCCAAAATATTAAACAGTTACTCCTTATTTTATTGGCTATTTGCACGAAAATAAAATATTTTCAGAGTATAAGAATATTTTTTTGTACAAATAACTTGTACTTAATACACAAATGCGATTTTTAACTCTTTAATCCCGAGGTGACTTCTTTCTTCTAGCTCCTTTAAAACCGGGACTCTTTGGGAAGAAACGACGTGAATTGGACTCTCCCAACCTGGATGGTCATTTTCCCCATCCCCCTTCTATAACCTTCCCTTCATGCGCAAGGAAATGGACTGTGGTTGTCAAGGATAAATGGACCTCCCCATCGCACTTATCTCCTTAGCCACTCAGAACCTCACCTCCCCTCAAAAGAAACCAGGCGCCTCATTTTTAGACCGCCCGGGACCGCCTCGCTCGGTATGGAAGAGTTAATAAGCAAAAGGAAAATGGAGCTTACCTCCTTTTTTACATACCTTTTCTGTATTCTTTTCTTCTTTGACGCTCACGTTCGTACTCTGCCATAGTCATAACCCTAAATGAATCTGAAACGCTAGCACACGCAAGAGTCAATTTGACCCCAATACCCCCAGTAAAAAAGTGAGATACCCCATTTCACCGATTTCTTCCGCTCGTACCTATTTCTTCTAGCTCCCCCGTAAAGCTACAGGAAGTAGCAGATGCAAGTTCTTAGAAATTCCAAGAATTTCTTAACAAAAGAGAACGTGTGGGGTCAAAAATCGAAGACCGTGCGTGTGCTGGTTAGAGGATCGGAACGCCCGTTAGTGTGGTTTCCATGAAATCTCCGTGAATGATCCACCTAAATGTATTGGCTGAAAATTGGAATTGTGCGGAATGCTACCAAGCATTTGCGTGGAGCGGTTTGATTGTGAATGTCCAGCTTAATGTAATGCATCACTCACCCAGCTTAATGTAATGCATCACTCACTCAGCTTAATGTAATGCATCACTCACCCGGCTTAATGTAATGCATCACTCACCCAGCTTAATGTAATGCATCGCTCACCCAGCTTAATGTTATGCATCACTCACACCAGCTTAATGTAATGCGCACACGAGAACTCCAGAACTCTCTGGTGGTACTGTAAATAGAAATTAATTCTTCTTTTGTGAGGGAAACCCCAATTACATTTCCATCCTTTCTGTTCAAATGTAATCTTTTTTATCTTCATTCGTTAGTGAATTGTTGATTTTTAGATTTGCTGTGGATTTCTGAATCATCCTGTACTTAGTCTTAGTAATTGAAACCTAAACAAAAAATATTTGTAATATATAATCTTTTCGTGATTTTTTTTCGTAATCCGCAATCTTTTCTTTTCGCCTTTATATTCTTTCTTAATCTACCGTTCTTTTCAGTTACTTCAGAAATATAGCGTGAAAGTAAAAAATTTAACTGAGCAAATCGTGGATGAGAGCTAATATTTCAAAAATGTATTTCTCAAAATATCAAAATTCCCAATATGGACTAAGCTCATAAAGTTATTATTTTAGAATTAAAAGATAACTTTATGAGCACTTCCAGAGAGTCTAGCTTATTTACTGATCTAGTAAAAAAGTTTAGTTTAAACCTAACAAGACTAATTTATTTACTGATTAAAACTAAAAATCTTACTAATCGTGTAAGTTTACGCCATTTCCTTTTTTTTCTCGCAATTTCATTTTACTTTTTTTCATGTTCATATCATATATATTGAATGTTTAGTTCATTTTAAATTGAAAGGACAATCAAGCATTTAAAGTATGCAAACATATCAAGAAATAAGCGAACAAAGTTTAAAAAATCTATTAGAATTTAAATTAAACACAATTTCTTCGCTATTCATATTTTATTATTGACGCATGGATCATGAAAGGCACCTCAATATTATTCTATGAATGAAATGAATTTACTAATGAATAACTTACTATGAAAAGAATTCATTAATTGAATTATTTCACAGTTTTGCTTCTAATATAAACACTCACACAATTTTATAGAAATAACATAAATAAATTCATCGTAATATATTCATAAATTTCAGCCTTTTATTGCCTTTCACTGGAAGCAAATTGAGGACTAATCATGTTTTGCATAAAAATGCCTCGTTGAAAATGTATTTGTAATCTTTAGGAATTTACATTAAAGCATGCCGTCGTGTGTAGTAAAATTATAATTTGAGATGCATTTATTTTAAAACAGAAACTAATGAATAGTTTGTTTTCCTTAAAAATATATTTCAAAATATCTAATTTAAAAAATTGATTAATCTTAATTTTGATGTATATTTAGAGAAATGCGAAAATTTATTTCAACGTGCGTCGTTTTAAACAGAGCAAGCTTGATAATTTCTCCTATATATCAAACAGGACCTCAAAATTATCTTTCATTTTGAATGCATTTTGATAAGAAGCAACAATGCTCACACCTACACGTGATCTAAGTTGTTAATCGTTTTCAAAAACAATCTAAATAAGAATGGCGTAGTTGTGTTCTATCAGTGCTAAATTAATGAATTCATGAAAAATAAGCTGTAAGGAAAAGTGAGAATTGAAACAGTAATTAAGAATCTAAAAAACATCATTAGTGAAAACGCATTGTTGTTTACTTATAGCCAAGTCATTACTTCAAATTTGTTTTTATGCAAAAAACTATAGTTCGTTAGATCTCCAATATTCTTCTGCCCAGCATGCATCACATAAACAGATCAAATTCAGACTTAACAATAATTTACTATGCAGAAACTTCACTACTCATTGAAAAATGATTGAAAACAAAGGACGAAGAATGCGGAAACTCTCATGCTTCTTCGATGAAATTTAAATAATAAATAGAATCTGTGGTATGCCCATCGAAAAAAATATTATAACAATGATGGATTATACCAGGCTTGCTTTCTTTATAAAGCTAGAACTCTGTAATGAGATTTCTAATTACTCATAAACAATAGTATTGTTTTTCGTGGGAAATTCATATTAGAGATAATGTCAATTGTTCTTTTTTGTCTTTTTTCCAATTGTAATTTGTTCGATTTTTATTTCAAGTTGATTTTTCTTTAAATATTAAAAAACTTGGAAGAAGGAAATATGTACAAAAAACCCAAAACTTATATTGTATATATATATATATATGTGTGTGTGTGTGTGTGTGTGATATTTGAATTTTTTAACTTTCTTAAATCATTTTTAACGACAACTCATTTTTAATTACTTTTACTTCCGTCGTAATAAGTGCACTACGACTTTCATTTCGAGTCACGAGTATTTTTCCGGGGAAATTCCCTTCTCTGAGTATTTATAGCAAATTATGATTCTTTTACGTACTGAAAATTAACCTAAAGTATCCTCAATGATGGAATAAAGAAGATTAAGCCAAATATTGTCTATTATCTGACCAAAATGGATTATTACTTCACCTCTAAAGCCTGATGTTGCATATATATACATATGTCTTTTTTTTGTCTTTTTTTTCTTGTATGTTTCTGATTTTTTGTCTCTTGTTTCATGTATGTTTTGATATATATATATATATATATACTAAAAGTGACCAAGTCAAAAGAAAATTGAGCTAAGGTGCTCTTGTTGTTTTAAAATGTCATCTCTGTTACAGTTAAAATCTGCATATTACTGTAATACATGTGCAGCATATATTGTATTCTGACGAAATATCGATATGCGTCGATATGACGATATATCAATTTTCCTGTTACAGAGATGACGTTTTAAAACTATAAGAACACCTTAACTCAATTTTCTTTTGACTCTTGGCTTGGTCACTTTCAACAGTACACCGACGATATAAACTATGTAATTAGAAATTTTGAACCGTTGTCAGGGGCAAACACCTGAGTCGGTATCCTACTCTCCAAACTTTCACGCCACATCAGTGTGAAGACTTATGACCTACGTCAGCAGCTTCAACATGCATTAGAATCATATACACAGTAGATCGAGTTCAAATTTTCGATCTTGATGTTGAAACCTTATCACAATTTGCAGTTCATGTATCTGTATCTTAAAGGTAAATTATCCTAACTCTGATTTTGATGTTTTAATTGCATTTGCATTACCCGAATGCATTTTCGAATAGGTAAATTATCGTCCCCCCCCCCCCGAAGAAAAGAAAAAAATCATACAACATTTAATTCAAATTCTTTATATTTTTCTGCATCAAAAGAAAATTAAAATTAAACATATCAGATTTATGGATATATGCAACTGAAAAGCTTTCAAACATCGAGAAAACGTTTGAGCATGAATTCAGGGAAGAAACACCAATTCCTTCTTTCAGTCTTATTTCCAAATACGGCCACCGCTTTGATCGAAACCGCATTCCTAATAAAGTATTTAAAAAAACGCAACGGCTGGAGAGACTGCCAAAAATTCATTCTCGTTGGATTTTTTGGAACTGAATCACCAGACGTAACTAATTCACGTGTTTTCCTCGACATGGAAGATACCAGACTTTCTGAATTTCAGCACGGGACGCTTTTATTGTTGTGGAAGGATGTGATGCGACAAGCTGAAACAACGAGTTGAATACCGGAACCACCTAATCCGAGATGTTTTTTTTTTTATTTTATTTTTTATTTCCCAAGTGACCCAGCTTACCCAAATGGTGTAAATATATATATTTAATTTTTTTCATTTTTGTCAATTTTTTGCTGAATTCCGATATCCTTTGAAGTAAATTGAATTAGCATCTAAAATTTTCATTTACCCACAGCGTCACTGTTCTCCACTTAATTTTCTCGAATATTTCCACATTATGATATGTTTCATGTGTTTAGCTTCGTCATATAGTGACGAAACTAAACAAATATATGCAATTTGTAATAATAATTCTTCTATTGACCAAATGAGTCCTAATTTTTTTTGTAATTTTTACTTAAAGCACACATATTGGTATTCATGTACTAGAGTGTTGCGATTTTTAAATATAACGTCAACATAAATATGAATCAACATGCAGACAGACAATCTGTTGATGGATATGTTACACAAGTTTATATATTCCTGAAATGTGAGAAACCGCATGCAAAATTTCATCCAGCCAGCTTATGGTATGTTGTATTCAGATGAATGTGAACAGACTCACAGACAAACGTTTTCTGACGGATTTCGCCCAAAATTGTACAAATTCAGTCGACGCTCGTTAGAACGACCCTCTGCGTCTCACAGCAAAAGGTCTTTATAACGAGTGGTCGCTATAGTGGATATAATTAAAAAATGTACACAGTTCCGTAAAAATAGGCTATTTTTAAAGAGATTCCAACCAAGTACTCAAATTATTTTTTATCATTAGTATTAAAAATAAAATTTTATCAATTAAAAATAGATTTCTAAAATAGATTTTCATGTAAAAAATAAAGGAATTTTGGAAAAATATCTGGAAGAGTGTCAGCTGAATTTGGACTTTGTATTGGGATTAGATGACACTGGACGGTCGTTATATCGGAAGTAAAATAACATAGAGTGCATAGGGAAACATAATTGGGGATTTTATGACTGGTCGTTATAATGGAATCGTCTTTATAATGTGTGGTTGTTATAACGAGCGTCGACTGTATGTACTTTTTTCGTGTAAAGACCACATAACAAATTTTATCTTTCCAGCTCTTTAGAGTTAATGTGTTCGCCGATAAACAGACAGTATAAATTCCAATACTTCTTCTATTGACCAAATGCGTCCCAATTTTTTTGTAATTTTTACTTAAAGCACACATATTGGTATTCATGTACTAGTGTGCTGCGATTTTTAACTATCACGTTAAAATGCATATGAATCAACATACAGACAGACAATCTGTTGATGGATATGTTTCGCAAGTTGATATATTCCTGAAATGTGAGAAACCGTATGCAAAATTTTATCCACCCCGCTTGTGGTATGTTATATTCAGATGAATGCGAACAGACGGACAGACAAACTTTTTCTGGCGGATTTCGCCCAAAATTGTACAATTATCTGCTACTTTTTTGTGTAAAGACCACATAACAAATTTTATCGTTCCAGCTCTTTGCGCTTTAGAGTTAATGTGTTCGCCGATAGACAGACAGACATAATTCCAAAAAGACCCCCAAGGGGAGGGCTAAAAAGTGGGATTTATCAAAATCTTGTACTAAACTGTCTTTTTATACACTTCGAATACGAGAAGATAAAAATAACCGAAAGCATATTAGGAAGAAAATGAATGACATAAAAGAGCCGATCACTAGTTTTTGTTTTGGTTTATAATGGGACAACACATGATTTTCTTGTTCATTAGAATGAATTATATTTAGCATCAACGCCATCGATATCAATATCACCTTTAACCTTTTAACGTTCATTGGTTTCGCAGTGAAACCACACATTTTTTTACTGCGCATGCGCGAAACGTAGCGTAATTTTTCTTTCATAACTTAAGAACCAGATATAGGGCAACTTATATAAAAATTCCAGTTTAATATTGTTAGTATTCACAAAGATATCGGCATTGCAAGAGCTAAATTGCTTTCGATCTCCAAGAGAAACAAAATGATGAGGGTTCTTGCACAAATTGATATTTTTTAAAATAGAATCTTTGAAAGTAATATTGAATTTTATGAATGCTGAATATCAGGAATATTCACGTATATTTATAAATTAAATACATAATTTAAATTGCATTTCGATAATAACTTATTCGGGAGTAAAACAGCCAGTTTCCTTTCATTGGTTTCACTGTGAAACCACAAATTTCTTGAAAATAAAAAAATGCCAATTCTTTTTCTTTTACGTATTTATGATTAACTACATGTCTAATACTCATTTTTGAAATAAATTTAGTAATTTTCCAAATGAAACATGTAGTTAACCGTAAAGAGTTAACTGAGCACACATATCACATTCACAATATTAGAAATCAACAAAGATTTAGCATTTTGGACTGCATAAATTCATGCGAAAACAAGTCGATGTCTGATCTTTCAAAATCAATCGCCGATTTAATCATTCCTCTATTAACATTCAACGACCCCTAACTCCAACCGATCCACCTCCCAGGGTCGTTCTTATTTGTTTTATTGACAATCCTCTCTTTCCGATTCACTGTCCATTGTGAAATGGTGGCAGGGGGTAAAAAATAAATAATCGAGTGAAAACAAATCTTGAAATTTGTTGGCCTGACTCCTAAAAGTTACTTCTTGGGCGCCAGTGAGCTTTCGCTCAGGGCAGAGACACAATTAGTCACAAGACGTGGCGCCTGCTGACTGATGTGGACAGGCCGACGGGAACACTGTGTGACGATTCCACTCGGCACCCCCGCGCTTTTATTGTGTGCTGGATTTCCTGCCTTATACCAAGCGACTTTTTATTTGTTGGCTTGTTTTTCAGGGTTTTCTGAGGGGGTTCTTCTCCGCGATTAAAGTGATGAGGGGAGGGGAGTATGCAGAATGAAGTGCCGCGCGTCGTGGGGTCGATCGGGCTGGGTGGATTCGAATGTTTTAGGGCGGAATAAAATAGCAATGCGATATGGACTACGAAGCTGGTTTTGGTAAACTCTATATAGAGTGAATAAGAAAAAAAATACTTACAATCCAGCCTCTATATATCGAACTTGAAAGTTCCGGGAAAAAATTCGAAACATCGAAAATTCCAATGTATAGAAACACATGCTGCAAATTTTTCATCAATTTTTTACTAAAAAATGATAGTAATTACTTTCTAACACATCGTGAATTTCTTAGAGTTAAATAAGACTTTAAAAAAAATTCAACTATCAAAGAAATTTATTTTAAAGAATATACTAATTTGTTTAATTTGCAAATATGCTTACAGTGTTCTAAAAAAATTCATATTGGTATATATAATAAGAAAACTATTTTTAAAAAATTTTTTTGGTAAAATTAGTCCCTAATATCCTTATGGACAAAATCTTTTACCGAAAGCGTTTCAAAATAGTGCGTACTTTTATTTAAAGATGCAAAAATTTCTTCGAGAACGTTAGGAATAAATCTGAAGCCGCATCGGACAATTTAGAATGCTTTCATTACTTGTTTACTGGACGGTTTTTCAATTAATTCGCTATCTTCATCATCATTTGGTTCATCTTGATGAAAGCCGCTATCAATATGTCTTGATTGCTGTGGTAATCAGCCACAATTCAGCTCTCGTCCCTTTGTAAAAAATTACTCGAATTCAGTACCTTCATTTACTATCGATATTGAATTTATTCTGTCCATTATTTATACCTTTAAATAGAGCAAAAGTTTTCTTCAATTCATAGTAATTATACTGGATGTATAGAAACGTCTTTTCTAATGAAAATCAAGGTTCTTGGAAAAAAAATCGATATTTAGAGATTCTTGATATATGAAGTTCGATATATGAGAATTCGACTACGTTTCTTAAGAAAAGGATAACTTTTACCATTTTTATACAGCGACGTTAGAACTTACTTTGACATTAAAATTTCTGTATAGAAGGATGCTTAAATGAATATCAGAGATTCTTAAAGATAAAGACCGATAAGTTGGATTTCCATTTATATTTATCACGCCATTCTACGATTCGTAGAAAAAAATACTGTCGTTGAAAGAAAGTAATTATAGAGTAGATATTAATTATTACGTTTTCTCACTTGCTGTAGTTAATATTTTCGGAGAAGTTTAATTAAAGTTGAGTGGTAATTTATGTATAGCATTATTTACTTCTTCTAAGACAGGGTTTCTTAATATTTTGCACTCGTGGCTCCAAAACCAGAAAACTAGTCAAATTAACCCTCTGATACCGAGCGAGGCGGTCCCGGGCGGTCTAAAAATTTCCTTTTAACAGCAAAGAACCGGTATGGGGCGGTTGGCTTGTTCTGAGGGGGAGGTAAGATTCTGAGATAGCTTAGGAGATAAGAGCGGTAGGGTGTCCAATTATCCTTGGCAACCGCAGCCCATTTCCGTGCGCCTTAAGGGAAGGTTAGAGCAGGGGGTGGTAAATGACCACCTAGGTCGGGAGAGTCCAATTCATGTCGCTTCCTCCCAAATGTTCCCGGTTTTAAAGAAGGTAGAAGAAAAAAGTAGCATCGGGTTTAAAGAGTTAATCATTAATTTATAGAATTAAAAATAAATCCAGTTCAAACTATTTACTCCTCGGGTTTTAAATGAAAGTGATATTCTTAATTAACTTTCATTACGAATATTGAAAAACTTAAAAAAAGAAAGTGATTCAAAAACTTACACAAACTTTCTGGAGTCGCAACTCACAATTTAGAAGCCCTGATGTAAGCTAGTCTTTCAAATGTTCTGAATTATCCTGGGGATGGTAGATTAAGGGATGATTGGAAGATTATCCTGAGACAAAGAGTTGAAAAACAGAAAAAAAAATCTCAGCTAATTCGAGAGCAGTTGCGGCTCGTCAGCTCAGAAAAGAGCAGTGCTGAAAAAATACTTTTGAAGAGAGAAAATTAAAAAAATGCTATTCTTACGTTTAAGAGAGCTTAATTTTTAGTTTAAATTATCTCAAATATATTTTAGAAAATCATCGATGTATCTTTTTTTCCACGAGTGAAAAGACAAAAGAAAAAATATATGTATTAAACCAAATGTTATTGTGTAATTTATTAAACCATGTAAGCGAATCCAACAGATACCGAATGGGAAAATAGGGAAGAAAGCCAAGTCAAGAGAACGAAGTTTAGCCTTCTTTGGAGAGGGAGGAAAAAAAACGAAGAGGAGTTGATTCAGCACCAAACCAGAGTTGCAAAATTTCAGCCCATTCTTTGTTAAGTTCAAGGATTGCAAAGTCGCTTTTAGCCTTCGAATGTATCTCTCAGTCTATGCACAGTTAACGAAATAAAATACTTTCCAGAGCTATGCAGTTTGCAGATCTATCCAATGTCCCTTCCACTTTTAAATCAATTTTCTTTTTTGATTTTGATTAATATTATTTGTTTCGTCTATTATCGAACTCTCAGCTTTCAAAAGTAAACAAATGAGGTTAGAAAAGAAAATACATATTTTTTAAAAAGTGGGTTATGTAGCACTAATGAACAGGCTGCTACTGTCTGGAGCATGTTGATACTTCACGATATTACGAGAATGAATTGCAATTATTCACTCTAATAATGAAGATTAAGCATAATTCGATAATTATTTAATTGCGATTAAAGATATTGCATTCCAGGAGAACGTTGTTTTAACTAAATACGTGAAAGGTTATTTCAATTGTTGGTGAGAAACTGACATATACAATGAAGATGCTGGTTTATAGAACGAATAACAGTTTATTTAAACTTCCGACATGTTTAGGTCAAATCTGGTAAAGAGATTATTAGTGATTGAATAACTATAAATTCCTTCATGGCTGTTTCCGTCCAAATTCATGGAGAGTAGTGGAGTGGAATACGTATTGTGATTGATGTTCGTCGAATCAGAAAGTTCAAGCATAGCCCTTGTTCACGATCACATTTATTGTACGATCACACACACACAGAACTATATACATGGTTTTCACAGAACAGAGACAACAGAAGTGCGTAGTAAAAGTGCGCATTGGCGCGCTCACATCTTCTGGCAACCATTTATCGCCAAAATGCCAATTTACAGTTCATAGGCGCCAACAATGGCCATGGCGGAAAAATATTACGCCTAAGCGGTCGTCTTGCTAGAGGAAAATTACATTCTGAAAGAACAAGTTGCAATATCGCAGCGAGCTTTTATAATAGTTTCGAAAAGGGGAAAGTCCCGAATTCTACAACCAATCGAATCCGGACTTTTTCCAGTTAAAGTGGCAGTTACTTTTATACTAGAGTTTAAGTAGAAATAATTTTATGAATTAAAAAAAGTTAAGAAGCGTTTTCAAAACTAGGAAACTTTTAAATCATTACATACATATAAACATTTTTGAGTCACATTACCGTGAGAAAGCCAGAGATCATACCTATATGGGTTAAAAATGCTACAAATCATTTTACAAGTTTGCTGCCAGGTGTGTCATTGCACTTTACAGTTGTCTATGTAACTTCAGTCTTCCCTGCCGTGGTGTTAACTCTGAACGCATTTCTTTTTCAGACGTGACAGTGTTCTTCTAGGGGTAAGTATGCGTTATAACCAGGGACGTAGTGGAGCCGGAACACACCGTACGCCATTCCAACATTGTTTTTTACGAGAAATAAACAAGTAACAAATTGTAAAACCTCTTTAGAACGACGTAATTTTTGTCATCCAGGTTAGAGCGTTCCAGCACTGCTTATTTTACGACTACGCTACTGTTTTTAACGTCTTTGTCTTTATCACCACGCATACTCCCGATCTCGGAGTCATTATGGCACCCTGTCTCTTGGAAGGGTATACGTGAAGCTTTATTGAAAGTGCTCCCCCCCAAAAAAAAGACAAAGAGATACAAACTTATAATTTGAATAACATAATATGGAAGACAGATAATATGAATAGAATATAAATTTGATCATTGACATGCCTAAAATGAATAAATTGAAATAGAAAAACAAAAGAAGAAAAGAAAATTCTAAAACTTTAAATAACAAAAAAAAACAATTGTTTAATATCCTTCCAGTTTATGATAACGAAGAATTCGCTATGGGATTTTAAATTAGGATGATAGAATTACGATATTTTCATTTTTTAAGTAAAATCCATCTAATTCCTAACGTCTAGGAACCTGGTGGCTACATTTAAAAAATAAACACCAGGTTAAAATATTCAGAGCTAATAAACATTCTTTGAAAATATTTCTAAAAAGTGTTTACAAATTATTTTTCCTCTGAAGGAAATACTTAACACCATCACTGGCCACGCATTTAACTAAGATCTTTTCTTGTTTATGAAAGAACGACTGTTACAACTCAAATTATCTCATTCAGATACAGCATTCTTGACGAAAATACAAACTTATCCACAACTGAAGCCACAAGGGAATATATTTTAAAAATTGAGTCGCCATTCATCCCCAGAATTCCACAGGGAAGGCAATGACTATCCTGAAAGATATTTCCCTTTCAGTAATTTGGAATTGCATGTGTGAGAGGAAATCCAAAATGAAAGACAACCTAAAGAAGTTAAGTAGAAAAAACAAAAAAACATGAACCAAAGTAAGTAAGCCTGGAAACAAAAAAAACTGAAAACATTTTGAAGGGAATCAACGAATAAAGAGTTTCTCCGTTCAGGTAGAATACTGAAACGTCAAACGTCGAAGACCGTCTCCTAACTAAACCCACAATGAAGAATAAAGTAGTGATTTATTTCTTGATACTTAGCTACGAACTCAATACTTAAAGCAGTGAGACGGTGCTATTGAATGAAAATAAGGAGACTTTACGCTGAATGAAAACTATTGTAGAGATTTAAGTTTTCTCTAACCGGAAATAAATAGTTTTAATGATTTTTTGCTCTCTGGTTGAAGTTTCTTTCATCGTCTACGTTCACCAAATAATGAAAGGAATTTGCCGCACTGTTCAGATTTAAGCATCGGAAGTTTCGAAGTTAGTTAAAATATTGCTAATGGTGTGTACATCTAAATAAGGTTGGGAGCTGAGAGCGAAAAGTTTTCTGAAAGGAAACAAAAAGCAGTGAGGAGTGAAAATTCGGATAACAAATTTAGTAAAAACAATTACTTAAAAATATACTTTTACTAGCGAGCTAAATGGTAGAATTTTTTCATTTTAATTATTTTCTGCTTTTTAGTCGTTAATCTATAATTCAATTCTGCATATATCATGGAACTTTGAAATCAATTTTTCTCAAATTCACTACCCC
>BGPR01000139.1:610680-631943 GCA_013235015.1 Araneus ventricosus | reverse complement strand
ATCGTACAATATTGTTCAATATCGTACCAATATTGTTCAATATCGTATCGTACAATATTGTTCAATATCGTACAATATTATTCAATATCGCACCAATATTTTTCAATATCGTACAATATTGTACGATAAATTTGTGCTACTAGGGTTACCATACGTACGGATTCCGTCCGGACTAGAGTCCGGATCTTTAAAATGTCCGGATTTACGCCAGTCTGTCGATTTCGAAAAAACTGACGTCATTCTGCCAATGAAATAAAATCCATTGTTTACACTGTTTATATCAATTGTTGATGAGAAAGTGAATGATCCCCCTAACCCAGACCCCAATTCAAACTAAAAAATAAAAGTTTCGGCAGTTTTGTTTTAATTCTGTGTTTCATTATATAATTTTGAATAACCAAACATTAATAAAAATTGTATATTCTTTGCATTCTGACGTCTTAAATTATTCACTTCTTCAAACTCTGTGCAAGTGTTAAGAAAGAGGGTCGTAGACAGAATTTACAATTTTATACTATATTTTGACCCCCCCCCCGTCACCACAGTGTGACCGGATTTCAACTAAAAAAATTATGGCACCCCTATTCATACGGAATGATTCTAGTTTCTTTCATCGTCTATGGTCACCAGTGAAGAAAAATTTACCAAAACGTTATTTTTTCTCTCATAATCTGCTTCATTCAGATTTAAATATCGAAAGTTTTACAGTTAATTTTAATGCCTGATTGCCCAACCCTGATTATACAATGATATGGTATAATCAGGGGTGGGGAACCTTTCTGCCCTGTAATGTCTCATTAAATTTCGTCAGTTAGGCAAAAGACCGCACAAGCAAAATATTAAGAGTTATTGTTCTGTAATTAGCATTATACATAGCAGTACGCGCACAACGTTGACCGTGGAATCAAGACTTAGACAAAATGGGGAAAAAACGCCCACAATGACACGAAAAGTTTTGAAAGCAAAATCAAAACAAAAGATACACATTATTAAATTCCCCGCATATTTTCCCTCTCAACAATGACGCGAATGTAATGACGTAGCCGGAAGGAATAGGATTGTAGAAATGCATGCTGGTAATGAAAGCATATTACATCACATCCTGCGAGGAAGCAACAATGCATTCTGAGATCGTCGGGAGAAACAATCGCTGTCAAATCTCGCTAGCATAAAAACTATTTGAACTGATCGGGGGAAAATTAATTAAAAAACGGAATATTTTATCCGTTCTTGTTTTAAATCTGACAGAAACGTTCCAGTTATAAGCTAAAAAAAATGAAAATTATAGAGTTGATAGAACGTCATATGCGAGAATTCGAAGAAATCCTTATCACAAATTACCATAAAAGTGACTATTATTTAAAAATTCCTCAAAATTCAGTAAATTATGTTGAAATTCAAAACAAACTTCATTCGAACGAAAATTGTTTGTTCTATCCGATAGTGCATTGACTGTTTTTCAGCAATCATTTTAAAAGATACTACAGCCGTAAACGTGTCAAAAATGACCCAAAACAACACAAAACATTAAATAAAAATTTTCTAGATTAAATTTTAAAATTCTGGCTTCGAGGTGCATTGAGTCACCATTACGTCTACCCGTGTGCCAAATTTAATGACTGTAAGTGCGATTGATTCGTCTGCACATCGCACACAAGCAAACATTGCCCTTTATAAGTATAGATTACAAGTAATTATATAATTCAATGCAATTTCTAAATAATTGGTCCGGCTGCATAAGAATCTCGAAAAGGCGGTGGGTTCTCCATCCCTGGCATATATCTAAATTAAGATAAAGAGCCGAAAGTGTAAGAAACAGAAAAAAATTTCAAAGTTTCGTTTAAAAGGTGAATTAGAAGTGGGAGGCGTTAGAAAACTTAACACCACAGCATATCCCCGAACCCGGAGTCAGGACGGCTCCCTGTCGGTTGGTTGGGTATGCGTGAGACTTTATTGAAAAAAGCCAGAGAAAAAAAATTCTATAAAAAGATACAAAAAAACAGGACATTTAATACAAAAGAATATAATACTTTTTTAAAGTTCATTCTTTCAGGTCGTTGTGTTGTTGAATTTGAGAGGGTCGTGTCCTGTGTATGGAAGAAGAGAGAATATGAGTACATAGGGTTAGTTGGGTCTGTGGCTAGTTGTTGTCGCCATCTTTTGGAAATAAGAGTGTTTCGTTTTCTGCGATGAAGTGAATGAGTTTTCTGATTTTCACCCTAGAATTGTTGTTGTTCATGACTCTTTTCCACCAAAATGGTTTTAGGTCAGCTGACGGTTTTGATAGGTGGTATGAGGTTGTAAACAGGCAACTTGTAGCATAGTGTAAGGGGTTCCCCAGGTTTCCGCAGCCACAGGAATCGCTGCTTCTGATGCTGAATCTTTTAAGATATGTTGGAAATGGGCCGTGGTCCGTGACGAACATTATTTCTGGCCTTTGCCATGGAGTAGGAGTTGTCTTGACTTTTGGTAAAACTTTATGAACGTTCCTGCCTGTTTCTAAGTGAGTAGACGAGATGATTTTAAATTTTACTACAAAAAGTAGTTAGTACACAATTATATTTGTTGAAATGTTGAAAGAAATACAGAATATGTCCATTAATTTCATAACAGAAAAAAGTCCGAACACACAATTATTTTACATATTTTAGTTGTTTATGGAGAAAAAGATTAAAAATTGAAGAAAAGTTTGTTAAGAATAAGCTTTTAGAAACTTTAGAACGTTAGCCAAGTAAAAGAAAAAAATTAAAATACCGACATTTTTTTCAGATATTTTCTGAGATGTGCTTTCTTTATGTTTTAATCGTAATTTCATTTAGTTTATTTATCCTAGTATTCGTTTTGTTTTAAATTTCGATACAATTTCCTGACAATCTTTTTATAATATTCATTAATTTAATCTTTATTATACAAATATAAATGAAAAATTGAAAACTAAAGAATATATTATTAGCTTATGAAGTATTGCTTGATGCACATATCTGAGAAATCATAATTTTATAACATATGTGGCCGTAAAATGCATTTCTTATACAAAGTTAAAGGTATTCAAAACTGCCAAACACTTTCTGATGATTGTTTTTAAAAACAAATTTCTTATTTATTTTTGAACTTCTAATTCAGATAAACACAATTATTGACTACAAGCATAGTTGAAACTGTTTACTATAACTTAAAAAAAGAGGTTCACGAATTAAATTAACTCACTCCAAAACTAAATTGTTTTCAAAAATAATACTTTCTTTTCTACAATCGAAATTATCATAGCAAATATACCACAAAAATTGACACACGTGTTATTCATCTCAGAATTCCAAAAGCCAGCCTGTAACCACCCTCCTTAAAGTAACTTCTCTTTCAGTAATTTTGAATTACCAGTTTGTAAGGGAAACTAAATTGAAAGATTACCTAATGAAGTTGGAAAAAAACGAGAACAAAATAAAGTAAACATGGAAACGAAAGAAAAAAAATCCGAAAGAATCAATGCAACAATGGGGGATAAAGTGCTTCTCCGTTCAGGTAGAATAGAGGAAATGAAAAAAAAAGACGCGTACGAATTAAATCAACTCACTCCAAAACTAAATTGTTATCCAAAATAATACTGTCTTTTGCACAATCGAAATTATCATAGCAAATACAACAAAAATTGACACATGTGTTATTCATCTCAGAATTCCAAAAGTCAGCCAGTAACCACCCTCCTTAAAGTAACTTCTCTTTCAGTAATTTTGAATTACCAGTTTGTAAGGGAAACTAAATTGAAAGATTACCTAATGAAGTTGGAAAAAAGCGAGAACAAAATAAAGTAAACATGGAAACGAAAGAAAAAAAATCCGAAAGAATCAATGTAACAATGGGGAATAAAGTGCTTCTCCGTTCAGGTAGAATAGAGGAACGTCAAGCGTCAAAGATAGTCTTTCATCTAACATTAAGCTGAAGGATGAAATGGTGATTTCTTTCTTTATGCTTAGCTTCGAATTTAATACTTAACTAGAAAACAAGTCGATTTTTGACTGAATGGACTCTGTTGTAAAGATTCTATGATTTTCTCGGGCGGAAATAAACGGTTGGAATGATTTTCACCGACTGATGGCACTTTCTTTCATTATCCAAATGTATCAGGTAATGAAAGAATTATAAAGACATTTTTTTCTTTTGCAATTTGTTTCATTCAGATTCAAAGATTGGAAGTTTCGTATTTAGTTTAAATGTAGCTGGTCGATTGCATATCTAAATAATGTTAATGAGCTAAACATGAAAAGTTTTGTGAAAGGAAACAAAAAGAAACGGGAGTTAAACGCAGAAGAAAAATTCACGAAATCTCATTAAAAATAAGAATGAAAAGTGAAAGAAATCGAAAAAAACTTATTCCTGCAAGATGAATTGTTTTTTCTGTATCTTACTAAAAAAAGAGTAATAAATTTGTTAGAAATTAGGTTAAAAGCAAAAAAATTCAATTTAGTTTGTAGAAGTTTTGGATATGTGTATAATTTAAGTATACGTAAAGTTCTTAAGAAAAGTTCAAGAAGTCTCGTTAAAAATGCGAATAAAAAGTGAAAGAAAGCCCAATTAAAGTTATTTCTGCGAGACAAATTGATTGTTTCGTATTGTACAAAAAGATTGCAATAATAATAAAGATTGTAATATGCAAATATTGAATAAAAAGTTCAATTAAGTTGGTGGAAGATTGTAATACGCATAGTATTTCATATAGTTTTGAATTCTTACGGAAGGGAATTTCAAAAATTCAGATGCATATGCCAAGGAAGAATAAATATAAAAATGTATAAAGTCTTTTTGTTATTTTGCGAAATTAGCATATTTTAAATGGATCTGAATATTTTAAACAGTTTTTTCAGTTCAAATTTTTATCTCTTAGAATTCTCAGTTTCGATATGCTACCATTTAGTAATGCTCCACTTTCTTTCAATCTTAATATAATTGTGTGGCTATAGTTACATAACAATGAGAAATCATTTCGTTTGAATTTTATGAGATATAGCACTTTCAAAATATGTATAGGCTCATCACACAGAATTAGGTAAAGTAATAAAAGAAAGATTATGACAGAAATCTATGAAAATAAATGATTATTCATTTATTCAAAGGGAGCACACTACAGAGATGACTCCATTTACAGGGTACATGATCAAAAACATACAAAGAACACAAGCCACAAAGTGAAATAAAACACAAAGAAAAAAACTAACTGCAGAGAATACAACACTTCAAAGCTCAAAAAACATTAATTATAAAAATGTAAGCACATAAATGTTTTAAAACGAAAACACGCAATTACAAAACACTAAAAACACACCGAGGTTCTAAAAGTCCATGTTGCATACCTTAACATTAAAATTATAAAAAATCACGCAATTGTGTTTTAAATTTAGAACAGTAAATCAAAAAACTATTACAAAAAGCAAGGGTGAAAAAGTCGAACACACACAAACACAAGATCAACACAAAAATAAGAAAACGCATAAAAATATTAATATGTATTGTCAAGCATAAAAAAGAAAAAGATATCAGGTCATGTATTGAAAAATTGAAAACAATTCGATTTAAAAACAGTAGGAGACATATCATAAATGTCCAGTTCATCAGAGATCCTGTTAAAAGTCTTAAAAAATTTATATAACGAGAACCTGTTAATATAATTAAATTTTGAATATACATTTGGAAAAGAAGTTTGGTTCCTTACAGATCTGGCAGGCACAGCAAAATTTATAGAGCTCAGTATATCAGTACATTCGATCGAACCATTAATAACCTTGTAAAAGAAAAGAACACAAGAAACATCTTGTCTGGAACACAAACTAGGCATATTAAACATATCACGTAGACATGAAGAAGATATATCTTGTAAGTAAATTCCATTTTTCTTGTAAAGTAAATATTGCAAGATGATATGAGGTATAATGTAGCATAATTTGGTATCATTTTTTTCTAAATAGCTGTCAATAATATGCTTTTAGGGGAAAAATTGCATCCCTTCAGAAGTTTCTATCATAGTAATATTATAATTGCACACAGTCTTGCTAATCACACCTTTATGGATTCCAGACTAGTTTTGAATCGCCTTTCGAAATAAAAATGGTTTTCTATGAAAAATTGAACCAACTTAAATTCGTTGCCAGCAGATTAAGTAAAACGCAATAGCTTATTTTGAAAAAAAATTAATGAGTTAATTTTTTCCTGTAGTATTTTGCAAAATCAGCTATATCTCAAAATGTATGTTTCTGTATTGGTTCTTACGTGCATTTTTCGTCATTTTGAAGTATTTACTTTAGCAAGTACAGTAAAAAATTATTTTTGAAGTATTTATTCAGCAAATAAAGCCAAAACTTAGTAGACTTGATACTCCAATGTATAACTTCTTCACACTGAAATGTTTCAGCAAATACTGTCAATAATTACACAGTTGCTAAAATGAATTTATGAAAACCAAATTCACACTTTCTATCATATGAGTAGTGAAATATTTTATACATCTCTCTTACTCGTTATCAAAAATTAAATAAATATGTAAGCTGATAAATAAACCAAAATGTAAAATAATTTTGAGGCATCATATTTATTTATATTTAAAATTGATGCCACTTTTCGGAGGAAAGAATTTCATTTTGAAACACTTAAATCTTTAATTTTACAGCATCAAATTTCAAATTTTACAGCATCAAAATCTGACAGTGAATCTCAATCTCTCAAAAAGTAAAATTTTTATTTACGGATGCTTGGCTAATTCGAAATTTATTGAATGACAATATAATTAGATTTATCCAATAAATTTGAGTCAAAAGAAACTGGATCTCAAAATGAGAATAGCAAGAGAAAACGATAATTTTTACGTTAAAAATGGCGGTAAAGATTTATTTTTCATATTTAACAGTTTTAGTAAATAATGCGAATTTAATAAATAAACAGTAAATAATTTTTATCAATAAAAGAGTAATAGTTATAATCTTAAGAATTTAATAATTTTAAAAATAATTATTTTTATAAACGTGTAAATAAATGTATTAAAGAAACAATAAACATATTTCGAACACAAAAATTGTGCAATAAAACTTCATATAAGCAATGCAATTTAAATCTAACCTATTGAAATCTTTTTTTTTTGAAAAAACAGAAAAAATTTATTGCTTTTTTGATTGTATATAAATTGCGACGTAAAATAAAACAGATACTAGGTGAGGACCAATTTAACTAATAAAAACAATTAAGAAATTTTAAAAAAATTGTTGTTTTTAATTTTCACTTCGAATTAACGAAAAGGACATTCGAATTTCAGTCGAAATTTTAGAATTATGCTGATAAGAAATTTAAGGGTCCAGAGAAAAAGAACCAAAAACGTTCGAATTATCCACTGTATTGATATGAGTTTGTTAACTTCGGTCCGTTGGCTCAGAAAAAAATTATTTCTTCCTAAATCAAACATGCCGATACTTGTGGCATGAAACAGTAGCTTTTCTTTAAAAAACTCTAAATGATCATTTCGCGTGTCCATGAGCTATACAAGATGTTTATGCAACAAAATACGAAAAAAATTAATGGAAGCTTTCCTGAAGATGCGGCTGACAAAGCGGCGGAGACCGGTAGAGAAAGCAGAAATAACGATAATCGATCACGGTATGTAAATATTGCTTCTAATTCTGTCGTCTTCAAAGTAGTTTTAAGCTGCAGGTAATTATAAAAGCGCCGTGAATGCTTGAGCCAATATCTAGTTGCGAGAATTGGAAAGCTGAAGCGCGTAAATAAGCAATTTTAGGTTTTCAAATTTCGTCCCATATGATTCATGGTCGTCAATGAAGATGGATTACAGCGATTTTGTAATTCCTATTTCTGTTCCATAAGTTTCAGCTCAGATTTTGCCTTTCATAGCAACGGACATTTTTATTATTTTTTCATTATATAAAACATATAAATATAGTGCAAAAGAATAGAAAGGCTTGAGAATGAACAGAAAATATTTATTGATAGTGGAATGTGCAGTTCCTTGAATGCAACACAGGCTGAATACGACGCGGCATAGATGCATAGAAGTCATGCCCGACATTTGAGGAAATATGAAGCCATTCTTCCTTCAAGGCTGTCTCTGTCTTTGATAATGAGATAGAGGCGTAACTGGGTCGCGAAATACCAATCAAAATACCCTCCATAACTGGTGAATAATGTTGAAGCCTGGGTTTTGGAGAGATAGGGGTAGATGAAACAAACATCTACATCATTATGTATCCAAACCACGTTTGAACACACCAAGAAATGAGGATAGAAGCATGATCGTTTTAACTGACTCTGACTCTCCATGACTCTGTATGGAATAAAACTTCGACAAAGGGACAAACGTAAGCCTTCCCTCCAATAATCTGATAGTGATTGGCTTAGATCCTCTCTTTAAGAATAACAAATGAATGAAAAAGACTGACTCAAGATATTAAGTACTTAGACAACCCCATACCAAAAGGGAGCTTACCTATACGCTTTTAAAACAGGAGGCAGTCGGGGGGCAAACGCTTCTTTTGACACATACGAATACGTCCGGAAAGTGAATGCTGTTTCGTAACTTCAGGTATCTTGATGCCACTGCTGCGGGACCCAAACTAGATTACTTTTGCACCACTGGTGTCGTTTGATGGAATTTCAGAATGCGTCCGGAAAGTGAATGCTGATTCATCAGGTATCTTGATGCCACTGCTGCGGGACCCAAACTAGATTACTTTTGCACCACTGGTGTCGCTTGATGGAATTTCAGAATGCGTCCGGAAAGTGAATGCTGATTCATCACTTCAGATGTCTTGATGCCATTGTTGCGGGGCCCAAACTAGATTACTTTCTCACCACTGGTGTCGCTTGATGGAATTTCAGAATGCGTCCGGAAAGTGAATGCTGATTCATCACTTCAGGTATCTTGATGACACTTTACATTTTAGCACCACACCACACCGCCGTCTCTAGAGCTCATGTGGCTCCTATCCGGGTTGGTATAGACGTAGGTGGACTTTACTGAGTTGCAAAAAACGAAGAAAAAACTACAGCAATAGAAGAATGACAATGAAGAATTTACA
The DNA here is from genome assembly GCA_013235015.1 of Araneus ventricosus. NCBI lineage: Eukaryota > Metazoa > Arthropoda > Arachnida > Araneae > Araneidae > Araneus > Araneus ventricosus. Next base: position 622,875 of record BGPR01000139.1, on the reverse strand, counting down.
AAGCACATTAGAATTAGCACATTAGTTAACACATAGGATTGACAACAAAATAAAGGAATATATGCAATATCTTGAATAACACGGAGTGAATGAAGGAAAAATAATGAATGTAGATGAGGACGAACAACATGAGAAAGCTTACATCAATGCACAGGTTTTGAGAAGGGTATTGGAGATGGAGAGCCATTGCGTGTTAATTGTGAAATACAAGGAATAGGAAGATTAACTGTTTCGGGACGCAAACTAGATTATTTTTGCACCACTGGTGTTTCTTGATGGAACTTCAAGATGTCACCAGTAGTTTACAATTTGCCAATCTGCCATAAATGTTTCCAGATGGAGTTCCCTTTTGGTAGTTTTTGATGAAACGGGATTCTGGACATGATTATTGATTTCGGATGTTACTGAGCTATTAATTGCTTGCGCTTTCGGGATAATATGTGTTTTAGCACTCTTCTATCCTTATCAGTCAACATTGTTATTTGTCTAATGTTGCGCTTTGAAGACTCAATTTTACCACCTTATGCACCTGGTGTCCAAGAATTGTTACACTGTAAAAAATATCCGTTTTTTCCCGGACTTTTTCCGTATATTTGACGGTTTAAAGCTGTTTTGTTAACAAAACGGTTTTTCACCGTTTTCCGCTCCAGCCATAAACGGTTTAAAACCGTCAGTTCAAATTCTATTTTTCGCCATACGGTATTGCTTTCCGTACGATAACTTTCCCTTTTCTTAAATGTAATTTTATTGCATTCATTTCATGTTTTTAATAGGGTTCCATCTCCGCTGTTGTTTACACATGTTGCAGTAGCCTGTTGTCACTCATGAAAGCTAACCTTAAAACACGTGTTCTGGAAATAGTTGATTTTTACACCACTAGGTGGCGCCCTTAGAGCTATAGTGACTTTAAAACTCAAATAGATTATTTTTACTTCATTTTATGAAGTCACCGATGGTCTAGTGGGTAGAGCGACTGCCTTTTATTTCTAAGAACGCGGTTTCGATCCCCGGCTCAGAGGAGTTAGAAGTTTTGTCACCATCTTGCATCGAAATCATCCAAATAAGTTCAATTAAAAATTATATTAATTAAACCAATTGAAATTAATAATTAAGCCTTGATTAATTAATATTCCTAATTGATAATACACATCAGCACATTTCAACTCAACTCGAACAGAAGGAGAAAAACATCTCAACTCAGTCGATGACGTCACTTACTTCGATGATTTAATTTTTACGGAGAAAACTTGATTTCATACGGTAAAAAACCGTTGTGCCTACGGATTTACTTCGTAACTTTTACGGTTTTGCACAACCAACCCAGCTGCCAGTTTAAAACCGTAAATTTTACGGGATTTTTTTTACAGTGTAGACACATTTCAAAAATTAACTTTTAATGAAACTAATAATGTTACAGCTACGATTCTTCTTTCAGATGAGAGCGCATTTTGAAATGTTTTTTTTCCAGGTAGGTGAGATGCCATTACGAAGTTATAAATTTGCTACAGCGAGAAATTTCCATTCGTAATGGTTACGGATCAGCAGAAGCCGATGCGCATTTTCTGGTTCAGTTTTTTAGTTTTTCTTGAATATCTCTAAAACTCTTCAGTTTCAACACTGCATGTGAATTAACAAATTAAGGAGCATAAAATTCTCCCTACAAATACATGCTTTTATTTTTCTTCCAGTTTTAATATTTTCGCAGATAATGGCTCTAAAGCAATATTTGATTTTTAGTAATTTACGACCCCCTAGACCACCGAAATGGCGCGTTACCTATCTGAAAAAAACTTTTTAAAATGCGCTATCATTTAAAAACAATTCGTAGTTGAAACATTATTAGCTTTTTTCCTACTAATTTTTGATATGTGTCCAGCAATTCTGGAACACCCTGTATATCATAACGGCTGATACCATACTCACGGCACATCCTCAAAAAATTGTTTCCGTCATCGAGAATCTAAGAATCATGCCTGTTTGAAAGTCAATCCGATTTAGCAGTGCAGTGTCTCTCAGAGAATTCGATGAAGACGCATTGCTGTTTAGGGAATGATATCTTCCTATTGTTACGGTCACTTTGTGTTTCTTCTTCTGTTGAGATCGGCGTCATTATTTTCGCAGGTGTTCATTTTATTTTGTTTTCCATTTACATGCAATAATGTTGTGAATAAAAAATTAAATAAATTTATGGTAGATACCATACCAGAAAACGTGTAAACGTGTGCGTAGTGAAGACTTTTAACTTCAATACATGTCTGCATCAGTGGCGGGTTTTGACAACATGAGGCCCGAGGCGCAAAATTATTTTGAAGCTCACTCAAAAAAAAACCTATATTGATTGCACAAATGTGTAATGTGAAATAACTTACTTATACTTTTAATTCTGTGGGCCACAAGCCGAGTACCTGCAGGTGGTGCTGCCATCGCCGGTGACGTCAGAGCATCAAGCTACCGAGAACAGTAGCTGTCGTCTTCTGCATATCTCGTTTTCTATAGAGTACATTCCAGGGTGACTAGCAGGTTAATTTATGAATAATGATACACATTAGTCACATTAGGACTTAATTCCCCCCCAACGTTTCGTTTGTCTGCTTTCATTCTCTCATTAGTTTTTTTAAAGCAAAGAGGTAGAAACTTTTCAGTTAGGAGTAAATTCTCCGTCGGCTTAGGGCTGTGATGTTTCTCTCATAGGTTTTGAGGCCCCCTAGAGTCACGAGGCGGCCGCCTCTAACGCCTGTGCGGAAATCCGCCACTGGTCTGCATACATCTGCTTCTGCATTTTCGCAAATCAACGAATGTTACTCTTCTGTTTAGTATAATTCATAAGCAAAGGTTCTTTGCCATTATCTCTCATATATTCGATTCAGAAATCTGCTGTGAAAAGGACAGTTAATTTTCCGAGAACAGTTTACTTTTGCCTTTCTTAACATACATGTTCCAAGAGAAGCATAAAAAAAATCATAAATACATGTCTGAAATGTGCATAGAATCTCACAAATAAGGAATATAATTTTAAAAAATGGAATCTCTCAAATAAGGAATATAATAATAAAAATCGTTGTTATCGAAAAAAATAGAAATAAAGTTAAAAAAGCAAATATTGATTTTGTTTATTCGCCAGAAATCTCTTAAAATACCCTCACTGATTGTCCAAATTCTTGTTATTTTCTTGTATCTGGAAGTATTGTTTCTGCAAAGAGTAAAAGACTGAATTCAAATTGTTTAGAATAGTCTGATTCGAAATTCCTCTCTGGTAGCTTAAGCTTCATGTTTCAGTAGCTATAATGGTTACAGGCAAGGGGGTTTGAGAGCGGTGTTCTACTGACAAATATATACCATCATCGTTCAGTCAGAAGTCACTAAGTCCACGAAGACATTTTGATGGACTACTGCAGTCAATTAGAATTTGCGATTATTTATTTCGTGGTAGAGACCTTCTATCTGAACATCAGTAAATAAACCGTTGGAGCTAGAAACCTGTAAAAGAATTTTTACTATTTACCATAACAACTCGAAAACAATTAAGTTTAAAATGAACACATCTCGAGATTACAACTTTGGACTTCGTGACTTTTGCCTGAACGACAAAGATGTAATGTTCGCTTAACTGCCTCGCTTGTATTATAGTTGGGAAGAGAATTTTACAAGGGTAAGCATGGAATGACCGGCAGCGATCAGGCCTGGACCCCTGACCTTGGCGACAAATCGAAGATTCCCGAATATGCTATCATTTTCTCGATATCTCCATTAGGAGAGGAGATACTAGAATGTGCCAGATATTTCCATGTGACGTAACAAACAGTCGAGCAAGGGTATACAAACGGAGTGCGAATGCCTTCGAGGAACAACTTTGGAGTTTCGTCTGCAGTGGCAACTGGAAAGCCGGTGAACTGAGCGCTATTGAAAGTGCTGTTACTGTCATTATTAGTGAATTGTTATCTGTTTGTGTTGCTAATCTGTTCAACAGTTATTGTTCCTGTTAACTGTGCTACGTGTTTTTCCTGCATATTTGTGAATAAACCTTCATCCTCCATTATCCTGCGTGTTGGACTGTTTCTATCATACAAACCATAGAACGATTTTTCGTAGCAATATATATGTTTGATGGCATGCGCACATATGTTGATCGATGTTCTAAAAATGATTTTACGATGCGCACACCTAAATACACCGATGTCCTTATTTCAGTGTAATGAGCTGGGGTATACATCACAAAACACTGAATGAGTTGATTTTCTTAAACATTTTGTGAAAATTTTGATAGTGCCTATAACTACAAAATCAAATTTTCGCCAATTCTTGCTATTTTACATTGCAGTTAATTTGAAATTCTTCCTGGAATGAATTTTTAGTAGATAAAAAATAGCACATTTAAAAAATACTCGTTTAACGAGGAAAAAGCGCACAGGATATAATTTCCCTTTATTTCCCTTGACTACTAAACCTCAGGCATTTTTAATGAAATTAAACGTTTAATGGTTGTTCCTAAAACTGCAACAATTTAGGTCTGCTAGTGAAATACTATGTCTTCATCCTAATTGATTTTTAACGCAAGTTAGATAAAATAAACGATAGCGCCGGGAGTCATAAAAGAGACTGCAGACTTCACTCATGTGAGAAGAAGATGGTAATTGGAAATAAATGGTAACCATTTTGTTTACCTATTTTGTGAGCCCACTGGAGTCGTCTGAAAACTCCCAACATCACTTAATTCTCGATTTTCTAAATAAATATGATCAAGAGTTGTCTTGCAGTTCGAGAAAGGGGCACTCACTATCAACCAGCCGTAGATAAGAAAGATTTTGTCAACTAGCTTTGCTGCTGATTAGGTCAAGTGATAGGGACCATGAGACGTCAGCTGACTGAACTAGTATCCAAAAGTTTGTGAGTCGTACATTAAAATATAAATTCATAAAACTGAAAGAACATTCTTTAAAAGAAATTTTGAATCTAAAGTTACAATTATTTCTATAAAGAGTATATCTCACGAACAACCAATAAAAACAAAAAAAGTCTAAATTCGGCTCTTTATCGTAGCCATTTTTTTCTTATGAGAATTATTTACAGAAATCTCTGTTTTTATCAGTATTCACAAAGCTACCATTAAATGTTTTACTTTTATCAGCATTGACAAAATTACAATTACTTATAAATTTGTATCAGTAGTAACAAAATTAAAAGAAAATGCAAGTAACAAGCAAGTGAGAACATTAATCACTGCATCTATATACAGTGGCTCCCAAAAGTGTTCGTACACTTACGATTTCCAATGAAATAGGGCTCTATCCATCAATTAAAATTAATATTTCGGAAAAGGTATTTAATAGTAAGATCTATAATCTATTCTTAACAAAACTACATGAAATATTTTAACACCATAGTAAAACTTTATTTTTAAGAAATCAATAATTAAAAAGTAACAAAAACTTTATCTCACAAAAGTCTTCGTACACTTTAAAAAAAACTCTACATATTAGAAAATATTCTAATTTTTCGTTATATTAATATTTAGTAGGATATCCTTCAGCATCCACAACAGTTTTTAAGCGTTTGGAAATAGATTTTACTAGTTTTTTTGGTAATTTCTGCATCAATATTCAACCATTCTTCCATCATTACTGTTTTTAGTTCGCTTTTAGTTTTAATGTCGTGCTTTCGTACTCTAACCTCCAGTTCTCTCCAAATATGTTCTATTGGGTTTAAATCTGGCGATTGAGGTGGTGTTTTCAAATTTTGTGGACAATTATAGAGACACCAGACGCGAACGTTGAGAGACGTGTGCTTAGGATTGTTATCTTGATAAAAAAATATGTTTGCAATACCCAAATTTTGGGCTGATAATTTTAAATTGTCTTTTAAAATGTTTAAATAAAGAGCATGATTCATTATGCCACCAATAAATACCAAATTACCTAGCCCTGATGCTGACATGCATCTCCACACAAGGACACTTCCACCACCATACTTAACTGTTCCAACTAAGTTCTTGGGATTAAGTTCCTCGTTTTTTCTTCTCCATACCATTATACGTCCATCGGAACCAAAAATGTTATATTTTCTTTCATCTGCAAATAAGACATTATTCCCATACCTTTCGGGTTTATTTAACATTGATTTTGCAAAGGAAAATATAAGCTTTCTGTTTTTCGCACTAACAAAAAGTTTTCTACGCGCAGAACGCCCAGCTGTTCTGAGAACTCGTCGAACAGTTTCAGGTGAAATTGAAGTAGAAAATTTTTCATTAAATTCTGCAGAAACTTTTAAAGCACTCAAACGTGGATTTTTCACAAATTTTCTAATTATAAATCGATACCGAGGAAGATCAGGGGAAAAAAATCTAGCAGTCAGCACGCCCACAGCTAACCATTTATTGCTAAAGCATACATTAATCTATTGGTTTCGAATAATGCTGATTAATAGCACCGAGACAAGGGATAAAACCCATAGAATTATTCCTCCGATTCTTGTCGCCATACCATGTCTTATCACTCTAAACCAATGTGAACGAGTAATATTCTTCTAACACATTGAAAATTGAAATTATCTCTCTAAATACTCTCGAATGCTACATATAATGGTCACCCCGACCAAGCCTTAGCCGTCCGATGCATCGAATGACCAGGTCGCAAAGAATATGTCTAGGGTCAATTATAAAATAGCAGCAGTGGTCGGGTCTGGAGGGGCTGATGTCATAAAAATTTTGTATCGTAGTGACGAATGTCAAACCTCATGGCTTATGTAAACCGAAACACTTTAACTTTACGGACTTTCCTCATCTGACAATAAGAATAATAAAGAACACTACAATACTTTCGATACTTTAATAAAAATACAATGAAATAACTACCCAAGCAATTTTTAATCGTCATACAAGCATTAAAGTTAACGTCTTTGTCTTTTCGCTGGCAAAAAACAGGAAGAATGGAATTAATTTTTAAATAATTATTAATGATACTAATAAATAGCATTCGCCTATGCTTATTTTTATATTAGTTAAACATTTTTCTTGTTAATTAATGAGAAAATTATTTTACATCTGTACGATGCTTTAATTTAATATTCAGCAGCAGCTGTGTGAACTTTTATAAATGTTGTAAGAAATACAGGAAATGGAATGAAAAAAAAATTTCGTGCTTAAATTTTTTATTAAAATTAATTTGTTAAAATACTTACCTATTTAAAGTAAAAAATGTTATAAGTTTATTCATTAAATATAAAACGACTCAAAGTTAACGAAAAAAAAGACAAAAAATGCAAGAGGTACAAATCTGCATCATTTCGCAGTGAAGGATTAAAAGTTACTGCTCAGCAACGGATTCCGAGACTACCACTTTTGGACGATTTTACAGCGGAAAGGGGTGTCAGGCAATGAGTCACGTGAGCTCATTTCCGGAGTTCTTTGTTAGATCACGATCAGTAAAATGTAAACCTCACCCTTCCATTCTTCACTTTTCCCCTATTGTGATGAAAATAACTCCGCCCGGCGCATGCGCAAAAACGCGGAGGGTTTCCGAATCCGTTCTATACAATACAGAACACCCATGATTACATAACAACGTCTTGTTTTGAAGCAACAGTAGGATTACATTGAAATGTACCTCGTAATTTTGAACCAAGGTCAGATGACGAGGACGACACCTGAGCCTCCCAGTCTCCAAATTTCCACGCTACAGTGGGAGGATGTTTCTCTGTTTTGAAATACACAATGCATCTCGTTCCTTCCGTAACTTTTTAAGTAGCTGAAATATTTATATAATATATTCTATGTTAATAATCCGATATTTAAAACTTACAAAAATTATATAAATATGTTCGGTTTATATGTAAAATTAACTGCTTTTAGATTAATAGATATTTTAATTTTAATCGTTTCAAGCATAATGGATTCGATCTTAACCGCTTAACTTACCAGCCCGAGAATACTCGTGCATCGAATTATCGCATTTTTGGTCTTGAAAACTAAAATTTAATCATTAATTATCTTTATAATTTTACATAAAAATTACCTAGAATCCATAAACATCTCAAGTATTATATGCCTTCTGAGATGAATAAAAACGACAACCGCTTTCCAAAACAGAAGGGAGCATCTTATTAGATAGCAAAGAATATTATTAAGTTAAGTGGTTAAAAAACATCAAAATACGATAAAATATGAATAATTCAAGAAAATAAAGAAAAGCATACAAATATTAAATTAAAAAAAATTGTGAGCCAAACATAAGTTCGACTTGGTTTGTATCGGTGTCAAAAGCTGTTATTTTCCTTTCAGCTTAGTAAGGAGAACATGCCGACACTAATATTACGCTGAAGAGTATTAGGGCATTATATAAAAAAACTATAAAATCACCCGTTATGGTATGACGGGTGCAAATTGCCTCTTCATTCGAGAGATTTCCCATCAAATTTGGCGTGCTTAAATAGATATATATATATGAGAGAAATGTATAACATTGATTGAAAACAAATAAAATAAACATACGTTTTATGACAGAAATATTTTTTTATTTATATATTATTTACATATTTCTTTATTCAGAAAACCTCTTGGTAAACAACATTCCGTGCGACGTATTTTTCGTTGTTTTACAATTTTCCTTGTACTTCAGGTGTCTTTGTGTAAATTTTAACGTTGTCAAAAAATATTATCAAATTATATCATCACGATTGCAATAAATAATCAGATGCATCGTGGCGTCCAAACTACATCACGCGCATTCTATACCACTGGCGTGATTTACTACTTTCTATTGAAAAACGAAAATTAATTTTAAATATAGGATTAATATAATTTAAAATTTCTCGGGAACTATTGATCATAGCGAGATAAATTCCATATCAATCGATAACATTTTATTTCACTAATTTAGAGCTATTAAATTTGAAATTAGAACGACAATTACTTTTTAAAATTTAAAATGACTGAAATTTAGGTGCTCTAACAATGAAATAATGTTGTTTTACGTCTCGCAGTGCTATGGCGCGAATTTTATTGTTGGTGACGTCAGAACGTTACCGGATCAGTGAGATAGATCTGTGCTATTATATTAGTAATAGTTTGTCATTTTCTTTTTCTGAAAATAAGGAAGCATATATAGATACCTCTTTGATACAAAACCTCTCAAATGTGCCGTAGTAGGCATGAAAATGATTTAATAGAATTTATTATGTCTCGTTGTTTGTGCAAGTGATGGGTTTTCAAAATGAACTCTTGCATAACCTAATAATAACCTTTTAACTGTGTGTTAACCTATTTTCTGTATATATTTCATTTTTTCTATAATAGAATCACTCCAATATGGAATCTAGTATTTGATATTGACAGAAAGCTGTTTCAGGATCTGCGTAGGAAAGCTGCGTAGGCCGCAAATTTGTAAGAAGGCGTTTATTTTCAGAGAAACTTATATAGGATGCCTGCGCGCTCCAGGAACAAAAAATACTCAACGCTGTATTGAAGATATCTTGAGTATGCTTTATGTAGCCTATATGTTTTATGTAGGCTTGGAAAGAATCCTATTCTCTATAGCAGAATAACTTGAACTTCTATCTTTTGCAACACTGAGTATAATAGAACCTTTTAGAAGATGGTGTTTTCATGTTGTGATAGCAGATAGTTTATTCTTTGTCGAATATAGTTTATCATCCTTTTTGTTTGATATAATAATCGGTTTTATATATCTCAACAATGTTGTGGGTGGTGAATCTTCTGAAGCGTAATGTTTGGACGCTCTGGAATGTAATACGTTCTCTGGGGAAATAGTTACTGCAATAGGAAAGATGAGAAGACCTACATTTTTTTCTTAACATAAAAGGCATAATTATCACTTTAAACGAAGTGACAACAACGTCCAGTACACCATAACTTAAAAGGATTAAATCAATATTATTCTAATGGAGAGAGGTAAAAATAAAACATACTTATCATTTGTTATATTTCTTGGCATTGTTTATTAAGTTTAATTGCAATTAACTAACAAAAATTTGTATTGGTTGATCAATTGAGAAGGAGCTATTGGTCTTGTTTTATTCTTGGGAAGCTTTGGTCATATTGTTACATGTTCCTCAGGGCTCATGTTCCTAAAGCTGTGGGAAGTATACTTCTCACCAAATTAATCAATTTTTAAATGCAATTTTTAAGGTTGATCTATGTTCTCGCCAAATTTGACGATGACACAAAAACCTTTATGTTTTTTCATCTCACACTATAACTAAGTGTCTTGATTCAGTAATTAATTATTAATTAATAAAAGTAATTAACAAAAAAATAGTGTCATCCAATAAGCTAAACGATTTTCTTTTCTTAACCTTTTCCTTACTGTTGTACCAAAAAAAAATTTCCCTCTGAATGCGGGTCGGTTGCTGTACCAGACACCATTGAGAATTTCACTCCCCTCATTTAACGGAGTTCTTCTGGTTTAAGTCCACGTAGCATAAAGGCTAAATTAATCTCAATCCCAAAATTATTTTATTATGCCACTACTAGAAAACAAATGTCCCTTTAAAGGGTGAAGTGAAAATCTATGATGACGAAGTATAGCTAGCCTATTCGGATGTTTTATATCTCATAAACTAAGACATTGCGGTAATTTTCTTGTGGATTTCTTTTGGAAACGCTCCAGTGTAAAGATGTTTAGCAGCACAGTATACAATAAGGTTTATAAAAAAAAATTAGGGCTTTGTTTCAATTGTAATTCTAATAAAATTAATCAGAATTATTTCACAATATAGGGCCTTCCCAGACCGGCAATTTCAGTAATCTACTTAATTTTAATTCGTCCTATATGATCTTTATAAAACTTAGGGCACTTCACAGTATAGGGTCTTCCCAGACCGGCGATTTCAGTAATCTACTTAATTTTAATACGCCCTATGTTACCAGGGCCGCGTTGGCCTAGTGGTAAGGCCTCGACCATGGGACTGGAAGGTCGTGGGTTCGAAACCCGATTCCACCGAAGATCCGCAGTGTATGGAGCCTGCTGCACGCCAAATCATACGCAGTGACCAAACGCCCTCCCCCCCGCCGGCACGGCGCGGAAGCCCGGAACGGGGCCACCAACCCAGGCGCCGCCCCCGTCGTCCGACGCGACTCAAAATTACGAGGTCCGTCCCTAAATAGCCCTCGTATTGCTTCAAAACAGGATGTTAACCTAACCTAACCCAATCGCACTATATTATCATTAAAACTTAGGGGGCTTCACAGTATAAGGCCTTCCCAAATCGACAATTTCAGTTATCAACTTAATTTTAATTCGCACTATATGATCTTTAAAACATATGGGATTATCGATTTTTACTTCAATATAAACCATGGAATTGGTTTGCGAAAGAGTTTCAGAGCTTCCGGCTAAGTGTTGATTTTTTCCAAGTGAAGAATATGGTCTAAACGTTTCCAAGATAAAAATTAAGGGAAGTTTTAATTGTGATAGAGGTAAAAATACAATAATATTAACAAAAAACCAATGAAAAAGAACTAGGAGAAAGAAGAATCTGGTGGATGTCATCAGAGGCCTTCATCCATGCAGATTCAAAATTAGAATAAGTTTTCTGTCGAGGAAAAACGACTTTAACTTCTAAATTTGAATTTCTAAACGTTTCACTATTTATTTTATTTTCCACTGCATTGGTTTTCGGATGAGTTTCAGAGTGGAAGGCTAAATGTTCAGTTTTATCCAAATAAAGAATATAGCTTCATTTTTTCAAACGTTATCTAAATTACCTTTTCCTGTGGTAAAAAGAACTGCTTCAACGAGTATAGCTATTGGAAAACATGCTTGTTACTATCCAAGACCCTCGTGATATTTCCACATATTTTTATTGAATGTACTTTATTAGGTTCTTTCCTGAATCCTTGATAAAATAAATATTAATATACTACAAATAAAAATTTATAAATAATAAAATAAGCAATTCCAACTATAAAACTCAAAACAGGATACAAATAAGCTTGATAAAACTTCATAAGCAAGCATCTGCCATTCTCTTAGTAATCTGTAATCATTTAAATTACATACACCTTGTTGAAAAGTTTGGCGCAGCATAGCCAAATTTAGCTCTTGCGCCAATAAACCCCAAAACAACCAACCTTGTTGAAATGTTTGGCTCAGCATAGCCAAATTTGGCTCTTGCGCCAATAAACCCCAAAACAACCAACCTTGTTGAAAAGTTTGGCGCAGCATAGCCAAATTTGGCTCTTGC
>BGPR01000139.1:589344-610670 GCA_013235015.1 Araneus ventricosus | reverse complement strand
CAGCATAGCCAAATTTGGCTCTTGCGCCAATAAACCCCAAAACAACCAACCTTGTTGAAAAGTTTGGCGCAGCATAGCCAAATTTGGCTCTTGCACCAATAAACCCCAAAACAATCAACCTTGTTGAAATCTTGAAATCTCATTTCCTAAACATACATGGAATAATAGAAGAAAATTGATAATTTCAAAGAGTTTTGAGGAGAAATAATATTAAAGATTTAAAAACCTTTTAGAATAGTCCCGATTTCAAATGCTTATCACATACCTTACAATTATCTTATCTTAATATTGTTACCTTTTCTGAAAATCGTTATTTTCGATGATATAACGTAAGTATATGTCTTATAAATGCGTGTTTATGAAACACGTTTTCTAACACGCAGTTTTAAAATTGAAGATACGCTCTCGATATTTATATTTTCGATTTTTCGATTAAGACTACTTCACCAGAAACGAATACAAATATTTGCTTGACTTTATTTCTGAAACATACCTTACTTGTTTATTCCGCTTATGAGATCCTTTTATATTGGACTATATCAGTACGCGTACGGCGTTGACCGTGGAACCAGGAGTTCAACAAAATGGGGGGGAAATTTCCACAATGACACGAAAAAGTTTTTAAAACAAAATCCAAACAAAAGATACACATTATTTGATTTTCCCGCTTATTTTTCTTTGCGATCATGACATTTATTAAAACAGAAATGAATATATTATTGAGATGACGATGACGCGAATGTAATGACGTCATATGCCGCAAGGAATCGGATTGTAATGCAAGCATATGACTTCACCTGCCGCGAGGAAGGTCACGCACCAGCCAATGAAATTGCAACAATGCATTCTAGGATCGTTCGGAGAAACTCTCGCTGTTAAATCTCGCTAGCAAAAAAAACTGTTCGAACCGATCAGGGAAAAATTAATCTAAAAAAGCCGGAAAAAGCTATTTTAACTGTTCTTGTATTAAATCCGACAGAAACGTTCCAGTTATAAACTGAAAAAAATGATAATTATGGAGATGTTAGACGTCAGATTCGAGAATTTGAAGAAATCCTTATTAAAAATTACCATAAAAGTGACTATTTTTCAAAAATTTCTCAAAATTCAGTAAATTGCGTTAGACGCACGAAACAAACTTCATTAAAACGGAACTTGTTTGTTCTTTTCGACGGTGCAACTATTGTTTTCGTACAATTATTCGAAGCTACGCTATTGGGCGAAAAATCACCCAAACCAACACAAAATATTAAATAAAAAATTTTCTGGATTAAATTTTAAAATTCCGGCTTCAAGGCGCATTCACTCACCATTACGACAACCTGTGTGCCAAATTTTATGGCTGTAAGTGCGATAGATTCATCTGGACATCGCAAAACCACACACACACACACAAGCACACAAACATTGTCTTTTATAATTATAGATTAAGAATAAAATCATGAACTGAATATTTGAAACTACGAGTTCTTGGAGGCTTTCCTGTTTTTCGCAACTGTTTGCAACGTGTACTGAAGATTCTAATTGAGGTTAAGTGACTGAAAATTTTACTGTCAAAGTAATATGAAAAATTTAAATATTGTATGATAAGTTGAATAAAATGGATACCGAATTTCGAAGCGAAATTATTACTTATTTAAAAAGAAACTGCAGGAAAACTTCGATTAACCGTCCCTCCTTTAACCCTATGACACCGAGCGAGGCGGTATAAAAATTTCCCTTTAACAGCGAAGAAGGCCGGTCTGAGGCGGTTGGCTTCTTTTGAGGAGAGGTTCTGAGATCGCTTAGGAGATAAGCGCGGTAAGGGGTCCAATTATCCTTGCAAACAGCAGACCATTTCCGTGCGCTTTAAAGGAAGGTTATAGCAGGGGTGGTGTGGTTAATGACCACCCAGGTTCCCACTACTTTCTATTAAAACGGAAATTAATTTGAAATATATATGATTAATATAATTTAAAATTTCTCGGGATCTATTGATCAGAGCGAGATAAATTGTATATCAATCGATAGAAAATTTTATTTCACTATTTTAGAGCTATTAAATTTGAAATTAGAACGACAATTAATTTTTTAAATTTAAAATTACTGAAATTTAGGTGCTCTAACAATGAAATAATGCTGTTTAACGTCTTGCATTGCTATGGCGCGAATTTTATTGGGTGACGTCAGAGCGTTACCGGATCAGTGAGAGACAGACATAATTGTTGCAATGAATAAAATGTTTCTATTATTTACAATGTTTTATTTCTGCAATTTATTTGTGTCCGCCTTTTCATCGTAAAAAAGTTGGTCACCTTAGTATGCAAATACATTTTTTACATTATTACTATTATATTGTACTTTATATTATCGTATGAATTATTCACTTTTAAAGGATTTTATTTTAGTTTCGAACCAGCAGTGAAATCACGTTATTGTACATATGCATTAAGATATTTCTTTTAACCGTCTATTCGGTTATCCGACAAAGCCCTGGTCCGGACGGTGACAGATAATCGAAGTTTTACTCTATATTACTTTATAATTAAATTATGTTATCATAAAAATCAGCAGGAGTGTTCTTCTCTCGAATTTTTGGTAAACTTCAACGCCGTGAGGCGCTTTGCTTCTAAAGCTATCCTGTACTGAACGGAATTGAGTATTCATTTTGGATCTCTTCCAGAAAATCTATTGGACATAAAATATTATAGGTATTTTGATGTGGAAACCGTATACCAATCTAATTTTTCTAGATTGTTGCATTTGTGAGATATCGCGTTCACAAACTTACGAACAGACACCCAAAAATACAGTCAACTAGCTAACGGATTTGGTCAAAAAACTACTGAACCATATCTATAATTCTAATCCTAAACCCAAGTGCAAAATTTCACCGATTGTTGCGTTTTTTTATCAGGTTATTGAGTTCACCTGCATACGGAGGGAGATAGACTTTACGTTGATGAATTGTCGAAAATTTGATGCATTTCTACAATTTTGGTGTTATGACCACACAGCGAACGTCATCCTTCTTGCTCTATGTGTTTTTCAGTTATCGTCAGTGATTTAGTGGCAAAATAAGCAGTGTCGGGACAGTGGCGTAGCAAGGGTAAGTGGCGTCCGGGTCATAATACGATTTATTTTCGCCCTTCTCCCCTATCATCATCAGTCAGTTTGTGCAAACGGCGCCCGGCGAATGGTATTTTTTTCCTATATCATCGTATTCGACATTAAAAAGTGACATAACGAATTAATATTTTGTGACTATGGCCAGTGGCGTAGTGAAAGTAAATGGCGCCCGAAAAATAATATGATTTTTTATCCCAGTGGTCGTCAGTGGCTTAACTAACGTAAATAACGCCAGGTCTATGGCATTTATTTACTTAATTTACAACCTGTCCCGGCACAGCCTACCGAAGAGAGTGTAAGGCTTTCCACAGGCCGGAGGCGAAACGTAAGATAAAAGAAATGAACTACGCTGAAAAAAGAATTTTCAAAGAACCCCAAGGGGTGAGCAGAGCAATTTAAAAATCATCGTTTACAACAATAACTCCAAAAAAAGTATAAAGAGCAAAAACACAAAGCAGAAAAAGATTAAGAGCAAAAACACAAAACGCAAAGAGCAAAGACACAAAAAGCTTAACATTAAAAAAACAAAATACAAAAAATTAAGAGCAAAAACACGAAACACAAAAAAATAAGAACAAAAACTCAAAACAGAAAAATTAAGAGCAAAATCACAAAACACAAAAAATTAAGAGCAAAAACACAAAGCAGAAAAAATTAAGAGCAAAAACACAAAACTCAAAAAATTAAGGGCAAAAACACAAGACACAAAAAAATTAAGAGCAAAAATACAAACCACAAAAAAATTACGAGCAAAAATACAAAACACAAAAAAATTACGAGCAAAAACACAAAACGCAAAAACCCATTATTTTTACGACCCTCATCATATTTTGCATTAAAAAAGTATACAAGTAATAGGTTTTGACTCCGTGGTTCCCCTTAAAATTGGCGCCGGGGGTATCTATATTCCTCTTGCCCCCCGGTCGCTGCGCCACTGTTCCGGGATGCTCTAAAAGCAGTGCCGGAAAGCTGGGAGACAAAACTCTCGCTGTTTTAAGGGCGTTTTCAAAATTTTTTCTTATTTATTTCTCGTAAAAAGAAGCAGTGCCGGAACGGCGTTCTAGCTCCACTACACCCATGATTATTGTATTCACAGACAGACAGACATGATTTTAAAAATGTGTTCTTCAGACTCAGAAAAGTCTAAAATGTAAATCAAAATCTCGAGTTTGAAGTTTTTTTGAGTACATTATTTTCGCTTTGTCTACTTCGCATAAAAATCGAAAATAAAAAGCATTTATGTAGTTGTCTTGCCAATCAAACGGAGACAGATTAGAATTTGAGTGCCTGGAGAATAATTTGTACCTCACAATTCTGCCACAGGTAATTAAAGCTTTACTTGAGTGGTAACTTGAATAAATGCATATATTTTGAAAATATTCACTTATTAAAATTTATAAATAAATGCGTAAAAGTTCTTGCTTTTAAAATGTTCTGAATTTTTGTTAAACAGCTTATCATTGAATGAAAAAAAGGCTTTGTAATACCTTCGAAAACCTGTTGTTTAAGTCTTTGAGATTAAAATTTGAAAAAGCATTTAAATTACAGGAAATGTGAATAAATAATAAAATCTTGATGTAAGCGAGTTTTCGCAATTCATAGAATTTACAGATCGCCTTTAAACTTATATTAGCGTTCCATACCATTTCTTTTGTTCTCATTATTTTATGCCACCTAAATCTTAAACAACATATAAATAAAATAACCAACCACTAAGGACATAGGTTTCTACCAAATACCACAGGCTCTCACTTTTAAATTTGTCATCAAATGGGAAAATTTGTCATCGCATAACTCGTCTATCAAAACAAAAATAGCAACTTTTGTTCAACCGCATCCCCTCAGATCACTGCCATTGCTGCCAAATAAACAAAAAAAGAGAAAAAAAGACGCACAATGAAATGGAAGAAAGAAATATTATTGCTTGAAATGAAATGCTACATTCAAAACATGAGTCACGCTGTCATAACTTGGCTAACGTTGTTTCGACCGTTTGGCGACGGTTCTGGCGAGTATTTAAGAAGTCGATTTTTCATAGGCAGAAAAAGTTTCCAAAAAGGAGGTCACGTGATTATTATAGGGGGTGGCGCCCGACATAACGTCCCCGAATTGTGTGTAAACTCACAAAGTCCGTCTTTTCCTTTGCCGGGGCGACGACGCGACTGGGCCCTTGCTGGGGCCTACTCTTTCTCAACACCCCATCTCATGTATACATGAGGGTTTCCATTTCTCTTTTATTCCTACTAAGAGTTTTTTTCCCTGCTTACAATCGTTAACGTTTCCGCCTGCCGTTTTCATATAACTTTTTTTACAGCTTCTTGTTTTAGTGGTGAAAGCGCAAGAAGTAAAAGTAAACTTTATTAGGTATTTTTTTCTTGTAGTTCTCAAAACAGGAACACTCTGGAATCATAAAGTAATGTTACAGTCTACTCTGCATTTCATAAGGATGCTAAAATTAAACATATATTAAATATACAAAAGAAATATTAAATGTAAAAGGATAAATATGCTATTAAAATGTTAAAGGCAAAAAGTGCAATGCACTAATAAAGCTATTTTTCTCTTGATGATTCCAATTGATATCGGAATTCGAATAGTTTTAATCAAGATATATTGTGAAATAATTTATTAAAATTGCATTAATATGCCAATTTAGAGTATTTTTTGACAACGTGCAGGCAAATGTAACAACGCATTTCGTATAGCGTTGATCACAATTGTGAAAAGAAAAAATAAATAAAAATAGGTTTAATATAGATAAATTTATTTTGTTAATTTAATGAGAAAAATGGCTGCTCGGAAAAAGCTTCGACTTGGAGAGAAGTTCAGGAATGAAAAAATCAGCAAACGATTATTTTCATAAATTAGGAAGAGATTTTGCATATATTTCAGTAAAAATATTTTATCATAAACTTTTTTGCGGACACTATAACAACTTTCTAATGGTACCGACAATTAAATAAAAAGTAAGAATTTTTGACATATAAATTTTAAACTAAATGAGAAATGTGTTAGAAGTTTTCTTTGTCTGATTTTCTTGGATTTAATAGATTTTGAAGTTTGGCATGTGCAAGAAATGTTTTCTCTGTTGTGTTTCTGCAATTCATCGAACATTCAAAGGCTCAGTTCTTAGTCATTACACAATTTAGATTTTCATAAATTCGAAATATTTGCCTTTATCTGAAACGCAAATTTGTATTAAAATTCTTATTATTGAGTAATAGATTTCAAATTTCAGAACTGTCCAATGTATCAGCTGTTCCTGAAATTTTTATTGAAATTTTGATAAAGTTTTGCGAACTTCTATAAAAAAACATTAAAAGAATTTTAAACTTACTTGGTAAAGATTTTATAATTGCATGTACTTCGTATATTTATTTCTTTTGCATTTATTTCACTTTTATAATTGTTTACAGCATTTCCGAAGTAGCGATGGAAAAAAACCTAGCGGTTTAGACCGAAAACCGGTTTTTGTTTCGGTTAACCGGTTTTTTCGGTTATTTTTTTGTCCCGTGTATAACCGGATATTTATTTTAAATCCAATAACCGGATAAAAAACCCAACAAAATCAGCTATCAAAAGACAGGCTCGATTTTAGGTTCGAGTTATGAAGTTTTGAATTTCATCATCTTAGGTCAATCAACGGCCACCGCTTCCTCGAGGCGGACATTGAAATGGTTTAAAATAGTCATAGTCAAGCTTTCATAACTCGATTACTTTTGGTCACAGAAGAGTGGAACAATTTGTGTAAAATTTTAGTGCGCCAAAAAGATTTAAATAAATATGATTAATAGGACAGGGGAAATATATAAAAATTAGACATAGTTATTTTTTATTATTATACATATAGACGCAAACAACACGAAATACGATTATTTGCGTCCATACTCTCTAATTTCTTTTTTATTTGTTTACAATACTTAATACAATTCTTAAAATTTTGTCTACAATACTTACTTATTGTATTAATTACTTATTTATAATCATTACTTATTACATTAATTACTTATTTATAATCATTACTTATTACATTAATTACTTATTTATAATCATTACTTATTACATTAATTACTTATTTATTGATATTACTTATTGTATCAATACTTACTTGTTGTATATCATTATTAATAAAAAAAATTGTCCACAAACGCTGATTCTTTTTTTTTTAAACTGAAAACCGGTTATTTCAAAAACCGGTTATTTTGAGTGTTTTTAACCGCCCGGTTAAACCGGAGGGAAAAAAACCAGTATAAACGAAAACCGTTTTTTTTTTTAGCAATAACCGCCATTCATATTCCGAAGATTTCTGTGTTGAAATTAATGTAACAACAAAAAAGTGCATGCACCTTAAAAATATGCCCATAAATAATATATCTTGCTTGCTTTCGTAATCAATTTTGAAACTGCTATAAAAATGGACGGATTCGTTTAAAGCTTTGGAATGATTTCACTGCTGTCTCCTCATTTATTCAAAAAATAAAGATCCTGTCTTAAGAATGCAGCCCTTCGAAGTCAAATTTTTCTTTAAAGGTGCCCGTCAAATTCTATTGCAACAATAATAATAAATGAAGTTTCCTTCTTAATGGAACAAGGAGAATTAAACCAGCTGGTCGCTTTAAAAACTTTGGAGTGAAAAATAAACATCTGAAAATCTAATTCCGAGAACGGATTCTTCCTTTATGGAGAACGAATCATATTAGTAAGTAGGACCAGCATAATGTGGATGTTCCTATACTTTCTAGTGTCTTCTCCTGTGAACTGTAAATTCATTACTTTCGCATCATGACTGAGTATGGTCTGATTCATCGTCGATAGTATAAGCATTATGACAATGTGTAGGGGAGATTACCACATTCTTTTATTTTTTATTATTTTTTAATTCTTCCTTTTCATCTGATTTGAGCACATGTGGTTTTCATTTTCCCTTCACCCTGAAAAATGTTTCACGGTATAAATTTCCTCGTTGCCACAATGACTGCAATGACAATCAATACTTTCAGTAGAAACAATTGTTACGAACCAGAAATGTTGCTTCTCAGCAATGAAGTCTTATGGTTGGAAAGAGATATTTACAGAGGTTCTTACTGTATATCAAGCCAATGCCCCAGACCTTGGTGACAAACTTGGCGACAAAATGAAATGTCCTCAAAAGTACTATAATTTTTGTCCTATCTCTATTACGAATAGAGATATAGAGAAAGTACTAGATGATTCTATGTGACGTCACAGAATGTTTTTAATTATTTATAGATTTTATCCCAGAAATCCCCGTAATAATGCATTTTCAGGGGCATTTTCTGAACTTTTATCTAAACTTTTAATTGATTTGACTACCAGATCCGACGGGTCTATCATCTAAGTACCCCACTGTTGATGTGAAGAGGATGATGATGGTTTTTAGTATATACCACAGTTAGTGATTAGTGATTTGCTGTCTGTTTGCACTGCTAATTTGTTCAAGTGCTCTTTTTTTGTTTCCTGTGCTTTATAATTTCTGGAATATTCGTGAATACAACGTCGTTCTCCATTATCCTGCTGGTTGGTCTTTTTCCATCTGCACACCCATTGGGCGATTTTCATAACATCTTTTTAGTTAAAGCATTTTGCGGTTCTCGCACTTCTAAAAAAGTTACTTGAGAAAGAGAATGTAAAAAAAAAAATTAAAGGAATGTACCGGATATTTTCAGGACATTTGGTTTATATTTTTTAAATTAACTTGCTGGCACATGATTTTTGTTGGAGTCGAAATATATCATTGGGGCGACTGTAATCCGGATATATTCGAAATTCCGGAATTTTTACTTTCTCAGATCCGGAGTTTCTGGATTTCTGAAACTATGTTTTGCGAGATATGAAATATTATATATATATATATATATATTTCATTCTCATTAAACAAAAATATCTTTTAAGTTTTTAGGTCAGTAAACCGCTCTCAAAACTGTCTTGAGATTAATTTTACCTTTGGTGAATATTTTCGATATAATTTATTGAACTGCTGGGCAGGATAAATATAATGGACCTTTAAAATCATCTCTAAGATGTTTTCTTGAAATGAAGACAGATTTCGTGAGTCATAAAACTCCTGATGCATCCACTGAAATAATAAATGTGCATTTATTCTTACATATGATAACACTAAGGTTTTTCCTTTATTGGAAATTCATTTAATTTCTATAACACAGGCGTTTTTCCCTTCTAATATCAGGTTGAGTAAAAAGGTTTCCGCCAAAATTTTTTTATTTTAAAATGATAAATACATACAAAAACTACAAAGCTAATGAGGATAGTAATCTCAGTTCAAACCTACAATCGTCTCCCAACATTTTGGAAACTTTTCAATCCCTTCTGCGAAGAACTGTGGCGTGCGCGAATCCAGAAAGAGATCGACCTCATTTATGACCTCCTCATTTGAATTGAAGACTTCGCCATCAAGATTCAGCTGCAGATGTGAAAGCAGATAGAAATCCGAAGGGGCCATGTCTAGGCTGTATGGTGGATGTTGCATCAAATCCCACTCCAGCTTGTAGAGTGCCCAGCCGGTCATCGTACTAACATATGGCCGGGTGTAATCTTGATGAAAGAGAACCACCTTCCTTCTGAACTCGTTTCTTCGTTTTTCGAGAATGGCATTACGAACTTTGATTAGAATGTTGCTGTATATTGCACTGTTGATAGTTTGTCGGCTATTCAAGTACTCTTTGTAAATAATTCTGCGACAATCCCACCAGATACAGGGAAGCACCTTCTTGTTAGTTAGGGCTCGTCTTGCAACCGATCCTGATGATTCTCCAGGTGCTGACCACCCTCCTTTACGGCTTCTATTGTTGTAGTACACCCATTTTTCATCACAGGTCACAATTCTGTCTAGAATTTTCTCTTTCCTTTGATCTCAGAGCAGAGCCAAACAGGCCGCTTTTCTCTTGCGCTTGTCTTCAGCAGTCAATTCGTAGGCACCCAGCGGTTGAACTTAAACGTTACATTTATGCGTTTCAGAGCGTTAACTATTGTTTTATGGCAAACATCAAGCTCTAACGCAATAGTTCGTGTTGAAACATTTCTGTCTTGATCAATGATTTGCTTTAACTGCTCACAATCAACTTCTATAGGGCGACCAGAACGCGGTTCATCTTCAATGTCGAAATTTCCAGCCTTAGACTTCCGAAACCAAACTTTGACTGTATCATAAGAAACGGTATTGATGCTTAACTCTCTGAACCCGGCTAGAGTGAGAATTCCATTGCCTCAAAACCTGGAGTGAATTTTCGCTCACAAAAACAGAATGGAATCGTCACGTTCTTTACAGAAATTCCAGGAGGTCGACACCTATGGTTGACAGATCAATTGTCAATAAAGAAAGGAACTACATTTTTTCTAAAAAATTCACCCAGGCGTCCGAAACCGCCTGAGTCCGGCTTCTGTCGAACGGGCGGTTTGAGGCGGGATTGGTCTCATAGGGTTAAACTTCCACACATTTTTTGGTGGCATTCAGTCGCACTGAGTTTGTTACGGAACTCATAGTTCATAATCGTTCTGATCTGTTGGCGTGATAGCTCCATTTTAAACACTTCTTTGACGCATAAGATAATAAATTTTCAACAAACAAATTGCACAGTCGTGTAGATCCAATTTTCAGCTTTCGAATGCAAAAACCCGTTTGTGGAAAGGCTAACAACCACAGAAATGACAGCTGTTGGCGCGGAGGTATCTCCCCTGGGCGGAAAACTTTTTACTCAACCTGATGTTACCTCTTGTGTATGGGTGAAAAAATACACATATAAATATTGGAAATTTTAATGTTCGGTTATACGGTTAAAAGGCTAGAAAATTTAAGCTAGACGACAAATTCTTCAAAGTCACTATTGCATAAAAGCTTTATCCATTGTATGTTTGAGCAAAAATACATTTTAACTTCCTCTAGGTGGTAGATTTTAGATAAAAAAATATATATATATATTATTAGAAAGATTTTTCTTTAAACAAAGTAATTTTTTGTAGATACACATCAATTTTAATTGTTTTACTAAATTAATTGTTAATCTCCAGGGGGAAAAGTATGGGAAAACTGAACATCAAAGTGATATGTCCGAAACAAGCTGGCGATCGGGGATATTTTCAGCCCATTGGCCACCCTCTGCTTAAAAGTGTCTATCAGCAAAAGAACTTCATGTGCGGTCAAGACTACAAAAAGATAAAAATAATAAGTTGCCTCGACCGAAACTTCCCGTGGGCTATCTTGGATATTTCGGGCGTGTGGTATCGCTCGAAGCACATGTATGGAAAGATAGAAACGATCAGGCATCTGGGGATTTTATTTGCTACTTTACGCTTTTTAACATTTTTATTTCAAAAATGAAGTAATTCTTTAACTTTCAGTTTTAATTCTGATTTCCATGAACCAATTTCGAACGACATCTAAAATGTCACCAGAAAACGCACGAATAATTTGTGCGATTTCAGAAAATGTGATAATGCTGAATATTTAGGTAGTCTAAAACAGTAACAGCAAATTGTAAATTATAAATGCAAACTGGATGGATGCTTTAATTTTGAATTATCTTATTACCAAATGATGTTATGCTTTATCAATCAAAAACGATTTGAAATCAGAAAAGACTCTATAGACAGTGCAATACATTAAGGGAATACATTACCTTCTGAACAATTTTTTTATTTTTTATATTATTAAAAATGTTTTCAAACTAATAAAACCTAACAATCATATAAACTCATCGTAAAGAGATAAAATTCATTTTGACCTGCTTATTAAGCTAAAATTTTAAATTTTTGAAAGAAAAATTCAATTTTTTAAATTCTTTTCTAATTTTTCGAATATGAATATATTTTCTTAAAATTTTATTTGCATTTTCACCTAAATATATTACATAAAACTGTGCATGGATTTTAAGTGTCATCTAATATTCGCTTAAATATAGCATTTTTACAATTTAACGTAGTGAAAAATGCGGTATATAAAAAAAACTAAGTAACTTAATGCTTATTGCATGCACAGTTTTATCATATGCATAACGATAAACAAGTACAAAAAAATTGAAAGCTCTATCTAAAACTGGAAAAAAGCATTAGCATTTCGAAAACATGAAAGTGACGAAAAGTACGACATGGAGAAAAAGCCAGTTAAAGTTGTCATTTGCTCATGTTTATCGTTGGTCATCGTAAATAAAAAACTAAATAACTTTTATAATATTAAAAGTCCAAATTTGAAATTTTGATACATTAAGCAGAAAGATAAGATGAACAAAATAAGCCAATAAAATAGAAATTGACACTTTGTCCATTTTTTTGGGTAATGTGTCCCCTTAAGCGCAAAAGTAGAAAGTGGATCATAAATAGTCTGATGTGGTATTAACTCTCTGAAATAGGCTAGAGTGAGAATTCCAGTTCCTCAAAAACTGGAGTAAATTTTCCTTCACGAAAACAGAATTGAATCCTCCCTTTCTTTACAGAAATTCCAGGAGGAAGACACGCACGGTTCGGCGATCAATTGTCAACAAAGAAAGGAACTACTTTTCTCCCGTAAAATTCACTCAGGCTCTCGAAACCGCCTGAGTTCGGCCTCTCTCTATTGGGGCGGTTTGAGGTGGGATAGGGCTCATAGAGTTAAATAGCTTATATATATGGTACCGCTAAAGTGCAGAAATCAGTTATTCTACAAATTATCTAGGTAATGTGCAGATTAACTAGGGTGATCCGTTAAAGTGCCGAAAATTGTTTCATTTCTCAAATTACCTAGGTAATCTGCAAATTACCTAGATAAATTACACATTACCTAGGTAATCTGCAAATTACCTAGATAAATTGTACATTACCTATTAGGCACTCCTTAAAGTGAAAATAAGATCTTTGCTGGAGCAACAGCAACGTTTCTGTACGCTTAATAACATTATGTTAACATTAATAACATTAATAAATAACATTATGTTAATATAAATTAACATAATGTTATTTATTTATCTTTCGATATCTAACGAATCAAGTTAATACAATAAAGCAATCAACAAATTAGTTGATAAAATCAATCATCAATCAATTAAAAAACTATAATAGAAAGAATCAATGAGGGAGAGGGGGAAGATGTAGGGAAAGGAAATGAGAGAAATAAACTTTTGAACTTTAACGATACGGAATCCGTTAACGTGCACATTACCTAGGTAAAATGCGGAAAACTCTTGTTTCCGCACGTTAACGGAGCAATTCAGTTAATCTGCAGATTAGCTACGTAATGTGCACATTAATGGCTTTCGAACTTTAGCGCTAACACATATACCAAATTATCTTTACGATACGTTTAAATATTGAATTTCATAAAAACTGGACTCGAAACGTTTCTAACGTTATCTGACATTATAGAGACTTTCAAAATACCATAATAGTATCTCTTTAAATTATTTTTTTTAGTTTTTCAAAATTTCTACAAACTGACATTTTAAGTATTGCCTCATATTTAAATATCCTATCACTTATTAATTTTTTATGGTTTTTTCAATATGTGAAAAATGAGGAAAGATCTTTTTAAAGTTTCTTTTCAATATAACCTGTTTTTTTCAACGCAGAAGGATGAATTTTAATGACGCGCTTTCTTGGAATTAAAATAATTCTAATGTCATATCTCTTCATTTAAATAACACATTTTTTGTTTAAGGATGGATTACTCTTTCTGTTTGCTTCTGAAGATATATTATGGAAATGATGTATATAAGGCGTTTTCTAGCAATACTAGAATGCATAAACAATCGAATATATTTAGCAAAATTCGATAATATATGCATTAAAATCTTACTTAAGCAAAGAGAAACTGAATTAATTATTCAATAATTATAATTTGAGGTAATCTAACAAAAAATGTTTACCGAATGTTTTACAAATTTTGTTGTCATGATGGCAAATATTATCCTTCTGTGTTAAGAAAATTTTTGACTAATTTTTAAATCTACTTCGGCCTCATTTGTATAATCCCTAGGGAAGTGATGCATAGAATATAATTTCTCGATTGCGTTTTACTTATTAAGCCTAAATTTGCAATAACTTATCAGTACTAGGGAAATAAGATTCTTTTTAATATCTATCCATTTCATAATACTATTTCCACATTTAAGTTCTTATAGGTTAATATAAAATAGGTAAGTCATTTAGGAGAAAATCAGATTCATATAAAGTAGTTAAGTAAGTTAGTAGTAAGGAGAAGTTATATTCATAAAATATTCTAAATACATACATAACATTAAATCGAGTAATTTCTTTAATAATCGGCGTCATTTTTTATATATAATAAGTAGATAACAACCTAAATCTTCACTTCAACGAAATAAAATATGGACTTCGAATTGAAGTATATATTTCCGAATCAAAAGTTAATCCTTGGTCCACTTTTTAAAGAGTGACATTACACAGGACGATATTTTAAAATTTAAAACAACAGCTGTGTAAATATAAAAACGAAGTGTAAGCAATACGGGAAACTAACTAAAAATAATTTATGGATTAATTTTTAAATTATGTAATCAATGAAAAAATTGCTATTGCTAAATCAAAATTTCTCAGCGAAAAAGATCACTACTTCAATTCAGCAATATAACAAGTATGTTATTTTATTAAATAATCATTGAATGATTCAGACTAAATATGTATAATTGAGACAAATATACAATACAAGGTGAATTAGTTTTCAGACACATGGACTCAAAAGCTGACAAATAGTTATTTAGTTGCCATTTTTACAATTACATCTGAGTAAATAACAATAATAATACAAAGAAAAAATGTCATAAAAGCAATAATATAGTGAAAGAATAACGCAATCTAGAGTATAACAAAAATACAGTCGACGCTCGTTATAACGACCCTCAGCGTCCCACAGCAAAAGGTCTTTATAACGAGTGGTCGCTATAGTGGATATAATTTAAAAAAACGAACGATCAGCAGTTCCGTGATTTTTAAAGAGATTCCAACTAAATACTCAACTTATTTTTTTATCATTGGTATTAAAAATAAAATTTTATCAATTAAAAATATACTTCCAAAACAGATTTTAAAGTAGAAAATAAAGGGTGGACTTACAAGACATTTATTTTCTAAAGAAAAAATCAGAAATGGCTGCTTGTCTTTTCTACATATTAGATTTTTTTGATAAATAATATTCTGTATTTTCTTGCCTTTCAAAAAAAATAAAACATTTTAAAGTCTCAATAGCACTTGAAACATTTTTTATTCTAGGCTATTCTAATCTCCGCGCTGTGGTGAGTGGTAATTTTTCCCCCCATCAAAGTTGAACTGCAACACAGAAGACTCTACATCTACGAAGCTTGGCAATGCAATAATCAATGACATTTCAAGTTGCACGTTTATAAACATGTTCTTTTTGGGAAAATACCGGGAAGAGCGTCCGTTAAAATCGGGCGTTGTATTGGGATTAGACGACATTGGACGGTCGTTATATCGGAAGTAAAATTACATAGAATGCATAGGGAAACACAGTTGGGGATTTTATCACTGGTCGTTATAATGGAACGGCCTTTATAATGTGTGGTCGTTATAACAAAATCGTCGTTTTACAAAAATTGAATTTCAAACAACATATAATAAATCATTAAAAATACAGAATTTTAGTATACATCCTTCCGCTGGTGTGGAAAGTAAGTTCAGTGACGGGGTGCTGACTAAGGTGCCCTCCTCATCATCTGATCATGAGTCAAAAGCACGAAGCATTCTAATAACTTCTAAGCAGGACGTTAATGTAACGACACAGTACTAAGCAATAATACCAAAAATAATTACATAGATAGCCAATGTATTTACAAAAGCATTTGTAGTGAACTAATATTATAAAATTCGTTCAAATTTTTAAATGCCTTAGTAATCCACATCAGAACACGGTACTTACGTATTAACGCCACCGAGGCTACAGATTGGCGGTAATGCGCCAATAAAGAGCAATCTTGTTTACAAAAACCGCCAAATTGGCGGCACTTAAAAACCGCCAAATTGGCGTTAATACGTAAGTACAAAACCGCCAAATTGTCGTTAATACGTAAGTACCAAAACCGCCAAATTGGCACCACTTAAAAACCGCCAAATTGGTGTTAATACGTAAGTACAAAAACCGCCAAATTTGGCGGCACTTAAAAACCGGCAAATCTGTAGCTTCGGTGGCGTTAATACGTAAGTACCCAGAATACCATGTCATTGTTGAAAGGCATTATTTACTAACTTTTTGAGACATAAACTAACACACAAGTATCAACTCGAACGCACTGTCGTTTAAAACTTGAATTTATATTAACAATTAATGAGTATATCTAACCGATAGTTGATTCGAATACCATCCGTAAGTCTTCAACACGAAGACCCAATAAAGAGTAACATATATCAAATAAATCAATCAGTCATCAATTTCTAACTTCAGTTTTCAAGCTTGTCCGTGCTAAATCAAATGCAATGCTGCATCAGAATATTAATTATTTATTCCGCGATTAATTTCCCTCTTATTTCACTAACAAAGGCATTTGGTTTCAGGCATTGATTTATTGTAATTAATTTTCTCTTATTTATCACCTCAATAATGGCATGTTTAATGTGCATGGCTCTGATGTTTATCGTATCAACTCTGCGGTCTAATACGGAAGCGAGTCCTCCATTGTATTTTCCTTGAAAACTTTCCATGATCAAACTTTTCTTGGCACGCGAAGTATTAATTTAGCAAATAAAATATTTAGAAGTTTATAACTATTCTCCGAGACAGCTTTAATTTCCTTCATTTTGGGGCATTATATATTAATGTGATAGTAAATTTTTGTTGATTAATCTTTTCGTTGAAACGGTAATGGACGGTTGGAGAAAGGGAACGCACTTAGATAAACTGAAATATTAAATCAAACCTGATCTGACCTGATTTTTGAAGCAGCGACATGAGCTGTTAAAATTCATTCTGTACGAATTGTGGACTTTTTTCATGTACAGGGTGATTCAAAAGTACAGAGGAGCCTATAAAACAAGTAATAGGGAAAAAAAATGGAACAAAAAGATGCAGTGCGCACAGCAAAGAAAAAAATTATAATTTACTAAAAAATTTAAATACGCTTACATAAGTGTACTAAATAGTAGAAATTATTTTGATTTTAATTATTTTCTACTTTTTAGTCGCTAATTTATAATTTATTATTATAAATTATATGGGAATTCGAAATCAGTTTTTTTCTCAAATCCAAAATCAGGTGACGCCACACATATGAAATCAAAATTTAATTAAACTTATCGAATAACTGAAAGTTAAGTTAAGAAAACATTAAAATAATGTTTTGTCAACGACAACATACAAATGTACAAAATTTAAAATGCCTAGCGTACAAGGTAGTGAGTAAAAATCGGTTGTAAAATTCCACTTATACAAAGATGTGTAATGAAACAGGATTTTTTTTCCTGTCACGAAATCAGAATTTATTGGCAACGTAATTTAAATTTAAATTACTAGACGGTTCTGTGTTTCAAGAACCGATACGTTACATAGGATACGATTTTCAAAAGTAACAAGATTCATTTTGCTTTTTCTCTTCAAACATTACTTCATGTACTACTAAAAGTTACATAGGATAATATTTTGAAAAGTAACAACATTCATTTTGATTTTTGTCTTCAAACTTGACTACATGTATTAAAAGTTACATAGGATAAGATTTTGAAAAGTAACAACATTCATTTTGACTTTTCTCTTCAAACTTTACTTCATATACTACTAAAAGTTACATACGATAATATTTTGAAAAGTAACAACATTCATTTTGCTTTTTCTCTTCAAACTTTACTACATGTACTAAAAGTTACATAGGATATCATTTTCAAAAGTAATAACATTCATTTTGCTTTTTCTCTTCAAACTTTACAACATGTACTAACAGTTACATAGAATAAGATTTTGAAGAGTAACAACATTCATTTTGCCTTTTCTCTTCAAACTTGACTACATGTACTAAAAGTTACATAGGATATCATTTTCAAAAGTAACAACATTCATTTTGCCTTTCCTCTTCAAACTTTACTACATGTACTAAAAGTTACATAGGATAAGATTTTCAAAAGTAACAACATTCAGTTTGCTTCTTTTCTGCAAACTTTACTACATATACCATTGACTGCGCTAAGAATAAAAAAGATGACATAATTTATTTTATTATTTCATTTAATATCGTGATCTTAAATATATTTAAGATTTGTTTATTTCCTTTTTTTTCTAGCGATTTTCAATCTTTTTATACAAAACTCTGTGGACATTATGGTAAGAATAGAACTCTTAAAACTTCATTTATTTGTTCGCGATTTCCGACACTATCACTTAACGAATCTAGATAGAAAAAAAAACTAATTATCACAAGATATACTTATTTTTGGTGTTCAAACTACTTTCCGTCAGCTGTAATACTCATTTGGACCTTTGTTTGAACTTCACCTTGCACACTTTTTAGCATATTAGGTGTCACGCTGGCACAAACAACAGTTTGCGTATGCCTGCTGCTTGAGCTATCCCCACAGGAAAAAGTCCATTCAGGTTATTTTTGTCCGAAAGAAAACAACTTCGCTTTTAGTCGACGTTTTGTGACTTCACAGTTTCGGAAATCGTGAACAAACAAATGTGCGTTTTAAGTGTTCTATTCATAGTATGAATGACTCCAAGATGTCTTTTTGCACTAAATCCATGATACTGTACAATTTGTTATTGGCTTTTTTTCCCTATATAGCTCAGTTTTCCAGATAGGAATGCTAATTCCGCAGTTCGCCAACAGGTAGCGCAGCAAATGATCTCATGGCGTAGCGCATGTCCACTTTAGTATACTCGGACACCCCTTTTATGATCATAGCTGCAGTCGTTCTGAAATTAACAGGGTTGGTAAGTAACTATAGTGGGTACCCTGCATATAGTATATAAAGTTACGGTCAATGTGGATAATCGGTTATTATACAAAATAACCGCGGTAATTATGCATAATAACGCTTAAAGATCCGGTTATTGTGCATAATAACCATTATCTACATTGATCGTAACATAAACCTTGGGGAGGCGGTGTCTTAAATTTTTCAGAAAAATTATCGAAAAATCGGTAGAAAATCATTATAAACCCTTTTATATATATAAAGTTTAAGCTTGTCCACAGCCAAGCTGCTATATTAATTGTTGAAAACTCCATATATGGATTGCCTTTTTTCAATACTTTTAATAACAACAGAGTTTTTTACATGTTGACATAAATGTTTAAATTTAATTTTTGTTCATGGTATCTATAGTATATTCAATTCTTTAGATTTTGTTTTAGATTTGGTTGTATTGTTTAAATTATGAATTTTTAGTATCGGATTGGCTTCATGATATGTCTTGTTTACCTTGTTTATGTAAGATCATATATAACAAGTTATATTTAGATTTATATATATATATATATATATATATATATATAATATAAATCTAAAACAAAATCATAAATAATGATCTTTCAAATAAATGATCAAAATAATGATTTTTAAAAATTAAATTTATAGTTTAATTTATTAATGCGGAACTGTATTTGTATATAGCTCTTTGCTTTATAATTGCTATGGCTTTGAATTAGTAAGCATTTAGTTATTTTCTCGTTCTTTTCTTGAAATATTTTGGAGCTTTACTCCTACACTTTTTGCTTTTTTCCAACAATTGGCCTTCTCAGAAGGTTGGCGCCTCTAAAATTCGAAATTAATGCGACATAATCGATTCCTAAGATCGACTGGCATTTGATTGTCGGAGTTCCAAATCTGGGTTGTCTTTTTCATCGTAATAGTTTATAATCTAATTATCTTTCTGTATTTCATTGTATGATTATTACTTAGGAAACATTATTTTATATTTAATTTTAATTATTGGTTCATATATATATATAAGTACTTTGTAAAATACAGTGAAACATCAATAAATAACAGTGACTTTCGAATTCCTCGCGTTACCTCGAAATTAAATTAAAGAAAAAAAGTCAAAATGAGACACTTTGACTTCAAATTCTATCTAGCTGGAGATATATGCCAAATGAAAACTGCTCAGGCGTTTGAGAATGTATATTGACTTGTTGAACAAAGCAAGAACGAAACAACGGAATGCGTTCGGTTTTGCTACGGAAGTGAAATATAACTACCTATATATAAGACAGGAGTGGCATTAGAGTTTGACAGACGGGGGGGACGGTCTGCCCTACAGGAGGGACACTGTCTCCCCTATGGGGGCATGACCTGCTGTACCTGGGTGAAAATTGCAATGAAAATTTTCTCCCGATTTTTATTTATCAACTAGTTGAATACCCCGTACAAAAATATTCCCTGACGGGGGGGGGCACAGCATCCCCGACTGGGGGCCCTGGTCCCACCGACTGTCGCCAACCATGATATAGGAGGCTGGGTGCTGATGGGTTATACAGCAAAATGATAACATTTGTGAAGATAATGATTCAAAACTGAAAATTTAGTTTCTACCAAGTTACAAAAAGCATTTTCAGAAGGCAGATTTTTTTTTCTTAGAACATAAATGAAAAATCGCCTCGCCTTTGACAGCATTAAAGTTTCGTCTATTTCAGTGCGGATATGAGTTGCGCTTGATTGATGAACCCTCGCACAATTTATCACTTTATTGGCAATAACTGAGATTATAAGCTTTGTAAAGTAAGTTTTTTTCATTACTTTTTACTCTCTTTTAACACACATCATCATCGTTTGATTTATTGTAGCAAATAATTGCTACTCTTTATTTTTTATTAGGTTATAAATTAGAAACTTTGATATTTTATAGTGACTTCGTTTTTGCATTTTATTTAACACTTTTTTCTTTGAATATAAACAATTTATATCTCACAGAATATTTAATAATAGAATAATTTAGTTAATTTAAAGTGAAATAACAAAAGTTTACTCAAAATATCTATAAAAATAAACGCGAGAATGTATAAGTATTGTTTAGCAACGGATTCGGAAACCCTCCGCGCTTTTGCGCATGCGCCGGCGGAGTTATTTTCATTAAAATAGAGGGAAAGTGAAGAATCGAAGGGTGATGTTTATATTTTACTAATTGGGATCTAACAAAGAACTCCGGAAATGCGCTCATATGACTGATTGCCTGATACCGAATTCCGGTATAAAATCATCCAAAAGTGGTAGTCTCGGAATCCGTTGCTGAACAGTATATTAATAACAAA
>BGPR01000139.1:575823-589268 GCA_013235015.1 Araneus ventricosus | reverse complement strand
ATCTAACAAAAAAGTCCGGAAATGCGCTCATATGACTCATTGCCTGACATCCCTTTCTGGTGTAAAATCGTCCAAAAGTGGTAGTCTCGGAATCCGTTGCTGAACACTGGTTTGCATGTTTTAAAATGAAAAAAACCACTAAATAGACTTTGTTCAAATTTTTCTCACGAATACTATAAAGCATTAGGAAGGTTTCTTGACGATTATTTAAATAGTTAATTTTTATTAATTAAGAACTCTATTTCCATAAATAGAGAGGATTATTTTATCTTACATGTTGCCATTTCTATCGAATGAAGATATTATTCATTCATCACATTATAAATCATCAAGCGAGTTGCCATGTTTAATTAAGTTTTTTATTATACGTTAAAAATTATTAATCACTTATAGAAAAATATTAGCTTTCGGTGGTTTATAAAAATCATTTGGTACAATCTGTTATTTTTCGAGAAGCTACAAGGTTTTAAAATTATTAAAGGAGCATATATTCTCATCTTAATTCAAAATAAAGTTGCAGACAATAACAGAATTTTGTTTATCATAACTCAAAGTAATAAAGTTATAAATTCAAAAAAATAATATCCAAATTAATATTTTATATAAAAACATTTTTTACGTTGAAACATTTTCATCTCGAGTAACGTCGGTTATTTATCACTTATAGAAAAATCAACATTCGGTGTTTTTAAAAAAAATTATTTGGTTCAATCTACAATTTTTAGAGATGTTAAGATATTTAAAAATTGTTTAGTGCAACTAATATTTTTATTGTAATTAGAATTGCAGACAATAACAAAATTTGTTTATCATAATATTTCGTATAAAATTATTCTTTACATTGAAAAGAACAGTCAAGAAAATATTTTCGTCTCGAGCAACGGCGATTGTATCAGCCGGTAATGAATAAATATTTTATGTGAGGGGGAAGTATGTTACAGAAGTGCATCATGTTTTCGTGATATTCCTTCGAATAATTTGTACCCAAATCATCAACAAAAGCTTGTCAAGTATCATAAGTAATGAAAATCAGAAAAGTATACCATTTTATGTGGTTTTATTAGAAACAGAATAATTAAGAAAACCTTTATAAATACTATCCTTTTTTACTTTCTCGTATACGAAGTATACAAAGAGGAAGTATTGTAATCGTCAAAAAAATTGAACTCGAGATTTTGACGAATATCCACGTTCTAGACCCCCCTGAGTCCGAAAAACACAATTTTGGAATTATGTCTGTCTGTTTGTGAACACGATAACTCGAAACCTATTAGAGCTACGGGGATGAAATTTGGTATGTGATCTTTACACATAATTTGCAGATTTCTGTCAAATTTTGGACACAATCCGTCTAAGGGAAGTCTGTCTGTCCGCGGTCATGTGAACACTATAACTCAAACACTTGAATAGCTTGATGGATAGAATTTGGTACACAGTTTTATTATCAGGAATGTAGGTCCGTATAAAATTTTGGACCAAATCCGTGAAAAGGTCCCTACGGCTTTGATAAATAAAAATTGGTATGAGACCTACCAACATTAATTGTAGATCTGTGCCCAATTTTCGTTTCATTCGATAGAAAAAAAGTTGTTTTTCCTCAGCACACAATGACGCAAGACCGTTATTGCGTAATTGCGCGATTCACTTGTGTTATTCCTTTTCGCTTAAATCCATGCCTTTCGCCTCAAAACTTCCGATTCCCAAGCCTTTCTTCTCCACTGCGTTAGGGGCACTTGATCGTTTTACTGAATTTTGGCTTATTTTTTCTCCACATATTTTTTATGTATCTTTTTACTCCTATTTCCTTATTATTTTCCCTTCCACTAGAAAATGCAAAGGCTCTTACCTCACCATTAACTTTCTCGTATACGGCTTATTCAGAGAGAAAGTATTGCAATCGTCAAAAAATTCGAGGTAGATATTTTGATGAATATTCACATTTTAGACCTCCCTAAGTCCGAAAAACAGAATTTTGGAATTATGTCTGTCGGTCTGTGAACATGATAACTCAAAATTGGTTTTAACTAGAAGCATGAAATTTGGTACACGGTCTTTAAACAAGACTGGAAGATTTCGATCAAAATTTGTGGACGAAATCCGTGCATTTGAAGTCCGTCTGGCTGCCTGTCCATGTTCATGTGAACACGATAACTCAAAAACTTAAAAAGCTAGTTGCTTAAAGCTATCAGTCAAAGAGTTGAATGTCTGTCGGTCTGTATAATCGCAAGCTTGTGAACACAATAACTTCTACACGCAATGACTTATATTTGGTCTTCTAACCTTAAATGTAGATCTGTGTTCAAGTTTGGTTGCATTCGGTTGCAAAAAGGCGTTCAAATTGCGTATTCGGTTTCATCACCATTCTACGCGCGACCGCATTGCCCGTTTTTCTCCACCCGTGTTCGGTCGTATACGAGAATGTTTAGGGGAGGCCACTCCCGCTGGTTTAACTTTAAGATATACGAAGCAGACAGAGAAAGCAGTATAATTTTCAAAAAATTTAACCTGAAAACTTTGATGAACTTATTTTAGAGCTCGATGAATCGATTTCCAATTATGTCTGTCTCTCTGTGAACACGATGACCAAAAACAGAAAATAACTAGACGAATGAAATTTGATATTTGGTTTTAAATTTAAAATTGTAGATCCGTATCAAGATTTGGATCAATTCTGCCTAAGGTTTACTTTTAGTTGATATATCCTTGTGTGTGTATGAAAGTGATAACTCAAAAACTGAACAAGTGACGGGAATGTATTTTTGTATATAATATTCGCACCAAGATGATGTTTCTAATTTCTGACTGAATCCGTCAAAGAGTAGATTGTTTGTCTGTTTGCTTGTATTCGGGTTGGGTGAAAACGATAACTAGGGTTAACATAATATTTTACTTCAAATCCAGACTCGTGCGAGGAAGGGGATTTAAGGTATCTGACTACGTCTAAAAGACGGTTTTGGGTCGAAATTCACAAAATTTTTTTATGGTTTTACTTTAAAGCCCATTTATTTAGCTTTCTAAATCTGGGTTTATTTTATTTTTACGATGAATAGAAACGGAGATACAGAATTTTTTATAAAGCACGGTAGCTAAAAACGAAACCAAAAGTTGGCTGTTTTCCCTCGTTATACCCAAAACACCGCACTCTGAAGTATAAATTCATTTGCTTTTTATTTATTTCGATTAATTATACACTCTATCTGCAAGTCATGTCAATTTCAATAAGATTTTGAGTTTCGACATGCTACTATGAACATTTTTGCCAAAATGCACATTTGTGGAGTTACAAAATTCACGTTTTGGGACATCGATAACTTAATTGTAGTTTAATGATTGATTTTATGGTCTTAAAAGAGTATTTCATGAACTGGGAACAGTTCCTGGCCAACATATACATTGAAATAATATCTTAACCTCATTAACCATAGAATCGTCACTTCTAATAGACAGTCTTTCGCAGGAACAAAAAACGCTAGTAAAAAATTACGGGCTCTCAGAATGAAAAAATGTGATAAGATTCTGAATAAAGAAAGTATATCCTACAAATGTGGCAAATTTCAAAAGAAGTTAAATAAATATATTTTTAATGAAAAGCAAATTAAAACTTTAAACGCGTTTTTTGGAAAACTTATATTTTGTCAAAAGTCGCTTACGCAAAACACGATATCTCAAAACATTATCTATATATTTCCTTGAAATTTTGTATATATGTTGTCTTAAGTGTAGTAAAGGCAATGAACTAGACTTATAGTTTTGAGATCAAAAGTTTTTGATTTAGAGCTGCCTAATGTTGATTATACCTATGCATTTTATGAAATTTTGAATAAGAGAATACTCGACTGGCCATAACTTTCCTGTAAATGTAAGTATTTCTTAGATCCTAGTTCATTGCCTTCACCATAGCTGTAAATGTGCTGTGTAGAAAAATAATTTGAATATATGGATTAGAATTTCTGTTAGAGTGTTTTGCTTTTTGCTCTAATTTTACCCCTTTTTTACCTAAATTATCCTATTTTACTGAATCTCAAGTGACATAAAATTTCCTGACTGGTATTAATGGTTGTTTTGAATCATATTGAGTCAGAAAATGAACTGAAATTGCACATTAAAGCGCTTTTTCAAAAATTCGTTCCCGCACGTAGTCAGATACCTTAAGGGCAAAATATAGAGCAAAATTCTAATAGCTGCCCTCCAACGAGTCTCGATCATGAAGCTAACACAGAATTTGAGGAAGCGAAAAAATTTAAGACTTCAGAATTAATGCAAAGAAGTTTGGCTAATGCAAATTACATTATTGAAAAATAGAATAAAGCAAAACTGCCACAATTTGTAATTTTCAGTTTTAGCTGGGCCCAAGATATAGAAGTTCAAACAATTTCGCATCTCCTTTTTTTTTCACTTTTAGATACTTTTCGGACGAGATAATTTTTTCAGGAAAGTCTTTCTTTAAAAAAAAATAATAGAATTCTCGACAGGATAAAACGGACAGCCGTTTTACCAATTCCGTTTTCATCAAACAGCAGCTGTTCAAATGGACCTTATACTCGAAAAAATCCGTTCATCTGTAGCCGATATATCAGTCAGACATATGGTGTAAAGTGTTTGACAGCCAAGGCCTCTGGAGAGGAAGGTCCAGAGCCAAGAAATACTCTTTTTTTAATTAGCACGTGCGTGCAAGAGTTTTATTGAGAAATGTTCTTGATTAAATATAAGAAAATTATGAAAAAATGTAGAATAATTGTTTACAGTTCTGGCTCCCTTCAGCCTACTCTGTCACTCAACCAAAACAGGCCCACTTCTACGAGTAGCCTAAATGAATGATATCGGTCTTCCGTCGACCGGACTTGAGATTTCAGTCCTCAGTCTCTCGTTGTCATCACTCAAGGAAAACGAGCCCTTACTCGTTTCTGTCTTCTTCCAAAATTCTCTCTTTCTTTTTAACCCTCATCTCCCTCCCACTGGGGGAGCGGTCAAAAAGCCTCTCCACGAATCCTCGTCAATTTTGTAGGTGGAGTTTCAGCGAACCATTATTGGTTCCTTACCTCTTAGTCCTTTTCCTGTCGCAAGCGGGTTTTCAGGCTGGAGCTAAATGACCCTATCAATCACTTCCACTAACGAGTAGCCCGTCGGTGACAGGATGGACTCCCGGCTCTCTTTCTCGGCGTTTTAACGAGATGTCCAATGTTGACAGGCTGGACTTCCCGCCGAGACACCTGCTATGCTCAGTGACCCATGGCATGGGAAAAAGTTACTGGTCGCTAATGATTTTGGGGGATCTTACAATGGAAAGTTCTACGATTTTAAACATCGTCAAATTTAATTTCTTTCTCTGAGCATTCATTGGTGTTAATCCAGACATTCTGAAGACTGGGCATTAGCGTGGACTTGAACTTGGAATCCGGACTTATGGAAAACCTAACGATAGCTAAAAACGAATTCAAGTAGACGAATTTAATTTGGAATGTTGCCTTGGTGTTAAAACTCTAATTCAGAATCGAAACCTGGACTCTGTCGTTCAACGGAAAGAAATCCAAAATGTAAACTCTCTTTTCTTCAGTATAATTGAGAGCAATATTTTGTTAGAATAAGAGAAGTTTAGTTTAGTTATATTAACATCCCGGTGACAAGGGATGGACCTCGTAAGTTTGAACCAATGTCAGGTAAATAGTACCACATCTGAGCTGTCACCCGCTCTCCAAACTTCCGCACCACACAAATGGGAGGAGCTTTGACTGCCCTACGTATGATTTAACATGCAACTGGTCCAAATACGCGGTGGATCTTCAGTGGAATCGGGTTTCGAACCTAGAACTCTCCGGCTCCGAAGCCGAGGCCTTACCATTAGGCTGCCTCAGTATAAGAAAAAGTTGAGGCGAGAACACTTCAGCTTTTTATACGACGAAAAGTTTGTTTATTGAGCATGAGTACCAGTGCTAGGCACTTTTGCTCAGTATCATTTGCAGCCTTTTATACGGTGAACTTCTTTGCACAAATAAAAATATTTCTACTGAAAGACCTGGTTGTGAAAGTATCTATTATTAAAAATATCCAATGATGCATCTGCGTATCTTCGGAAAATCTAAATAAATAATAATTTATAAGTAAATTTCGGATATCTAATTTTCATAATTTTCCCAAATGCGTTAGAAGCAAGACGCAACAATATAAATAATATATTTGTAAGTATTACTTTACAAAAGACCTTTTGTACAGAGGAAAACTATATGCATTCATTCATGAAATGAATAAAACCTCACAATTTTAGTGAATTTATTTTATATTGTCAGAATTCGGTGTTCATCGTATATAGTTGTATGTTTTAATATGGGTGCTCATTTATACCGTATTCGGTGGTACACATATGTGCCACACAGGAAGAAAGGATTAACATCGATAATGTTCCATGATATTCATTCTTTCAGTTTTTATTTCTTAACGAATTGTCCTATTTCAGGAAATTCCATAAAGTAGAAAAATACAATTGAATTTAAAAAAGATGGTTGAAATACACTTATTTGACTACAGTTAGTCTGACTTAATAGAAATATACTTACTTTGATGATAGTTTGAATAATTTAATAGAAATATACTTGCTTTGATAATAGTTTGACTGACTTATTTGAAATTTGCTTGCATTGACTACAGATTATTAAACATCAGTTCTTATAATTGAAGCACCATTCCAACAGTTTCACTTCAGATTTTCAAGGATCCCTATCACAAATTTCCATGACAATTTGATATCGATTCAAAATTACAAAATGTGTCCTTATTTTTGAATCGCTGAGAAAATTTTGCGATTAAAATGGACACATCTTTTGTCACAATTTTCCATAGCTTAATCGGAAGAAAATATAAGATCTTTTAAAAATATATTTATTTTTGTACTTACAATAATTTTAATGGCGAAAATTTATTCCTGCAAACTAAAGGGTTTCCAAACGGTTTCAGGTACTTAACTTTAAAGGAAATTTATTCTTTGAGTTGCATATATATATAAAATGTTTTCTTGGCTGTATTCAGTAAAAAAGCCGAGTTATATATTCTAATTTTCTTTTATTATGGGAGAGTGACGGAATGTACGTACATCTTGGTTTAAGTTTCAAGTAAAAAATGAACAGAAAATCCCTGCATTTTCTCAGGTGGGGATTTAACATATAGGCACGTTATCAAAGTGAAGGGAATAATAGGTATTTTTAGTAAATTGCGTAAGTGTTTTAGGGAAAAGTATGGCGGCAATAAGCCGCTGATTTCGCGATTTGTGTAGGCGCGTGGAAGTAATTAGAATATTCTTTTAGTAATATGTCAAAACGCGAGATTTAATGTGCCTCCAGAGCGGGAAATAAGACGAAACTGGAATTTAAGAAAAGCGATTTTGGAATGCATTAATATAGTACTAAGATTTTAAAATATGTAATATTTGAATTTAAAGTAAAATTAAGTGAAATTATTGCAAATATATACAAGATGTCCACTGTAAACTTGGTCCAATAGCTAATTTCTAAATCGTTAGAGATAGTCCTATTCTTATAAGTTGATAAATGCTTTAAATGATGTAAAAAATGTTGTTTGAATCAATAAATGTACTGCTTAAAATATTACGGAGACTAAATTTTTATACAGTCCCTCTGTTCTATTTGTCATATTTAGTAAAATATTTTTTCAAAACAAGTAAAATTTTTAGAAAATATTTTTGCATTTTAAACAATCAAAAAAATTGCACTCTTCTGCGATTAAACCGACCGTGTTATAAAGTTTCGAATACACTGTGCGATTATTATTTGTGCTGGTTATTTTGGTATATAATGGCGATATACTAAAAATTAATAGTTTTTGAGTTATAAGTAAAAAACTGGGGAAATTTTTTTAAATGTTTTTCGGCTATAACTAAGATTTCAACAAAAATTATTGGTGGCAAACCTCAGAATCGTAATCAGCACCCGAAAAAACATAAAGAAGCAAAAAATCCTTCAAAACAATTCCTCCACAATTGGATTTTAAAAAACTACTTAACTACTGAGAAAAAGCGAAAAAAAGCCAAATGAGGAAGTAGCGCCAATCGTGGGCTGGGAAAAGTGCAGCTCAAATGAATGCAATTTCAAGCAGAGAAAGGGTTGCTTTTCTCCCGCTTCGCGTTGATTATTGCGTTAATTTAGGATCCTGAAGAGGGGTGAAACTTGATGCAGCTCTGGTCTGTCTCTCTCTTAATTCTTGATTGATTTTCCGTCTTCTTTTTAAATTTTTAATACTTTTTTGCCATTTTCGTTGGTCACTGAATTCTCAATGTGAAAAGTAAGTCAATTAGAATAAAAACGAAAATACAATCTTTTAAAATAATTTCGGGGGTGGGGGACTGCAGCTCTGTAGCTCTTATGGCCTCGCCTCGATTGCTTGTATATATTATATATAAGTGTAAAGAATACAGGAAAATTTATATATAAAAAATGGATTTTGAACTTAATTTTAAACTGATTAATTAAAAACATGAAATTCATTTATAAATATTTCTAAAAACTTTTCACCTTCATTTCAAAAATGTAGCACGTAAACATTTTTATTAATTAATTATTAAATTATTCAAATCTAATGGAAAAAAATAAAAATGGTTGCGATGCAAATACCAATCACTGCGCAGACTAGGGTTAATATATATCTAGTAATTTTGCTGACATTTGTAAATATTTTATTTTCTTCATTATTGCGAAAAGTTTAGTTCGATTACGAAAACTGCCATTTTCTGATTTGGAATTTGTAGTTTCGCTTCTTTGAACAAATAACTTTTGACACGCTGTCAGCTTCTTAATGTCAGCCGGATGCCGGAAAGATCACAGGCAGTGATAACCTGTCTCTGGCGTCTGCTTTACTCGAAAGTGGACAAATTTTTTGATAATATATAAGATGTCTGCTCACTTAAAAAGGATTGTTTTGGAAAAGACTTTCGAAATTTTTACTATTATTTCTCTTTAAAATGTTGTTTCGTGACATTACAGAAATATTTCTTTTTTGTTCCTGCTATGGTTCGAATAAAGCTAGGATTTTATAAATGTCATTTCAATTAAAGATATGGGAATGTTGTTTTTTTTTGTTTGTCTGGTGATAAAGCTGAATTGTAAAATTCAAATTTTACAGACAATTGTTGATTTGAAACTTCTTGCTTTTATATTAGACTTAACTATTATAAGACATAATAGTTAGACTTAAATAATATTTCTAAATATAGCTATATTTATAAAGTCTAGACTATAATATGTCTTAATTTAAAGACTATAACGAAACGTTGATTATTTTCGAAGAATGGTTTTCTAATGTTAATTTGTTCCTTTTTTAATATTTAAATTCTAGTAAATAAAAACTGTTTCATTTCGATTAATGTACTAATGAAAGGGAAACTTTAAAATTTAAATATCCCATTCTTTTATTACAAAATGTAGGAATGGCAAGTTTAAATGCAATTTTTTACTTTTTTAGTTAGATTTCTAAACTTAAAACTTATTTGTTTTAGAAAATTTGCATGTAATTTCTTTTCTAATAAAAAATTGTTTCATTTCGATGCATGTAGTAATTATACCGAAAAAATAAGGATTAAATGTCGCACTCCTGCAAAATGTGGAAGTGACAGATTTAGATGCATTATTTAATTTTGTCATTAGATTTCTAAACATAAATCTTGTTTTAGAAATTTCGAATATAATTCCATACAATTTTAGTCTAGAATCACATCCCTTTTCGAGTATATTAAAACTAAATTCGGTATTGTTTTTCTTGATTCAATGTTATTAGAAGCTTCCTAAGCGCACAGAAATTTACTTATCAAAAAAAATATGTCTTTCAACGCAATTTGATATTTTTAGAAATGTGTAGGCGATATCGAGTTACTTAAATTTGGGTAATAAATTGGTATTGTATCACACAGAAAAATGAATTCAAACGTAATGATAAATAATAAAATGGGTGTAAAATGGATTTTTGAAATTCTTATTTGTGAACTGTTTATGCTCGTCTCAATTTCAGAGTAGGAGGTTTTAGATATTTTTACCCGAATGTTAAAAAAAATAGTTAAATATACTATTAGCCCATTGCAATTAGGTGAAATAGGGGAAAAAATTTATATAGTTTTGAAACTTTGGTCAAATACTTCTTTGACCTCAAGGATATCAGGAACGAAAAGTTTCCACCTCTCAGGGGGGAGCTTCCGCCCCTGGGGGGTAAATCTGAAGTGAAGTGGAGTGTTAGGTCAGTTTTTCCTAGATTTCTTGAACCCTACACCTTTAGTGTTAAAATTGGTATTGATGAAAGTCGTAGAGTATAAAATTCTGCGTCGAATGAGTACCAAAACTATATGTATATTTTGTTGCAATAGTACGATTACAAACTCTTAAGAAAGGTGCAATGATTATTCAATTTTCAAGAAAAATCATTATTCTTACAGAAGACGACGCATACAATCAAATATTCCATCTAAATAAAGTTTGTATGTATAAGTATTCACTTTTTTAAGCACATACATATGTCAGAGAGCCAATACTAGAGCGCTAGTGTGGTGTGGAAGTTAGGAGAGAGAGTACAACGAGTCCATTGCAATGAGACCGAAAAACGACAATTAGGAGAAAATTTTATAAAGTTTTGAAACTGTGGTCAAATACTCTTCTGACATCAAGAAAACGGAAACATTAAAGTTTCCATCCCTGAGGGGGGAACTTACCCTCCCC
This sequence comes from Araneus ventricosus, assembly GCA_013235015.1. Classification (NCBI taxonomy): domain Eukaryota; kingdom Metazoa; phylum Arthropoda; class Arachnida; order Araneae; family Araneidae; genus Araneus; species Araneus ventricosus. Next base: position 578,562 of record BGPR01000139.1, on the reverse strand, counting down.
CAACCCCCCTCGAACTTGCAAAACCATCAAAGCACAAAATGACCGTACCCAGCTTATAAATCAATAATTAACATTGCTTATTTTTTTACTGCAATAAATTATTTTCATAAATACTCTAAATATATTTAGCCTCTTGCTATCCATGTTCTATAATATCTTTTATACAGTTCCAGAGCGACCAGTTGGTAACACTGACAACCTTTACTTCGTTCTTGATGGAGGCTCTCTTATTCATCGTGTAATATGTCCAAAGCAAGAGACTTTCAGTGATGTTTACATCACATATATGTCTTATCTCAAGAGGCATTAGGGCGATGAAGTAACAGTTATTTTTGACGGATATACCGAAAGAAGTGTTAACACAAAGGTCATTGAACGCCAAAGGCGCCTGATGAAGCGTACCTCAAGAAAAATAATCTTTAATGAAAGCACAGTTCTCCTTGACCCTCAGAGACAATTTCTAAACAATTTTGCAAATAAGAAGCGTTTCATTTCACAAACTCGTTAGCCACTTGGAGAAGGTAGGCATATGCACGTTTGTAGCAACAAATGATGCTGATGTACATATTGTGAAGACCGCTGTAGAGATATATGAGAAGATTAAGAAACAAGTTGTTGTAATCGGCCAAGATGTTGATATTCTTGTTTAACTTACTACTCTTACTCCAAACTATATAGATATTCTCATGGTGAAAGAGGGTAAGGGTAAAGTCAAAGATAGGTTCTATAGCTCTAAAGATCTGCAGAATTCTAATCTTGTGATCGAATGCACACAAAAAAATCATTCATTTCAAAACTTTATAAAATTTTCTCCTAATTGTCGTTTTTCGGTCTCATTGCAATGGACTAGTTGTACTCTCTCTCCTAACTTCCACACCACACTAGCGCTCTAGTATTGGCTCCCTGACATATGAATGTGCTTAAAAAAGTGAATACTTATACATACAAACTTTATTTAGATAGAATATTTGATTGTATGCGTCGTCTTTTACAAGAATAATAATTTTTTTTGAAAATTGAATAATCATTGCAACTTTGATAAGAGTTTGTAATCGTACTATTGCAACAAAATGTATAGTGTTGGTGCTCATTCGACTCAGAATTTTATAATCTAAGACTTTCATTTACACCATTTTTAACACTAAATGTGTAGGGTGGAAGAAATCTAGGAAAAACTGACCTGACACTCCACTTCACTTCAGTTTTTTCCCCCTAGGGGCGGAAGCTCCTCCCCCCCCTTGAGAGGTGGAAATTTTTTGGTTCTGATATCCTTGAGGTCAAAGAAGTATTTGACCGAAGTTTCAAAACTGTATAAATTTTTTCCCCTATTTGCCATTTTTCGGTCTAATTGCAATGGATTATACGTAAGTATCCAAAACACACAAATAAGAAATATGGAAATACGGAAAAATATTTTAAAATGTTGATTTAATTCGGTTCGTATCAAAAATGCTAACTTAATTAATTAATTTATTTTGAATGGATATTTAATAATAAAAAAATTACAACAAAATAATTTTGATTTTTAAGGTAACAAATTTGACAATGGAAAGAGCACATTGTTTTTTATAAATAAACGAAATGTCTTCAATTATTATTTTAATTGATATTCGCTTTAAGTCAGTTTAAATAAGATATTATTCAAAATGTTTTTCCTATATGTATTATTTATTAAGCGCAGTATTTCTTTATTTATATCAAATGAATGTTTTATAATAAATAAAACATAACAAATTAATCTTGACTTTCAGGATGAGAAATGCGGCAATCTAAAGAGTGTATTGCTTCTAAATACACCGAATGGCTTTATAAAAAGGAAATCGATTTGCTTGAATGTAAATTAATGAAATGTCTCCAATTATTTATTAATTATCTAATAAATATAAATAAACATCCAAAATTATTCAGCTCCAACTACAGAGAGGAAAATATGAAAGTCAATTTAAATCAGACCTTATTAAAAGATGTTCGATAAATGCGCGTGTGTATTATTTATTTTTTAGTCCTAATGGATATTTACCAATAAATAAAGCGCAAAAAGTTAAGATCAACTTTCAGGATAATAAATATGAGATCTTAAGCGCAAATTGCTTCCAAACAAACCGTATCTCTTTTATCAAAAAGAAATCTATACGTTTTCGTGAAAATTAACGGAATGTCTCCAATTCTTTATCAATTACACAATATATATATAACCCACCTCATGTCCACGAATCTAGAATCACACAGTAAATATAAATAAATATTTGAAATTATTGAGCTGCATCTACAGGAAACAAAATATAAAAGTCGATTTAAATCAGACCCTAACACAAATTATTGGTCGAAAAATGCATGTGTGAATTATTTCTTTTTTTAATTTTATTTTTAATTTATAGTTAGTAATAAATAAAGTACAGAAATTTAATATCGACTTTCAGGATAACAAAGACGACCTTACAATGGCACATTTCTTCCAAATAAAACTGTATCTCTCTTACAGGAAAAAAACGATCCGTTGTCGTGTAAATTAAAGAAATCTTCTTGATATTCACCTCCAAGATTTTCTCATTCTTGATATTCGATTTACATCAGATACTATCAGAAAGAGTTTTTCGCTTGTATATTATTTATTTATTTATTGTAAATGTGGTTGTTTTATAATAAATAAAACTCTACAAATTAATACTGAGTTTCACAATAACAATACAACTTTAGTAAGAAAGTATTTGCTTCCAAATGAACCGTATCTGCTTTATC
>BGPR01000139.1:535816-550779 GCA_013235015.1 Araneus ventricosus | reverse complement strand
TTGTTACGTTATTAAAAGTTGTTACTGTTACTATGAGTTAACTTCTTTAGCGTTTCATAATATATCCTCACTCCTGCACGAGCCAGTTAGCACATGCATTCCTGTATGCGGTGTTCGTGTCTTACAAGTTACCTTGAATAAATAGATGCAGTAGCTAGTGATGATAACTATGTTGGTTTATTACCACCGCAGCAAATTCCAGGGAGAAACCTTTAAGCGTAACCTCCTAAACTCCATTCCAAAATACTAATAATAATAATAATAATAATATAAGTTTTATTGTTGGTGTCGTCAGAGCGTTACCGAGAGATCTGGGTTATTATATTATTAATAGCACATTTAGCCAATCACTGATTTTCATCCGTCTTGTGCATAATTCAGGTCCGAAGGGGTTAAATTAAAATTAAATATGTTTCATAAAGACATTTTTCGTAATTTTTAACATAACGATAGAGCAAAAATTCTGAAAAAGTAATATTTAGGTTAATATTCTTCCATAAAAATTTGCAAGGGCCTGAAGTTAGTGATGAATTCAATATGAAATCTCAGCTCTTAGTTTAAATAGTAAGCTAACTTAGATAGCGTGATACCATATACTAATATTTACATTTTCAGAGCTTTGAACTTTAAACTACGCATACTCAAACATTTGAATTCTAAATGATTTATTGATTCATCATCGCCAACCTGGATTTAGAAACACGGAGCTCCGGGAAAACATTTTTCCGTGGCTCTGAGTCAACTAAAATATAAATATTAGGAATTTAATTCAATATCATTCGGCATCATCAAAATACATCATTCTTAAAATTATACCGCCATCACTTTGGTCTGACTAGATTTTAGATACAGTTTTGAACTCTGGATGTGTTATTTGATGTATAGACCCATGATGTGAGAAATCTTCATTAATTTTCTCTGCAGAGAATGATAATAAATATTGACATGCTAATGCAGTTAAACGCTTCTACAGTGGCCACTTTCTATTCCAAGAAAAGTGAGTCGCTCTTCGAAAATTCTGTTTTTTAAAAGACATAGTTTATGTTGAATTTGAACATTCGGCCTTAGTAAACAAGACTTCTTGAAACATCATCCCCATTATTGTTGAGCTCACTTTTTTCTTCACATCGAGAAAGGTATGATTCATTTTGATCTGATTTTCTATGTTGTTCTTGAGTGTATGTATTTTTGGTTCATTCTTCCCTCCTTTTCTCCTAATAAAAAGTCCAAGGTCAGAGAGACGAAGGGAATGGATTTAATGGAAGTTGAATGGGTGACCAACTCGGACGTTCAGAGAGGAGGTTAGTGGCACAAAAGTCCATTTTAGGGTTCTGACGGTTTTTATACCTTCAAATTCTTCTCTTTCACTTGAACACAGAACTGTCATGCAAGAATTTTTTGCATCCCTATAGCGTATTAGAAAACAGACATTCGTTAACAAAAATATAAGAAAATAAAAGAAAATTGCACTTTCTGGGAAGAAAGGGGTTAGTGTTCCATCAATATGGATTTGAGAATTTCGACAGTTTTTATATGTTAAAAACCTAACTTTTTTTACAGAATTTGAAAAATTGACATAAAACTGACAAAACGTTTTTCTCGCATATTCTGTTTTGCCCACTAATTCCCTTTCTTCTCAATCTGTCACAAATATTCTTTGACTTCAATAGAACAGAAGACGACTTTTACCCGAACAAAATATTTATTGGACGCTGTGTCAAGGATTCCGCTGCACGTGCAGCAAAACAGTTGTTTATACGCACGTTCTTTCGCCCTCCAGCCGTGGCGCTGGGAGAACAAAGATTTAAAAAATCTGATGCTAAACAGTTTGATAAAAATCGAAACAAAAATATGGTTCAAGAACTCTTAACAATTGAACTGGATTCGTAAATGATTTCGTGACTCAAAGTGTGAGATATTTAAAAAAATAATTACAGTAGGACCCCGGTAATCCGGACGAATTTAGGCACATGGACGTCCGGATTAGCGGGATTTCCGGATTGGCGAGGTTTTTAAAAAATAGCGTAAAACACTTTTTTCAAAAATTGTATGTATAGGTACAATGATATATCTGTATGAACTAACATAGTATGGTTAAATTGAATGGGCATGATACATGTACATACATAATTACTACATATGTAAGTGAATGAACATAATTCAGTGCCCAAAAAAGTCAGTTGTTTTTTTTTGCGCGGCCGTTCCAATTTTTAATTCAAATGCGCGGTCTCTTAAATGTCAGAGGCGCATAATTTCGTGTGCTTCAAAATTTTGCTACTTCAATGTAATGAAGTGATTAGTGCCGACACAGCCTCAGAAAGAGAAATTTTGATGGGGTTTACATGGGTGACGCCGTCATCATCATCATCTTCTGCTGTTACCGTCCTGATAATTTCGTCGTCTGTTAAAATTTCATTTCGAGCCAAATTGTCGTCAGCCTCAGCAGCCCATTGGAGGGCTTCAGTATTAGACATAAGGTTCGTGTTCTGTAATTGGTTAATGAGTGATGCAAGCTGAATTTCTTCAGTTTGCACATTTTCTTCAACTTCAGAATCAATAAAATTGGGAAACAAATTTTTCCACGACTTGTTGATCAGCAATGTAGACACAGGTGCCCAACAGTTAGCAAGATGGAACACGACATCTTTTAAATTTACATTTTTCAGTGTTTTTACCAAGTTTTCATTGTGCATAGGATCATTGAGAATGTTCGCAAGAAGCAACTTGCGATATCCCAGCTTGATATTTTGAATAACATTCTGATCCATCGGTTGGATCAGCGCAGGATGCGGGTTTGCATCATTCTCCATGGACCGTCCGGATTAGCGCGTGTCCGGATTACCGGGGTTCTACTGTATAAAGAACTGGTTTTTCTAGAAGTTATCATATTATTAGATGTACCGGTTAAAAGCGAAAGTTGGACATAAAGGAAACACAATGCAATGCTTTACTCAAAGTAACAGCATTGCTAGCTACACATTTTCCTCATGTGTCAGATACCGCCCCAATTGCATTTTGCTTCCTTGGAGGCAAAGCAGTCAGTGATCCATTGGGCCGTCGTCGTACGTTTGGAAGTGCTGTTGAAACACTGTGTGGGCCATTGACCGAAACAAGTGAAAATCGAACGGCTCAAGGTCTGGCGAATACAGCAGTTGGGAGAATACTTCCCAGGCACGGTCTTCTAACGTGTTCTTCACCGGTTTGGACGAACATGAATTTGCGTTTTCATGAAGCAAAATCACTTTTTCGTGTTGGCTGGCCCATTGTGGTCATTTGACGGTCAGTGTTTGGTTCTAATTGACGATTTGTTGTTCGCATTATTGACGGTCTCACTGGATTTCAGAAACTCGTGATACACCACACCCTCCATATCCAACCAAATACGTAGAATTCTCTTCTTTCCATAGCAGTTTTCTAAACCGTTTAAACTAGCATTCGCACGAGTCTTGCGATGGTGCCTGTTCATCATATGCAAGCCGCAGTATACGGTAACTTTGAGTTCCACTTTTCTTCACAATAAAGTAATGAAGTAACATTTCTCGCAAATGCTACTTTTTTTACACGAACATGCATCGCCATGGTTTTGCGTACGAAAATCACCCCTGTACACACATTTACAACATTTGACCTCTGCGGTTGTGAAGCTTGTCCTCACTATGATCACATGGCATGTGTCACACTGCGCGTCTACATCACGCTACTGCCATGCCATCCCTGGAAGAAAATCCGCATTATTTAATCCACATTAAAAAACGCATTTGTGAAAAAAATGGAGATGACCACTTTCGCAGCTACATAATAATGGCGTCTCTGATTCGTCCATCGAATTACAGAATTTGTAATATTTAAAACTGTAATTTGGTCAAAATATCAAGTAATTGAAAGGACAGAAATCACTTAGACGCCCACGAGTACCTCAAGTATCCTTTGGGTTCTTTGTATTGATTAACACGTTAGTCGCCACGACTCACTTCTGAGATTCGAACCATCTATCCAATTAGATGGCCCTTTCTTTGCTATCTCTTATCTACAGTAGAGGAGGGGGTCATCTGATGAGATAGTAGGTATGAATCGTATTTGATCGTCGTGTGAATCGTATTTGATTCACATGGCGATTAGCGTGTTAAAATAAAAAAATAAACGTCTCGAATAGGATGTGTCATCTGATTAGGAGGTTTAATAAAATCGTAGGTCAAAAGATTAAGAGACAGATTAAAGAAATTATTTTCATTTCTTCTTGATCAGAATTGAAAGTGGGAATTCATCAACAAAACTTTCAAAAGCTTTTTTAACAATAATAACTGCATAAATAACAGAAATTTTGGAATCTATTTTCATAGGCGTTATTTTATTTTCCTTTGTATTTTTAAGTATTAATAAATTAAAACAACTTTCCCAAATAAGTTGATGTCATAAGTGCTAATTTCATCTTGATATGAATTTAAAGCGTAGATTGCTCAATAAAGCAATTAAACGTATTATTCTAACACCAATTGTTGAAATTGGCCATAATTACAATTTTTCTCAAGATAGCGGTTGGCTGTTTATTCAAGAATCCGCAAAATAAACGAGAAGCTTTCAACGTCTTTACTGCAAAGTTCATTATCTTGTTCAGGAAATTCAATTTTCCGTTTCTCAAAAAGTTTTTACGCGCCTAAGAACTCCATATCTTAAGCCAAAAACCTTATTATTTTAGAGTGCTTGGACGTGATTGGGAGGATTAAAACGGGCCAAAATTAATTTATTTTTTGCGTCCAAAAAGAAAATACTTCCTGTAAAGAGTATAAGGGGTTTTAAGATATATAATTCCATTAATTAACTTGCTTTTTTCCCTCCAAAATCCTCTTAAGGCCAAAGGTGTGATTCAGGAAGTACTAAAAGCTGTTCTTCAAAAGATGCCCAGATAATAATTTTTCGTTTTTATCCGGGAGCAGCTGTCCATGTTATAAAGTAATTTCCCTGTTAGAGGCCATGCTAGGGATGTTTTTAAGTTTGTGTGGCTCAAAGTTTTGAAAATGCTTTGTTTCTCCCATTATTATTTAGGCAAACTGTGATTTTTAACCTCAGAGTCTACTTTTTTTATTTTTCAGCGGCAGGTATGTAGATCAATGTCAATGAGTGCAAAGAACATGAGAAAAATATTATTTTAAACTTAAGCATTTGATTAGAAATCTAGAATTGCTTCGTTGTAATTTATTTATGAAGAACCTTCTACTTGAATGTCAGAAATATAAGTGAATTATATTAATAATTTCTCATTAAATTATTCATAATTATTGTTTCAGAAGCATAAAACGTAAGTGGAGTAAACGTGTATTATTGCGAAATGTATGGTTAGCGTTTGTATTCATCAGCAATTAATTTCAAAGTACTGATTATGATATTTAATCCCACAGTGAACGGTTAGCTTATTTTTTAATGCCAGTTGTGTAAAGGAATGTCAATAAGAGTGAGAAATAATTGAAAAATAATAATAATAAATTGAACTTGATTCTTTAGTTAAAATTCTATAAATACTTCATTAAAACACTTTCCTGAGACAAGTCAAAAACGGTTTATGTAAATAATTATTTTATTACTCATTAAACTATTCGGGGTTAATTTAAAAGGGGCAAGAACGAAAACGAAGGAAATGCAAATATTTGTCCTAGTGCAATGTAGGAATATTTAATTTACACCGTAAATTAAAGCACTTTACATATTACTTTTCTACCACTTATTGATTCTTCTGAAACAAATCGACTTTTTGCTTTTCTTCTCAAGCATTTCTGGAAAAAAATCTGAGATGCATTTTATTTTTGTAATGTAAAATGAAACAAAGCAACCATTGTTCAAAATTGAAATCTGGAAGTATCGCATATAAAGCAATAATAAAGCTATCTATTATGAAAACACCAGTTCTTGTAAATTCAAAGCAGTTTTCAAAACTTTTTAAAAACCTTCTATAACTGCATTCATCAACTGTGCTTTGAATTTCAGCGTTTGAATAAAATGTGTTTTTTGCTTTTGAAAAAGCTGATTAAATACAAACATTTTAGTTGAGTGCCTGCTTTAAAATGAAGTATTGAAAAACAAGTAATTAGTTTGAAAAGGAATGCGCAAGCACATTATTTGATTTTCATATCTCCTTAACCCGAAAAGACGCGCGGGGTCAATTTATGACCCCAGGCAATCGGAAAACTCCGATTCCTAGAAAACTAGCCACTTGACCATTCCTTTTTTATCAGTAGCTGAGTTAGTCACCCCCCTCTCTGCATTTTCTGAGTATTTAGAAAGTGTTTCCGGAATTTTTCGACCCCTAATACACGTTTAATCAGTTACTGGGGTTATGGGATGACCCCGCGCGTCTCTCCATTTCTTCCACAGGCCAGTTATTTCACAGGGCTGATACGGTAAGTTAGTTGCTTTCCTTTCTTAATTGAAGTATTTACCTGTTTCTCACAATGCCGACTCCATACGCAAAAGTAATGGAGCGTTTATGCAAACTTCTTGCTGAAATTTAAACTGATGAAGATTCAGACTTTGACAATTAAAACAATGAACCTGAGGATGTCTTAGAAGAGAATTTTTCAGATCATTAAATTTTCAGTGAACATGATACGGAATCGGAAGAGTACGGAGATTCTAGAAATGAATAACTTGGAATGGTTTTCATCAAAAGATGGCGTATAGTGGAGGAAAACAAAATTTAGGCAAAATATTCGTACCCGTTGTCATAGTGTTATGTCGCGCTTACGTGGAACAAAAGGACCAGCGGAAGATGTGACAAGCCCTGTGAAGAGTTGGGAGTTATTCATCAACGATAACATAATACATTTAATTGTAGAGCGTACAAATATATTTATCGATAAATTCTCACCAAACTTTCCATGTGAAAGCGATGCATAAAAAACGGACCCACTAGAAATCCGTGCTTTATTAGTGGATAATAATGGAGTAAATTTGATTTGTTTTAAGCACAGTATTCTTAATGTCTAAAAGTCAAAAGCGTTATTTTTCCCCACTAAAAATATAATTTTTTTAACAGCTCAGGGTTGAATTTCAGTTTGGGGTCATTCTATGACCTCCACGCGTATTAGCGTTTGCTAAGGAGGTGCGCATTCTCTCGGGTTAATATGCTAATGATGAAATTTTAATCTTTCATAAAATTTCATATAATATTTATTTAAAACACATGAATCTTTTGAAAAAATTTTCATATGGATCTTTAAAGATTTTAGTTAGCTTAATTGCATATTTTTTGAGTGCCTCCTTCTCTCTGAAAAATTTCATAACATTCAAAGTTTAATTTCTTTAGCCATATCAGTTCCGTGGTTTTTCCCTCTGCCATTTATTAAAGTCGAGGTTGAACCTCTCACATATTTGATAAACCACGACAGGACCACCCTCATTATGTGACATTCAAAAGCATTAGAGATAAAGACAGCATCCATGTTCCTCCAGTTGTTAAAGAGTTTATTAATTCTCTTCAGATCATAAGAAATGGTTTGAGCTCTATGATTTCTTCCTTGTTCAACAAAATTGCTTAAGTCTCGATGTTATGGTAACATGCTCTCGGCTGCGGAGATCTCTTTCTTCGCCCAGCAAAACTGTTTGAAGCAAACTTGAAACAATACGTAATACTTTTGGCTGTAATGCAATTTCCCTTCTGCAGCACACAAGGTCTCTGTATTCTTGTAGTAGAGTCTCGGCTTCCTGATCAGAGATATCTTCCTTCGTCCTGTAAAACTGATCGAAGCAAACTTGAAACAATACGTAATACTTTTGGAGGCATTGCAATTTCCTTTCTGCAGCAAACAAGGTCTCTGTATTCTTGTAGTAGAGTCTCGGCTTCCTGATCAGAGATATCTTCCTTCGTCCTGTCAAAATGATCGAAGCAAACTTGAAAGAATATTTAATACCTTTGGCTGCATTGCAATTTCCCTTCTGCAGCAAACAAGGTCTCTGTATTCTTGTAGTAGTCTCGGCTTCCTGATCGGAGATATCTTCCTTCGTCCTGTAAAACTGTTTGAAGCAAACTTGGAATAATACGTAATACTTTTGGTTGCATTGCAATTTCCCTTCTGCAGCACACAAGGTCTCTGTATTCTTGTAGTAGAGTCTCGGCTTCCTGACCAGAGATATCTTCTTTCGTCCTGTAAAACTCTTCGAAGCAAACTTGAAACAATACATACTTTTGATTGCATTGCAATTTCCCTTCTGCTGAAAACAAGGTCTCTGTGTTCTAGTAGTAGAGTCTCGGCTTCCTGATCAGAGATATCTTCCTTCGTCCTGTAAAACTGTTTGAAGCAAACGTGAAACAATACGTAATACTTTTGGCTGCAATGCAATTTCCCTTCTGCAGCACACAAGGTCTCTGTGTTCTAGTAGTAGAGTCTCGGCTTCCTGATCTGATCAGAGATATCTTCCTTCGTCCTGTAAAACTGTTTGAAGCAAACTTGTAGAAATAGCTAGTCCTTTTAACTGTATTGCGATTCACCTTCTGCGATAAAGAAGGCCGCCTTGTTCTGGTGGCAGAATATCGGCTTCGGAATTGGAGGATCTAGGGATCAAAATCAAATTCTACACACCACTCGCCGTGTCTTGCGCCTGATGCACGTTAAACATGAGCCGGATATCAAATGTCCTCACGATGGTGTAGCGTGGATGGATGGAGAGTTGAGGGTTGGCTCACGTATTATTCGCGTGAACTGGTCACGATTCGAAATTGCCATACCTGTCTCTAGGTTGACCTCTTGCAGTTTTAAAACATGATGTTAAACTTTCAAATGAAGTCAAATTTGCTGTTATTCCATTTTAGGAATATTGTTTAAGTGGTGTCCATCGTCGGGATCTTGTGTGGTCTTAGTTCGATTTTGAATTGTTTGTTCAGATAGCTTGTCGGCTTTGTGACCTGGTTTGCCAATATGGGGTTTAATTTTTCTTAGCCTAAGAGAGTGTATATTAAGAGGAAATCTGTAGTTGTTGAATTCGAAGCAGTATTTATGGACATAAGGCTGAGAAATTTTATGAAATTTATAAACATTCATGTAAGAGTTTTTACAATTATTTTAGTGTTGAAAAGTGTTAAGATGCTCACAAGAAATTTATATGTGTTGGTATGTCTTCCTCCAACTTATATTAGACTATGAAAATTTTATACTTTTCGTAACTATACATGTCAGAGAAATTAATACTATTTATCCTGACTCAAATTAACAAAGCATAGCAAAATGAGATTTTAAAGACTTTCTATGAATAGGTCCTATCTTATGTAGTATTAAAAAATCTGGAGTGTTCACTTCTCGACTTTCTTGCATGTTTCCACAATATAACCCATTTTTAAGTTTAGCTTCGTCGAATAATGAAGAGAGAAGTAGGATCACCATAATTTTTTTGATTTAAATCCAGACACGCTGGGCGACTGGGGGGTTGAAGGGTCTTGGGGGGTCAAAGCATATTATAAAATTCTAAAGGCTTTGACTCTCTTTCATAATACTAGTACAGAGTTAAAGGAAGTGAAAAAATTTAAGACATCATAAAACAAAAAGATACCATTTTTATTAATCTTTCGTGATTCAAAATTATATTAATGTAGGATATTACCCGTAAAGAATAATTTAATCACTGTATAAAGAAGAATGTAAGAGCTAGATTAATTTTTTTGGCGATAGATGGAGCCACAGTTCTGCTCTATACGAACTACGAGCAGCGCCCTCTTTTTCCTAACAAAACCAGTCTGCACAGAAAACCAATCCCACTATAGACGCCTATGGGGAGTGTTTTCGATGCCAATATTTGGCGAAAAATCGCTTTTTTAGCGAGAAATGCTTTGTAAAGATTTTTTTTATTTCGACGACGGAGAGATGCTATCTGTTGTTAGTATAGTCTGTTGTAAGTGTATAGTGTATAATTCTTTGCTAAAGTAAATAATCTAATACGCATAAGTTAGAAAAATATTCAAATACATAAATACTTACAAATGTGCTTAATATGAGCAAGAATTAAAGTTGAAAATAATTTGTTATTAGTTGTTCATTGTAAATAAAGATGGATGGTTTTCAAAACACGATGAAGAAAAATCTCAGTTTCGCGCCAATCAAAGTAAACACGGAAACCCTAGCGGACACAATGATCAACTTGGCGTGGGGCAAGACATTCCCATAGTCACCTATAGTGGGATTGGTTTTTATGCGAGCAGCAGCAGCACAGAGCAGGCAGCCGTCATGCTAACATATTTCCAAATTCCTCTGTTGTGAGTCTTGGCGCAATTAAGTCGCCCTATCTCTAGGTTGTAAGTAACTATGTCCCATCTAACTTTCCTTATGGCTCTCTAAATCTTTAATACAGTAATATTCTTAACCCGTAACATCTATCCCTCATTAATCTGGCTCATCAACTAAATATGACTTAAAGTAAATTCTCAGCACTCTCAGAAACTTTCTGTGTATATAATCTTTTCCCCTGCAAATTCTCCCTATAGTATTTAAATAAATGTTTTTTGTATTTAACTTGAAGTCTACTCACTTATTTTATGTAATATTTTGTTCTAAATTTAATGTAGTAAAAACCCTTAAATCCCCCAGACATAACACCGAACTACTTATTACACATAAGATTACCGAAGATTATATACACATACACAGACATAAACCCGAATTACTTATTACACATAAGATTACACCGAAAATTATATACACATAAACTTTATGTGTATATAATCTTTCCCCCCTGTAAATTCTCCCTATAGTATTTAAATAAATGTTTTTTGTATTTAACTTGAAGTCTACTCACTTATTTTATGTAATATTTTGTTCTAAATTTAATGTAGTAAAAACCCTTAAATCCCCTAGACATAAACCCGAACTACTTACCCCTTAAAGGTAACCCTTCCGTGGGCATTTTGTTTAATTGAACGGAATCCCACATTAACGAAAGACAGAATTAAAAAAACTGCCAAATTTTTTAATTTTCAGGTCTGGATGAGGAGGTTCATCAAGAATGGATGTAAACATAGTAAACAACGAATTTTCTCGCATTAGCGGAATATAGTCCGCTTTTTCGAACACGTCATATTTTCTCTATTGCAAAAACAATTTCTGTCTTGCAGAATTCATTCTCGTAAATCAGAACGTATGGTAACCCTAGAGAATAGAGCATACATGTGGAAAGGTATCGATTCTGATTGATCCAAAATTTTGATGAGATCTGCAGTTTTTTTTGCAGACCACATACCTAATTTAAACAACTAGCTTCGTTTCGTTTCTAATTTCATTTTCGCATTTACGCAAACGGACAGATATACAAACATATTTCCAAACCAGCGGGAGTGTTCTCCCCTAAACTTTCTCGTATACCCAAAAAGTTGCAGTTTCTCCTTCCCCCGCGTGGCTAAAAAAAATTCGAACCTACTGTTATCCAGAATCCAATGACTATCAGAAGGTTTTTCATTATAGTGATTGAAAAATATCTAGGCAAAGAATCAAATTCAAGCGATGCCTGCAGATTAAAACGCATATCTATCGCACACTGCTAGATTTCACTCTTGCCGTCTCAAGGACAAACTGACGTAATTCGCTCCTTTCGCCTGCACAGAAGATTGCTTCCAGTACGCATGCGCGTGGAGATAACGGATTGGTTTCAATAGGAAATTATACAGACCGACAGAGAGTCAATCTTTTGATTTGGCCCAAAATTTTATACGGACCTACATTCATGACGATAAAACTGTGTCCCAAATTTTATCCATCTAGCTATTCAAGTTTTTGAGTTATAGTGTTCGCATGACTTCGGACACACAGACAACCAGACTTCCCGTTGACGGATATTGTCTAAAATTTGATAAAAACCTACAAATTATGTTTAAAGACCACATACCAAATTTCATCCCCGTAGCTCTAATAGGTTTCGAGTTATCGTGTTCACAGACACACAGACATGATTCCAAAATTGTGTTTTTCGGACTCAGGGAGGTCTAAAACGTGAAGATTCGTCATCTCGAGTTCGAATTTTTTGACGATTACAATACTTTCTCTTTGTATACTTCGTATACGAGAAAGTAAAAATGAGTTTTCCGGCTCAGAGAGGTCTAAAAAGTGAAGATTCATCAAATTTTGTTTGTATACTTCGTAGACGGGAAAGTGAAACAATAAAGAACCCAAGAATCCACTCATTTGAATCAGAAAGTTTTAATAAATTAAAAATTATATATATACATCATATACTATTTACATGTTCTCTTATCTTTAAAATTTATATAATACAGTTTATATACAATAAAAGTATTTCATTTTGGACAATTCACATTCAATGAAATCACATATGGAAAAATTTAATTTTTTAAGCAAAATGACAAAATATAACGATGTTAGTTAATTAAGTTCTGTAATTATACATACAAAATTAATAAATTGGTATTTCATAAATTATTCATGTAAATAAAATCATAGAATAAATCAATCACAAAAGTAATAAATTCAATTAGATTGGATTAAAAATCCGTGATTTTATTCTATCAGTAATTGAAACAACTCTTTTTTGAAGAAATGAGTAATTTTCATCAAGCAATTAAACATATTAATAAAGGATGACACTACTAATAAGGAGTACACAAAGCAAAGTTTAAAATCCATAGCTATGAATTAAACAGTAACTGAATATGAATTGTGCTTGCAGATTAGATGAAACGAACTCACCGATCACCTAAACACATACTCAATGGCACTTAAAATAAGCTGTGGGCATGAAATGTGCGTTGGGGATAGTTATGAAATGAAACTCTTCTATGAAATCTGGTTGATTTTGGATTGGTTAAGAAGCACTAAAAGCAACAAAAAGAGGGGGGAGGAGAAAAACAGGTTAAATTAAATATGTGAAAGCACGTAACATAGCAAACTCATTCCATAGATTTTTTAGATATATTAAGGTATCCGACTGGTTTAAAATCGTCGATTTTGATGAAATTATCAAAAAACATTTTATGACTTAATTTTGTAGCCAGTTTAATCAGCTTTCTAAAACTGTCTCTCTTTTTACTCTACGTGAATTACAAATGGAGTTACAGCTGTTTTATTTCCGAACTGTAAGCATTGTTCTTAGTTGCATAACAAATTTAAAGGTGTTTTCTGAGAAATGATGTTTTTGAGGATAACTGTCGACCGTAACAATGATTTCTCAAAACGTTATAAAAGTATTAATATGAAATCTTCTGAGATTGTTTTCTGTAATATGCTTGATGTTTCCCTCTAAAAACAAAGGTCAATTTTAAAATCAAGTAATATTTTAAAGTGTTTAAATATAAACGAAAAGCATTTTTTATGAAAAATTATCAGTTTAGAAACTATGTTCAGCTATATCTCAAAACTATTTTGAAGTACAAGAAATATTTTAGAGCATAACATAGATAACTGTCATGAAAATGTACTCCTAAAAGGATTTATGTATATTTTGAATATGATTTTGTCCATGGCAGTTAGCGTAAGGCAAATATTTTAGTCATTTTACTTCAAATTTCACAGTTTTTTAAAAAAATATTATTTTGAAAACTTAATTTTACAATATTTTCATAGTTTTACAACATATGCAGTTGAAAAATAACATGAAAAAATATATATAAGTTATTTTTCAAAAAAATGCCTCCGAACACAGTCGGATACCTTAATGTTCCATATTGAATAGAGCTCAACTTTTCCCATGAGCTAGTACTTTTCTACTGTGCTATCAAATGTACAGTCCTCACATTAGCTGGATAAGGTACATAGTGTTAATTAAATAATACTGTTATTTAATATGAGCTAGATCTTTTCTTCAATGCGTACTCTATGATTTTGATCATATTTCTTATTCAAAATAGTTTAGGAGTGTTTTGAAGATATTGAAAAGATAAGGCAAAAATTTGTCCAAAAAAAATTCCTAAATTTTCTCCGAGTTGTTTGTCCTTATATATAAAGCTTATGAGGTATATGAATTGCCTTGACATTAAAACTACAGTTTTGAACAGTTACTGAATTACAAAATATTTTGAAAGATTTCTGATAAATATTTTGTATTGTATTGAATATTTGAAAATATTTATCAGATACCACAGAGGCAGTTATTAATATCCATCGCAGTTACTTCACTGTTTTAATACACGTTTAGTACAGCTTTGCACGATAAACACCATTTTGTGACAGCATTTTTAAAGGCAATCATTGTTATCTTCATGAAAATAAGAATTTCGAAAATAACAACCATACGCTTAAAATAATTTGTTTCTACTGATACTGTTACAATCAAGTCATGTATCATTTGAGCTTCGAGTTGGATAAACAACCTGTATGTAAGGCTGTGAACACTGACTTAAAGATTCCACTTCAGAATCACAGTCACAATGAGCATGTGCAGAATGTGCGTAAGGCACCATGTTGTGCTTCAGACAGTTTTGCTCGTGCTGATGCTCCAAGGCACCATACTGTTCGACGTAGAACCTGTTGCTCCTCTTCAACACTATGGCAGCGATGATTCCAATGATAATCAAACTAATAATACCCAAAACCAGAACCGAAATGTATATAGGACTGATGATGTGTGGTAAAGATGATCTGGATTTAGTTTTCGTTAAGGTGCCTGATAAAGATGGCGGATTTTCAAATGATAACATTTGATTCGAAGATGAAGTGATGACGTTGTCCGGTTGATCTCGCTGTCCGTAGTTGCTGGCTTCCAGTTGCTTTCCTGAAAAGAAAAAAAAATGTTACAAGTTACAACAATGGACTCACAGCTTTACGAAATAATACCAACCTCAACAAAATTTGGGGTGGTTATAGTCGCACGTTGTCCAACATATTTAGCCAAGACCATGAGTCAAGAACTCATGATAAAGGGGAAGTGTGGCATCCTCTATTTGTCAAGGCGACTCGGAGCACAGATAACTGACTTAATTCTTATTGGGATTAATTTACTGACTTAATTCTTATTGGACTTAATTTACTGACTTAATTCTT
>BGPR01000139.1:512907-535806 GCA_013235015.1 Araneus ventricosus | reverse complement strand
TTAATTTACTGACTTAATTCTTATTGGACTTAATTTACTGACTTAATACTTATTGGACTTAATTTACTGACTTAATTCTTATTGCACTTAATTTACTGACTTAATTCTTATTGTACTTAATGTATCCGACTAGGTTTGGAAAGCCGATTTTTGAAGAAAAATTCAAAAACATTTTTATGATCTAAAAATAAAGAGTATAAAAAAATTTGTTTTTATTCTTATTCCTTGAATATTTCATTCCTTGATATTTTTATTTGAACTAATGTGTTATTATATATTTTTTAAATGCGTTTTCTGAAAAATGAAAATTTCACTAAAATTTGTCCACGAAAAACATGATATCTCCAAAACAATTCATCAAAATTCATTGAAATTTGGTTCACATGCGTCAAAAGCCTTTGAGGGTGCAATAGACCGCAGATTTTACGATAGCTTTATTTAGTCATGTTTTACAGTCACTTTCATTTCGAAACGTAGGATAATTTTGGCGAAAAATCAATGACGAATTTTAAATGCAGCTAATCCGTTAGTCAGCAACAACAATTAGTAGTTCACTTTTGTTTTAAATGCAGCTGGTCCATTAGGCAGCACAGCAATTAATAGTTCACTGTTATTTTAAATGCTGCTAATCCATTAGACAGCAACAGCAATTAGTAGCTCACTGTCATTTGAAATGCATCTAATCCGTTAGGCAGCAACAGCAATTAGTAGCTCACTGTTATTTTAAATGCAGCTAATCCATTAGGCAGCAACAGTTCACTGTAATTTAAATGCAGCTAATCCATTAGGCAGCAACAGTTCACTGTAATTTAAATGCAGCTAATCCATTAGGCAGCAACAGTTCACTGTTATTTTAAATGAAGCTAATCGACTTTCATATCTGTTTTCTCAGAAGAAAATCTCATGGACTTGGTTCATTTTGAATCTGGATCCTCCATATATGGGTATAGCTTGCCTTCCTTAACAACTTTCAGGTGAAAATGACACACATTTTGTTCCATTTGGAGAAAAACGAAAGAAAAAAACTTTTAGTAGATAATCCGATCGAAGAAAGTAATTAGTTGCTAAAGCGGGCATCGATCTATCAGTTTTTGAATAATTCTGGATAGGAGCACGAGCAGAGGATAAAACCAATTACCTTCTTTCTTTGAATTATGTTCCATAGCTATACCATGTCATGCTTGAAACCAATAGGCTACTGTAGTCCGAAATGTGTAAATTGGAACATGAAATTAACCTAAATAGCATTTTTAATTTATCTAATATATTAACTAATAATTATTATTATATTAACTAATAATATGCTGAACTTATTTAGCTTCCTGTTATTTTATATGAGAAAAAAATAATAATTTCCAATTCTTAATATGTCACAATTTGGCAACATTAAACCTCAACTGACAAAATGCAACTACCATATCAGCTTTAAAGTCAAAAAATTAAAAGGGTCATTTTAAAACTTCTTAAATATTAGATATTGGAATAATGATCTAATAATCGCTAAATTACATATTTAGGTTCAGCATTTGATCATATTACCATCAAATTCTTCTTCCTATGTAAAGGGATCAAGGGACCATATCCATATTAATGAAATTTCGAATGAATGTATAAGAAGTAGAAATCGTTCCATTTGCTACATTAACCTTTTGAATGCGAGAACTGTCTTAAATATGTGGTTTATTAACCACACCCCCAGTTACAGGGTTAATAAGTACTAAATTTATCGTTCTTTTTTATAATTATATGCTTTTATTCAACTTGAGTGTCGTGTCCTCAAATCTTGAGATCGATTTCTTACCCACTTCCAATCCAGCTATAGCTTTGAAATTTAGCACAGTGGTGGGTTTTCGGTGACAACACAATATTATGCAAAAAAATTGCAATCTATGCCTATTTTAAACCTAACAAAATGATATTAAAATTTCATCCCTATATTTGGGAGATAAAGTTTGGAAGGTGGTAACTTCACGTTACGTAGGGTTATAACAACACCACGAAGCTAACAAAGAATACGTTATACTTCCGGCGCTGCACCGATGAATGACGTAATAGCTCGTGTTTCTACGCGTCTTGGGTTTACTTTCTATTAGAATTCGCCAACAACCATATTTTTTTTTACTTCGTGTGCGCCAAACGTTTCTCACTTAAAGCAAAAAGAGAAAGTTGTGTAGATCGATTCTATTACATTGTTAATAATAATTGTAAGTTATCACGTAATATATTACGGATTTATATTTCAGAAAGTTAATGTCATTAAATCATTTTTAAAATGCAATTGTACATATGTATATAATCATTTTAATTTGTGCTTTATATTGGAGAAATCAATAATTTAATTTGGTTTACTACGCCTAACATGTCGTGTGTATTCGTGTCAACCATCACTAAAAAGTGGAAAATAAAAAAAATAAAAAAACTAAGGTATAAGCTTTTATTCATGCGAAAAAATGAACGCAAAAGTTGAAAATAATTTTTCTGATTACAATAAAATGCATAGTTCGAATAAAAGCGTGGGCGCCTTATATAGCACCTTATATTTTGTGTATATTTTCTTAAACAAATGGAATATTCCTGGAAGGCAAAAGAGCCCACGCTTTTATTCGAACTATATATTTTTGTAATCAGAATTTTTTTTTCAACTTATGCGTTTATTTTTTCGCATGAATAAAAGCTTATACCTTATTTTCTTCTGAACATATTGGGTTCATGTGTTGTGAATGAATGTACAAAAGAGTTATCATTAACAATTTAAGCTTTACTCAATACTTTGAACCTCAAAGAATAAACAGAATGTCAGCCTCCGCACACACAATGAACGCTTTCGAAATATTATTCAACTTCAAATAGCAATAGGCAAATAAGCTTATCTTCACAAATGAAATCCGTATTTTATGGAAGCATAACTTAAATATTTACTTTACATCATGGGAATGATTTTTTTTCTTTCCCAATAAGTATGGTTTTTAGAACTTTTACTTTTTTATTTCCTATTTAAACATTAAATTTATCGAAGTGTGACAAATATTCCAGTTTTTTAATGTAAATTTAAACTACGATAAGTTACATGGCTTCTCAGTTTTGTTATCTTTGACATATATTTGACCCAGCATAGGGAAGGAATATTTACTCATGTAGATAAATACACATTCATTTGACAGATATGTTATATAATTTGCAAATTAGTTTTATTTTAATTCATGTATCGGATTTCGAAAGTGAAATCGGTTATATGTAGAAAGTTAAATTTTATATTCCTGTTCCGAAATTAGCATTAAGTTATTCTTCGGACATTTAGTCTTTTTATCATTTTTTCGATCGTAAAATCAATAAATTGAATTCAGTATTTACTTTTCTGTTTTTGTGGTGAAAATAAATTAAATTGAATTCAATATTTACCTTACCGTTTTTCTGGTAAAAGAATTTCAATGGAAAGTCGTCTTCATCTTAAATAATCAATAAATAAATTACTGTCATCACTTATTTTACCAATAACGATAAATTTTTAATATCAAATCAAATGATAAATGTGTAGATAATTTTATTATAATTAATATTATACCAGAAAACGCGCATATCGGCTTCTGTTAATCGGTATCTATTGTGTATGGAAATCTCTCGCTGTAGCAAATTTAGAATGACGTAATGGTACGCCACCTATCTGAAATATTTTTATTATTTGCTCTCACTTAAAAAAACTCAGTTTTAACACTATAAGTTGTTTTATTAATTTTTGAAAGGGATTCAATAATTTACGACCACGCTGGTTATCCAAAGCCTGAAGAGACTAAAAATGTTGCTTCCGCAGTAAAAATGTAAATGAAAATTAAAACCTACTAAAATTACATAGCAAAATCTAATTAATTTTACGAAAGTGTAAAGATGAGAATGGGGAGCTTTATAGGAAGACAATGTATGTCGTGACTGCTTCTTTACTTTACACTACGACACACCTCTGCCTCCAGAGATAAAAATCTCCGATTTGCAGTTTGGATGTGTGTGCGTAGAAACTTTAATGAACAACGAAAGAAAGTTTGCAGACAGTGTTTAAACATGGACGAAATGCACGTGAGAATTATAAAAGAAATAAAAAATAAGCTATTTACAGGTAAAAAGAAAAACTCGTGAAGCAGAAACAATTTTAAGACAGGCCCCAAAAATTCACTGCTGTTAAAAACTTGAAGGACTGATTAGGGTCCTTGGTAGTGAACCTCAGAGGGTCGGGGTCCATCAGTCTGAGGGTGAAGAAGAGAAATCCGGGTCGGAGCCGGATGAACTGGTTGCGTCTGGTTTCTGTTCTATGAGGTCCGCATTATCAGTGAGGAAAGATATCAGCATTTTTATTCTTGATAGTTTATTTAAAAGTAAGTTTCTCCACCAAAGTAGAGAATGTTCTGTACTCGGTTTGGTAAAATGAAAAGATGACGTAAGATGACAAGAAGTTGCGTTGTGGAGATGGTCTCCCCTTTCCCAGCATGCGCAGATATCTGAATGATGAAGCCGGAATCTGTTGAGATAGCTGGGAAAAGGACCATGGCCCGTAGCGAAAAGGATGGATTCTCTTGACAATGAGGCTTGGGTTAGAGAGACTTTAGGGAGTATATTAAAGATAGATCTCCCAGTGTCGCCTGAAACCCAGTCTTGTTGCCATTTATTGAGAGAGGTTCCTAAGCACTTTTTTCAGATGGCATTTCGGGGCCTGAAGATAGAGGTGAGTCCCTTCTTTAGTAGCTTGTTTGGCAGAGTTGTCTGCTGCGTCATTGCCGAGGAAACCAACATGCCCCTTAATCCAGTTCCTAGGAGCAGAATTATATCCAGTGTTCTGCAACATGACTCCAAACGTTTGGAAATGTTCTGCAGGCAGTTTGTCCAAATTTGGCGGACCACAGTAAAATGCAAAATAGATATAAAAATACAAATTAACCAGTAGAATCTTGATTACTCATTATTGACAAAACATTATATTTTAAAACCAAGGCATACATTCAGAATTTGCAATTCTGCCAATGACTTTTGAAGTCAGATGCTACGACATTAATGGGGAAGTACTGTTCACAAAATGTTTGTGAAAATTTGGCCCGTAAATTGCGACAATGGCCACTTTTAACAACTTTCTGACAGATTTTTGGCCAGATGCTGTACCATTGGAATATATAAACATTCTTTTGTCAGTTGTTCCAATTGTTTCGTCATCCCCATCAATTGCGGTGGGTCTTTTTTTGAACAATTTTGTCGATTGTGGGTCCCCAAGATTCACAAATTACTTCCGACACGCGAATAGAAATATTAAATACTATAAATTTCATTAATTTGGGGATCTCTGATTCAAGCTCATTAATGGCCTTTTTTTAAGGATGAAATGTTCTGGAAAGACTGCGTTTGTTCTGCGACGTACGTCTCACTTTTAAACACTTTCTGCTCCTGGGATCCAGTTAAGTTGCATTGATGGATGACTACTGAAATGTTGGCATGCTATTAATAGGATATATGATATCGACATAAGGTAGTGACAAATTGTACAAAGAGGAGTGGGTTCCCCCAACAATTTATGCATGAACTGAGTATAGCCGATTCTACATCGAGTGTCGAGCTTTCTCTCGGGCAAATTATGCCAAGAAGAAGATAAGATGTTTAACTCGAGAAGATGCGCAGGTGTCATTTTATGACCCCAAGCCCTCTGCAGAGAGATTCCCAGAAAACTAGCCACCTTTCCATTCCTTTCTGATCAGTAGCTGAGTTAGTCACCCCCGTCTGCCTTTTCTGAGTATTTAGAAAGTATTTCCGGAATTTTTCGTCCCTTAATACACGTTTTGTCAGTTACTGGGGTTATGGAATGACCCCGCGCGTCCTTCCGTTTGTTCCACAGACCAGTTATTTCGGGCGGTTGATAACGTTATTTCGTTGCTGTCCTTTCCGAATAGAAGTATTTACCCGCTTCTCACAATGCCGACTCCATACGAAAAAATTTTAAAGTTATTTTTAGAGTTGGAACATTTACGTAAACTTTTTGCTGAAGTTGACACTGATGAAGATTCAGATTTTGACAATGAAGACAGTGGGCCTGGGGATGTTGTAGAAGAAAATTTTTCAGATCATGCAAATTTCAGCGAACATGATAAGGAATCGGAAGAGGACGGAGAACATTGTTTTTTCACTTATCAGTGATTACGTCAATAAACGAATGGATAATCCGTGTGTAGCTCATGAATTAAGAGTGGCAATAGAAAAAAAATCGTTGCCCTGCCGTTGAATAACCACCAAGAAAGAAATCAAAAATGGTTCCAGAGGGAAGATGTAAGTTTTGTCCGAGAAATAAGGACGTAAGAACTACTTGAACCTGCAATTTGTGTACAAATTTTGTATGCAAGGAGCACTTAATTTCTGTATGTACTAATTGTCTCCAAGAAAACAAAATGTAACTGAAAATTGGTATGTACATTCTATTATTTCTCATTATAATTAAAGAGTATTAAAATTCATATTTTCATTATAATAATCCTACAGCGAGTATTTTAATAATTTGTGCACTAATTGTATACGAAGAAAAGATCGTATTTTAAAAGTCTTATCACAAAAAATATTGGAGTATATTTGATTTGTGTTAAACACTGTTTTCTTAATGTCTTGAAAATCAAAAGTGTTATTTTTCCAACTAAAAATATAATGTTTTTAACAGCGCAGGATTTAATTTCAGTTTGTGGTCATTCATTAACCCCCGAGAATCTTAACGCTCGCTAAGGAGGCGCGCGTTCTCTCGAGTTAAAGGAATGAAGTTGGTATCATGAGAGGCAAATATTAAATTTCGTAACACACAAATTTTAGCACCTTTGGTATGCACATTTAATAAATAAATTCCCAAACTCTACAAAAAGCTAACTTGACTTTCCCGGAGAAGCTTCTCTATCATTTTAGTGAAGATCGTTTGCTACAAGTCACAAATCATTTTATATTCGCAACTGAATATTAAACTTTAAGACTTTTCTTAAAAATGAGAACAGTCGAGTTGGGCTGAAAAGGAATATAAAACTATCTTATTTCAATTCATGCTAGAAATTGGTTTTAAAAAATTGCAGTAGTTAGGTAACTGTACAGGAAGGTCTACCCACGCCCTGCCTTGGCATCCAGGTCATCTGAATGATAGTCGCTGCAATAGCTTCGAGTACTGAGTAGAGCCAATCACCTGGTCACGGCCCGACCCCTCCCGGAGGAGGTACGTACTATCACTGGTGGAGGGACCTTCTGCCCCCACCGTTACTATACCCCCCGGGGAAGCGTGTTCCTGATTACTTATCCGGCAACAACTCACCCATGTACTCGCGGTGCCCCGGAGGCAATAGTTAGGGTAAGGTTGCTTAAGTCGTACTACAGACTAAGTCGTACCTATTCACTTCTGGAGATTTGTTTTCGTCGAATCAGCGACGCTGACGCCAGTGCGATAACTATTAGCATCGGCGATGAAGATTCTATCATTCAGAACGGAGCTTCGTTGAGTTACAACCTAATCTCGAACAAAAGTAAATTTGTTTTCTTATAGTTTTCGTACATATTTCGTAAGTTGTAGAGCAATAATATTATTAATAAAATGTTGTTATTTTTTAGGGTATTATTCTGTGCTATTTGAATAGTTGCCTTTATGTACATTTTACGTTCTGGTTCAGCTGATTCTTTTTTTTTATGTTTATTTAAAATTTTACTCTTGTTGCTTAAGTCTTACCACAAACCAGTACGCCTTATGGAATGCTTAAATCGTACCAGTTACGCCTTACGGATCGCTTGTACATCTAAAGATACACATCATTTATAGAAAGAGAATACTGTTCTTTTTAATATGTAATGTGAAATGTACTTTTTCCAGTTTTTAGGCAGGGACCATGAACGTGGCAAAAAGTTCCTATAAGAATATATGGAAGAGGCGTAAGGAATATTACGAAATAGTGATATAGGATTCAAAGAAATAATATTCCTAAACCAACACTGCGACGTCGCCTTCTAGAACTAAGTAAACATAATGAATTTGGAAAGCAGAAAGGGTTTACCGAGGATTTACTCAAGACTGAATAGTTTACTCAAAGATTATTAATTTAAGGTGTTTTTGTTTCATGTTTCCACGGTACGACATAGGACACAGGTGGTATGACATAGGGAACAGGTGGTACGACATAGGACACAGGTGGTACGACATAGGACATAGGTAGTACGACATAGGACACAGGTGGTACGACTTAAGACACCGGTTTCCTTAGTCGTACCGATGTTACTACTTTAAAATTTGTTTATTTTATTCTACAGAGCGCAGGCATTTCGAACTTGTTTTATATCGAATAGCTGCAATATTCATAGAAGTTGTGAATAAAACAAATATTTGTCCTTCATTTAGTAAATTCCGCAATTTGTAAACTTTTTTTCCTTAGAGGGTACGACTCAAGCAACCTTACCCAACCAATGAGTCATCAAAGGGATGGGACATCAAACCGACAATCAATGCAAAGACCAATAATAAGACCATACATGGGTCGATCCAGGCGAAATTTGGGCCATTTTGCGGCCCCCTTCACAAAATTCCACTTCATGAAAACGGCTCCTTCACAAAATTCAAATTCATAGAAACGGCCCCTTCTCAAAATTCAAATTCGTAAAAACGGCCCTTTTACAAAATTTCATTTTATAAAAATGAGCCTTTTTAAAATTTTTCCACGGCCAAACAACGATTCTCCAAAATTTTCAAAGTATTAGGTATCCTTACTTTTTTTATATCAAATCAATTTTAAAAGTGAAGATGCATTTCTGCATAATTAAGTGTTTGTTAAGGTATGTGACTACCTTCGGAGCACTTTTTTTCAAATTTTTAAAGAAACATTCATGTTTTTAATTAAAATGAGTTATAAAACTGAGAATTCCAATGCAATTTCATTGGAAATTTCATTCACTTTCAAATTATAGGCAATTTTTAGCAAAATTTTAGTGAAAATTTGCACTTACGCCAAACCTCCTATAAGAAGTTGTATTGAATATATTTCATCAATATTTGCACAGTATATAGCTAACATGCTTATCTGTGTTATGAACTAGGATATGTTTAATACCTCGAAAGGTGTTGGAGATATTCCAAACTTTGCGAACAAACTCGAATTTTTTAAAAAAAATCATCGATTTTTCTCACTAAAAAGGCAATAAAATAAATAAATATAGGCAGAGAGCTTAGATTCTAGTTCATAACATAGCTAGAAACAAATAAAACATTTTGGCCAAATTTCATTTTAATATCTTGAAAACATTTTCCAAAATTATATTTGCCGCGTAGAAAAATATCGAAAATTCCAATTTCTCAGAAAACGCTTTTAAAGATTTTCATAGAGTACAAAAAATTTTGTACACATCTTATAATCTTAAAACTCGCCATATTTACAAGTCAAACCCTCTTTTACTTGATTTTAAACGACTTTTGTGTTCTTTCAGCTTTTCAGATTTTTTCTGAATAATTTTGTATAGTAGATAGTTAGTGGCGTCTCGATATCTGAATTAGCTTTTTACCAATTTTCATGTAATTTTTAAGCATCTATGGATAAATTTACATTTCAAAACACATGAGAAGTGGTAACAGTTCAAAAGAAATGGAATTAAATTATAAAACAGCAATTTGAGCGCCAAAAAGTAATTTTTATTGTTGTAATTACTGTTGTGTTGTATTTTTTTAAAAAAGCGTCGCCAAAAACCAATAAAACAATAAAAATAAGAAATGTAAGCTTAAATCTATGTTTTTAGACAATATATTGCTTGAGAATTTAAATATAGTTGTTCAAACTAATTGTTTGTATTTTTAAGGCTCTTTTAATTGCCACTTCCGGTATCAGAATTGTCACTTCCGGTTATTATTTATGCTATAACTTTATTTGTAATTATAGCAGAAACAAAAATAAAGCATTTTTAGATACCTAAATGTATGGACTACAAAATAAACAAATAAAACAAATTTCGAAAATTTTCTGTGAAACGAGGAATTTAGGGTAGTCACATACCTTAACAGAAAGTTCCAATGTTTCAACATACTTTTAACAATAAACCACTATTATTTTTTTAAATCTAACTTCTTTTTAAAAGTTTTTGAATGAGGCATTGCAAAAAATATACAAACGATAATTTTTTTCAGTATTATATCAAATTACTGCATATATTTGGTTCAATATAGAAGCATGACTGCTAAAATTTGAGGTTTTACATGATAAAAAAAAATTCACAAAAATACTTTCATTTTTCACAAAAATATTTTTATTCTTCATTAAAATATTTTTATTTTTCAAAAAAATATTTTTTATTTTTCATAAAAATAATTTTTGCCCGCAAGAATACTTTTTTTCACAAAAATATTTTTATTTTTCACAAAAATATTTTTTTTTTGACAAAAATGGACCCTTAAAAAAACCTGGATCGACCCCTGCCATAACCAATTACTCAAATCACATTTGAAGAAAAGTTATGATAACGATAATCATACCTGACATACCTTCTTCTGCAAGCACAGAGGTTTCATTTTCTTTCACGCTTTCTGTAAACCAGGGTGGTGCTGTTGGTATGACATCTCTGTTGCAGAGATTGCTGTTGCAGCAAAGGAGGAGGGGCCAGGCTCCCTTCGCTACAGCAGGTCTTCGGTTTTCGCAGAGCAGAGGAGTTTTACTTTTGATGCATCCTCTCACCACTGGATGACTCCCGTCGTGGCGGTCAAGGTATTGACTGAAGCACATGCTGGTCGTGTTGCAATGCTTCATGTTATGCTCGATGCAGTGTGTGGTGGTGCATTCACACATGATGCTAGTGCCTGCAACAAAAAAAGACAGTTAAATAAAATTATATGAGCCCTTAAGTTAATTCGGTTGAAAAACTCATCATGAAAATGGAAAATAACTTAGATAAAATTACAGGAAAAGGCTTTTATTAGTATACTGAAAAGTTGAAAACACGAGGGTAAGTCATTTAAGTAAGTAAAAAATAATTAAAAAATAAAAAAATAATTAACCATGATAATCACTTGGAAACAATTTTATTTTTCAACATAATCTCCTCCAGTGTTGATGCGCTTATCAGTTCCAGCTGCATAAAATTCTTTGGCTTGCTGTCTCATCCACAGTAGTACTTCATGTTGAATGTCGTCAGCATCTCATCGTCAGATCAAAATCGCTTGGGGCTAAGTCTGGGCTGTAAAGTGGATGCTGTAGCACTGACCGACCAGACTTAGCCCTAAGCGATTTTCATCTGTTTGGTCCACTGAAACAACATCTTGGAGGCAAACACGTTGCAGATGATGACGACGTTCAACACGAAGTCCTACTGTGGATGAGACAGCAACTCAAATAATTTTATGCAGTTGGAATTGGGGCGCTGATAAAACGACGGGATAGGTGCATCAACATTGGGGGAGATTATGTTTAAAAATAAAATTGTTTCCAAGTGATTATCACGGTAAATCATTTTTTTATCTTTTATGACACTTAATGAATTACCCTAGTATTTTTTTATGAAAAAAGTGGAAGTCTACACAAAATCGTAAAAGGCCGAGACGCTTATTACTCTAAATTGGAAATTCAATTAAATTCATAATATATATTCACTGTTAATGAAAGTTTAAGAATTTGTATTCGTATGATATTCATTGTGGCTTCATTTCCTTATCGTATTGTTTTCAGAGCCTCGTTCTTTTAATATTTTTGGTTCGTCTTTTAGATTTTTTAAAAAATTATTTTCTACCTTTTCAGTACACCAGCAAAGCGTGTTTTTAAAGCTTCTTTTATTATTATTTTCTACTTTTTAGTCTCTACTGTATTTCATAATTAATTATTATAGTTTGGAAATTAGCCCATTGATACATTTTATTTGAATTGTTTATTTGAATTAACTCAATTTTCCACTTCAAACTTTAGTTAGAAGGAAATATCGTGTTAAATTCAATAAAAATAGTTTTCAATAACACACTTTTATTATTATTGTACAAAAAAGCAGAAACTATTCTGATTGGAAATATTTTCTACATTTTAGTTTTTTATTTATAATTCATTATAGTATGATAATAAAGACAGAAACTTGAAATCAATTTTTTTCTAAAATTCACAATCACTTTTATGGGGCAAAGTTTAGTTACATTAATTGAAAATTAATTTATGATAATTAATTGCTGAAAATATTAAAATAACACGCAACCATACAAAATTTCAGAACTCTGGCACATCAGGAAGTAAATGAAAAATGCAAGAAATTAAATTAAATAAAAGTATGTGCAAAGCCTTACTTTTCTGTGTAAATATCATGTTGCATAGGAGTCAAATCTAGTTTAGCCTGGTTGCAAACTCTTTATACATATGATTCCACAAAAAATTTGAAATGTATGTAGATTTAACCCGGAAGGATGCGCGCTAAGAAGAGCAACGCGAAGACGCGCACGGGGGTGTGCGACACCCCAATTCGTTATTTCGCTATTTAAGGAAAATTAGCAACATTTTTATGTTATATCTGTTCCAAATGATGCATTCAAACAGTTCTAGTTACACAAGAACAAATTTTAGACGAAAAATTTAGTAAATAATGCATTACATTATTCATCACGTCCGGGTCACCACTTGTACGATCCGCTAAATAATGATGGAAATAACCAACTCGAAGGCTATAAATAACAACATCTTTATTCACATAAACAAAAGCGACGTCTGTATCTAAAACAAAATCGATGTCGGTATCTAAAATAAAACAAGGAATGATTCGAAACTGAATTGCTGCACAACTACGCATCTATTTGTAGTTACATTAAACTCGATCTCGTCAGTTCAATTCTCTGTCTGAAATCTTGACCGCAGCGACAGACGAACATAAGAAAAGAATATTTCTCACATACATGTTTTCAACATTTTTTATAGTAAAGAACCATCAATATATTAATTGTGCTACTGCTACTTCTTAATACTGCTTCTAATTTTTTTATGTACGCAGAAAGAGAGTTTATATATATATATATATATATATATATATATATATATATATAAAAGAGGCAAAACATAATAGAAAAACAATAAAATAAATAACAAACATTCATATCAAATTCGAAAGGATGTGAAAAAAACGAATTGAGTAAAGGATTGCTTATCAGAGAGATGCCGACGCGAAGTTTAATCTTCGTGGTAGGGTCACTCAAGTCGGTAATGTCTGATATTTTACCTCGAAAACGCATCTTTTAAATATTTTTCACTGGTCTCTCATTTTTTACTGATTTCTTCCACTATTTCTCTACGCTATCTATCTATCCTTTTCGCTCTTCCATTTAATCTTCATCGTTCACAACATACTACACTCCCCTGGCAACAGCCAAAGTTAAGCGCGAAAACTGACACTTGACACCCTGTTCACACCCCTTCAACGCCAGTCTGTAGCGTGACCCTCCGCTTACACTGCCACGTCAACATCCGTCCTTCTGGTACGTAAAATATTTTTTCTTACTTTTCTCTAATGTTTTCACATCGTAATTCTGTTTTAATTATTTAAAACTCCTCTCTCTGTTTTTTTTTTCTGGTTGGTTTGGCATTAGGGATGAAAATCAGTGTTTTAGGCCTTGCGGCATAACTGATTGCAAGAAAATGTCAAACTTTTATATTTAGCAATTCACAATAATTTCATCCCCTGAAGAAACGTTATTGTGCTTTTATTGCGTTTTTTTCATTTCACATTTTATACTCTTTCATTTTTCGATTTATACTATATATATATATATATATATATATTGTTTTTTAGAAATTCAAATAAAAATTCTTCGAGGCTTTAGCTTTAGATCCAAAAAATTTAGGGCTTAATATACTTGTATATTTCAGGATAGTTTCTACAATTTTAAGCTTTTCCTCAATAGTTTTAGTGAAAGCGTATAAGACTTTGACAGACTAAAGTTACATTACGTCCAGAATAATAAAACTTTTGCATCAATTTCTTGACATTTTCATTTACACTATTATCCAGTTTAAAAGTTTTGTACCAGCAAAAATCTAATTTTCGAAAAATAAAATGTTCTTGAATCCACTTGTTTCCTCACTAAAACTTAAATAGACCGACAA
Source organism: Araneus ventricosus (assembly GCA_013235015.1). Classification (NCBI taxonomy): domain Eukaryota; kingdom Metazoa; phylum Arthropoda; class Arachnida; order Araneae; family Araneidae; genus Araneus; species Araneus ventricosus. Next base: position 521,725 of record BGPR01000139.1, on the reverse strand, counting down.
CAGTATTTTTCCGTCCCTAATACGATTATAAAACCAATATAAAACAGAATTAATCTACAGATAAGTTCACTTAACTGGCATTCGGTGTGAATGTTTAGACACTGACACTGACTAATTTGTTTGTCACAGCAAATTGTAATCCCTCCCTCTAATTTTACACTTTTTATTTAACAATTTTATTGAGTTTTAACGTCCTATTAAATTTAAAAAAAATTATTTATAGAAATTTTAAGGAAGGTACACAAAAGTCATCATTAATTTAAACTTACACATGAAGTTTTTAAATAAAATATGAAATTTTCCCTCAAACAAAAAATATCCAAAAATATGTTATGAAAAATACAAATAGTATATTATGAATAATATTATGTTATGAAAAATACAAATAGTATATTATGAATAATATTATGTTATGAAAAATACAAATAGTATATTATGAATACTATTTGTATTTTTCAATATGTTATGAAAAATACAAATTTATAAAAGTGTTAAGAGAGATCAAGAATTTGATAATAATTAATCTAAATGAAATAGGAAAACATTGTAATGGATATAGTATTTATATTGTTAATAATTTTTTGTGAAAATTTCTTCTGTATTTGAATTCCTTGAATGTAGTGGTTAAAAATTCTCTCAAAAGAAGTAGGCATACTTTTTTTTATCAAATATTAACTGATTTGTTGTGCTTATTTAATATTAGAGAAATAAGGGAAAAAACTTTCTTCGAAGTATTTGATTATATTATTTTTTGTCCATTCTTGAAAAAAAATTCTTTAGTAAGAAAGTTTTACTTCTACGATATTTAGATAAATAGATGAAAAGAAAAGTAAGCAAATAAAAAACTTTCATTAACATGTGCTTGAACTCTACATAGAATTATTCATTTCAATACTAAAACGTATAGAATCCGCAAAAAAACACGGAAAAAAGAAAGAAAGAAAGAGAAAAGAAGAAGAAAAAGAAATATTCGCTCTCAAATAATTTTTCTGGGGAAGAAGTTCTTATTCGAATCACTTCAGGCGTTAGAAAAAATTCGAGGAGAAAAAATTGTTACAAATTCTAGTAATTGTACCCTTAGACGACATTTGCTTCAGCTTTAATTATGCTCCAACAATGTTTTTTGTCTCCATTTTCTTTTTCATATGCACCTTATTATTAAAGAAATTGATTAAAAAAACACGAGAACAAAAGATTTATTGTTAGAAAAGGGAAAAAAAGAAAGAGGAAAAGAAATTGTGCACAGATTCTGGCCACTTCAAAAATTCGCTTTCCTTTTGTCTTCCATTTCTCGATTAGAATGATAACGAATGTTCGTTTCCTACCGAGTAAGAACATTTCTCTACACACACACATACACATAAAAAATACTTCAAACATTACATGCAAAAGCGAGCAGAAAATAATTCTAAAGCTTCAAAAATAGAATTCGTTTTCGCATATCACTACATATAATTAGGCAAAAATCATTTACTTTTGCTGGAAAGTAAACAAGAAGTCGAAGCAGTTTTTTTTTAAGTTTGCTTATCAGCTGCCATTGAAAAGAAAACGCAGCTGCAGAAACTTAATTGAGCAAACAAACACGAAAACTCACTCATCTTCGATTACCACCTTGAATTTTTCACATCTCCCCTTTCCATCCCCACACTAACCACAGCTGTAGTTAGTTCTCTTGCTAATGAACTTAATAAATGTTCCGAATAACTTCATTTTGCCGATGCTCTTTTATTATTTTTTTCCCGCTCAACATTTTGCGAACACACGCTAGAGGGCGCTCATTAGTGAGTTCATTTGCGGTTGCGAATGACGAGGGAACTTCTGGAAGTAAAATATTTAAGTTAACCGTCAGACAATTTTTATAAATGCTTCAGGATTATTAAATTTCCATAAAAGATGTAGAATAAATGCCATATTTTGTGCAAGGCTATAATTAATAACTTAAACATTGTAGATAAGTTTAAGAGACGGATGAAATAAAAAAAAATAGTCTTTATAAATTTATTATAACAATGCTTAAGGGTTTTTGTTTTTTTACATAAACAAATTAGTTTAAGCAAGTTGCCTCAAAATTTTGGGAGAGAGGTTGAATTATGACAAACCTTATTAGTGTTCAGAAAATTTCAATTTTTTAAAAAAAGGACTGGAAAATTAAATTAATTTTATAAGCAAACGATTCTGAACTTGCATTTAAGGGATTTAGGTATTAATAACGTAGCATTTTTTAAAGTTTTTTTATGTGTAATTTCCAGTGACCATCAAATACGAAAAAAAAAAAAAAATGTATAATACGAATAGAAAAAAAAAATCGGAAATAGATTCAAAGAGAAATGGGAGGGAAAAGCTGTTAATCTCTTTACACAATAATTTCTAAGTTTTTCGCCTCCCTTTCAAATGCGACGATAATAATTCTGTCAAAATCAATGCATTTTACTTACAAGATTTTGAAATACAAAATAAAATCTATTAATCAACAAGTATTACGCCATTTTTCTTACTATAAATGTTTCAGAAGTTTGCATTACTATTATGTTTTGGAAATTAAATTTCTAACAGAACGTTGAAAAAAATAAGCGGAAACGAAATTCCATAAATATCCGTTACTTGTCTTCAGTGCTTAACTTCTGCATTAGCAGCTTTTTAAATGTAGACTTGATAAAGCTATTTAAGAAATTAGAAATTAAGATAGTAAAAATTGTTAGGATATTAGAAATTAGTAAGATATCAGACACGCGACAGATGTTTAACTTTTAAAGGACCATCTCGATTAGCATTGGTATATTTATATATTTTGGGGATTGAGATAGATTTAAGAAAAGAAATTCATTTAGCTTATTAGATAGCATTAATTTGATTTGTTAATTAATTTGGTTAATCAATAATTTATTTATTTACAACCCGCCCCGGCTCAGCCTACCCAAGAGGGTGTAAATTCTTCCACAGGCCGGAGGGAAAACATAAAACAAAAGAAATGAATTATATTAAAAAGGAATTTACAAAGAACCCCAAGGAGTGAGCAGAACAATTTAAAAATCATCGTTTACTACAATGAAAAAAAAAAAACAGATCAATACATTTCGTTACGGTTTGAGATAAGAAACTGAAGCTTGGCGACAACTTATGCCAACCTTCTTTTCAGCATTAGATGAAGCGACATTACTATCTCAAAATAATAATAAAAATTAATTAATAATTAATTTGAATTTTAAAACCACGTTAAGCGAACGTAGTGTTTATTAATATTTTAGGTGGTTTCTGAAATTATTAAGACCTTCTCTAAACAGAGATGATATAATAAATTTTCACGGACATTTAAAAACTGAAGGATTTGGTGGAAAATATTCGTTGCACGGCCTTAAATAGGGTTAAATATGGCAAATAACTAAATAAGCGCACGCGTCATAATAAAGATAAACATAGATTGTGAATTTAAAAAAGAAAAATATTTCTTTTTACTTCTCTTGACACTGTATATAGTTTTTTTTATATAAAATTCGTTTAATCGTGGCAAAAAATAAAAGCATACTGTTTAGCAACGGATTCGGAAACCCTCCGCGTTTTCACGCATGCACCGGGCGGAGTTATGTTCATCAAAATGGGGTTAAAGTGAAGAATGGAAGGGTGATGTTTACATTTTACTGAGCGTGATCTAACAAAGAACTCCGGAAATGCGCTCATATGACTCATTGCCTGACACCCCTTTCCGGGTAAAATCGCCCAAAAGTGGTAGACTCGGAATCCGTTGCTGAACAATACGAATGATAACATTATAAATTATAAACATAATTTATGAATGCAGAGAACAAAAATAAAAGGAAAACAGCTTCTGCAATCATCGGAAAACATAAAACGATTTTATCTATTATATCAAAGCGATTTTATACTCTTTAACTAAGCATGATTTGAGATTCAAATATCGTCTTCGACATCTAACCGTGTAAGAAAATGATGTCATCTTACATAACCTTTCACAGGAAACATCCTCATTTACGAGGGTCTTTTTTTTCAACCTCCGATTGAACCGCAAACAAAGAGAGATGGTAGGATGTTGGGATGCGCGGTGGGCGATCGCGCATGTCTCTAGCTATAATATCTGTTATTGCTGACGTCAGATCGCGACTCTCAGCTGAGCTGTCGGCAAAATTAAAATTGATGTTCTCGTCAAGTGCGAGTTGCGTAGTGTTATTCATTTTTTCAAGCAGAAGGAAATAGTGCAGCAGAAATTCACCGAAAAATGAGCCGAGTATACAGTGAAAACTTTATGAGTTATCGTGTTATGCGTGAATGGTGCAGAAAATTTAAGGACGGGCGAATCGACGTCCATGATGAAGAGGGACAAGACTCAAGTCTGTCGGAACAGGCGATCTTGTTCAACGAGGTCCCGTCAGCTTCTGGGGCAGTTTAAATGGGAAGTGTCTGATCACCCGACGTATAGCCCCGACATAGCGACGAGTGATTTTCATTTCTTCTTTGAGTTGAAGACCTGAATAGGAGGCCAAATCTTTCATAAAAAGGAGGAGCTTCAAAGCAACGTCAAGGCCCATCTCACATCGCTGGTGGCAAAGTTCTTCGAAAAGGGCACCTGTTCTACCGATATGATAAATGCCTGAATATTCACGGCGATTAGTAACCATGTTTGTTCATTACTTTTGGTAATAAATTTATTTTGTCCTCTACTATTTGTCTTTTTTTGTGGTCCATCGGAGGTTGAAAAGAAAAATCAACCCTTATATATATTGCTTGAGAAGAAACCTCTATACAGATAGTACGATATTAGTTGAAAAGTCACTCCGAAAGATACATTCGGGTTTGAGTTTTTAAGAATAAATTAAGAACACAAATAGACTACAAGTGCAATACGCTATCTTCTTCTAACCGACAGAAATTCCTCTGCCTGCAGCCTAAATAGCTTGGTTACTGGTGCAAGAATTAATAAAATTATAGGTAGAATCGAACCTCTTGTCTGATGTTTCGCAGCATGATAATGTTTTTAAGCTTTATTCCTCTGTCTTTATATTATTTTTAAAAATGTACTCTTAATTATACACTGTGCCTGTTAAAGTCCGTTGTCACCCCAATAATTTCTGAACGGCAAGAGCAACAGTCATAAAAGTGAGGTCTGCGCTACGCAAATTATTGGGGTGACAACGGACTTTAGCGGGCTCACTGTATTTAGGAACGATAATACACACAAAAAAAATCTATTTAATATCGTTGCAACACCCTATTTAAACGCAGTAACTAAAATAATGGAAAGTATTGTTGTAAAAGATATTTTTAAAAAATATTATTAAAATTATACAAAAAGAAAATTGTATGGAAACATAAATTTGTATCACTGAAAAGCTAATTTTTTACATTTTAAATGGTTGTGAAGTAGTAATTTTAGTGATTGTCTTCTACGGGAAAGAAACACTTAAAAATAATTTTTTAAGACATTTTATATAATAAATTAAGATAACAGCGAATATTTTAGAGCCAATATACTTGAGAACATGTATCGCAAGCATTTTAATATTAGCACACACGAATTCTCATTAACGAACTATCGTTTTAAAAACATCCAATTTGGCAAAACTACATCCGACATGGTTATTAAGATTAAGAATACAACACCAAATTAAATTAGATTAAATAACGACTTCCACCTAGTTTTATTTCTTTTCGCAGCGTTCATTATTGCATCTCATTTCAGACAAAAGCGATTAGTAAGTCTCCTCTCTGGTTACAAGCTCCCAAAATACGCGTCACTTTTAACGCAGATAATTATGTCAGTGAAAATAAAGAATGAAAAAATTAAATAAATTGCTTAATGAACTTAATTATCTCTTTCTGACCTCAGATTAACAAGAGACAATTACAAGCCGTGTCTATTTTTAGGAAGTTAAACGATTCCCAAAATGTTAGGCAGTTGTGGCGCCATCTAGGAGTCACTAGATGTACAAATATTTATGCCTGTAAATACTATTTACTGACTCGGATTATAAAAAAATGTGCTGCAGCAACATTTTAAATAGATACTTTATTCGGTATAATTTGCAAATTAACAGAAAAAGCATATGAGATAGTGTTTCAAATTTATGGCTTTGCAAACTGTCATTAATATCTCAAAGAACTGTGAAATGACTTTGGCAACAATACTATTAATTGTTAAAGTAAATCATTACAAAGGTAAAATGAATATTTTTCTTAAATATTGAATAATAAAATTTAATGTTTGAATGTTGATAGAATTTAAACGAACTTCGTTCATTCTTTCCTAAAAGGCTTTTCAAAAGATTAAATGAAAGGTCTTCATTCTTCGTAAGGCATAGTTATAGAGTACATATAGCATACGGTTCATTAGGTTTAAATGATTTTTTCGTCTTTTTCTTCTCTTATAAAAGGTCGACTGCTACATCGCAATCAATTTACAGGGTAGTAAAGAATTGCATCACAACAAATTATCCATAATGGTCTTTAATTATTTAGAATTTTATTGCTAAATTTCCAGAGGAAGAGATAAAAACTGATTATTTATAAAGTAAAACAAAGATTTTAAAACAATTTTTAATCAATAATCAAATCATTCCAATATGATTACAAATGTGGCATTGGCCATAAGTGTTTTTTTCTTCTTTTTTTCCCCTCTATTTCTCACTGTCATTTACTTACTTAATCATATACTCACCTTTTCTCTTTCATTCATCTTTACAACTTAACTTTCACTTTTTAACTGCAGATGGCGGTACGGTCGTCTTTTATCGAAAGAAGTTGGAAACGGCATAGTTGGATTCATTTGCTTCGCTCTTCAATTTTTGATTTTTTTTTTTAATCTGTACTCTTTTTCTTTTTCTTAAGTTGTTAACAGAATAAACAATTAAAATGCCGTGGCAAGTAATTTTCGAAGGCATTACGATATTTTTTCAGTTAAATCTGCTAGCAAATTTGTAGAATAAATAATAAAAGATAAATTTATACAAGATATTTAAAAAATACATTAAATTAAAAATCACACTATTCTCAATTAATATATTACATAAGCCATGTTTTTTTAATGGTTATGTACTATTTATTAGTAACAAAATGAAATGATACGGAAACATACAAACTAATTACATTGGCTTTAAATTGTTCAGGACACAAGTGTTTATTGTTATTCATTGTTCATTTTTCTTAAATTATGGACAACCATTGAGATTAATAAATCAATCAATATCGAACTAAAAATAATAAGTGATTATCCTTGAATACAATGGTAATGATTCCAGAGACTACTCTTGCACTTCTAGCTAATGGGATCAAAACAATTAATCACCTCTTTACAATCAGAATCATTCAGTGTGGTAACTAAACAAACAATAGCAATGATTTTCAACCAGACCAGGAAAACTTGTGGAAGCTTAGTAGCTCACGTAAATTCCGAATACAGCCATTTAGACCACTAATTTCGCTTTCTGCCATCTCCACGTGACACAAGATATTCTATAGTACTGTTACCATAGTGTACAATACTGCGGAAAATGAAAATTATTGTAATTGTAATATATTTTAATAATTTTGTGCTAACAGGATATCAAGTTTGTCCATTAAATAGACGCAGCAAGCCATGGACGGCTCCTTCGCTAATCTTTGCTTCCGATCAGCAGCCCAGGTAGCACAACTTGTTGTCCGTTATTATACAATATTATATTATATGATATTGTACAATATTGCAAACATTGTTCAATATCGTACAATATTATACAATATCTTTTCTACTGGGGAGGGCCATCTTATCCAATGGGCTGAGGGCTGTAGCCCTGAGGCGCCACTTAACCAAGGGCACCTAAAAATTTATTATAATGATTTTATTTCGATTCTTTGTCAAAAATTATTTAATTGTGATTTTGAATATGTTAAAAGTAAAAATATGGTTAGGGATTTTAACTAGATAGTGATCGATTTTGTAATATTAGATAAACATGTATGTTAATTCAAAAAATATTCATGCAGAGACAATCGATGAAAAGTTTTTATATTTATAGTGTAACCGTTAAAATTAACCTTGTATACGATTATAAGGCTTGCAAAATCTTATTTCGAAAAGGCAACTTGCAAAATTGTAAGGCGTTAATCAGAGAACATGTGATTTTTCTCCTCAATTACTTTATTTATTTATTTATTTATTCAAAGAAAGCACACTACAGAGATAACTCCATTTACAGAGTGCATGATAAAAGCATACAAAATCACAAGTCACAAAGTGAATTAAAACACACACACACACAAAAAGTAACTGCAGAGAATTCAACAGTTCTAAGCTCAAAACCACATCAATTATAAAAATGTAAACACATAAATGTTTTAAAATGAAAACATGCAATTACAAAAGCACCAAAAACACACCGAGGCCCCAAAAGTCCATGCCGCACACCGTCAAAATAGAATTATGGAAAAAAAAAATCACACAATATTTTTTTAAAAAAAATGTAGAACACCAAATAAAAAAAAACATTAAAAAACATTTATTAGTTAGGTATTTTCACTAGATCACAGTTAGTTATAATTCTGATGGGGAGTCGAATTATTTTAACTCTGGGCGCTCAGATTTCATGTTAGTTTTACCGATCATGACGAATTTCATGCTTTGAATATCCTATGTTAAAAATGTCAACAATATAATTTTCTTCATAAATACAAAATTCTAATGTCGAATGAAATAAAATTTGGAATGTAGTCTTGACGCTAAAATTGTAAATAATGTATAAAATTTGGAATGTAATCTTGACGCTAAAATTGTAAATTATGTATAAAATTTGGAATGTAGTCTTGACGCTAAAATTGTAAATTATGTATAAAA
>BGPR01000139.1:502359-512897 GCA_013235015.1 Araneus ventricosus | reverse complement strand
TCTTGACGCTAAAATTGTAAATTATGTATAAAATTTGGAATGTAGTCTTGACGCTAAAATTGTAAATTATGTATAAAAGTTTGGACCAACTCCACCAACGGCTTGATTGCCTGTCGGTCTGTCTATTCGTGCGTATGCGAACACGATATCTCAGAAAAGCAACAAGCTACATAAATGAAATTTGAATGCGAAATTGACAACAAAATTATGTACATCTGTATCACATTTTGGAACCCAGTCGGTCAAGGGAAAGATATCCAAAATATTTACTCGATTTTCTTCTCTTTACTACGAAACTTAACACAAAACATATGCTCCGTAAACATACGAGAAAGGCAATGGGAAAGTATATAACATGTGTATGGAAAAAATATAACATGTGCAATCTGCACCACCTGAATTCTACGCAGAATTCAGATACACTGATCAGACAAAATACGCCTTATTAAGATACTTTGAATTCCATTAGACAAAATAGATAATTGCCTTGACATTGAAAAGAAGAAAAAATAACCTTGCTAGATTATCGCAGTAACCCTTTGCAAAAAGTCTTCCAACAAATGTGTCCACTCAAGCGAAGTATTTTTTCTCTCCATAAAAACTAGTCCAACAGCAAAAGTGAAACAAACGTAATTGAAAGCAGGTGTTCCATAATCGGGATTTGTTGTGGATATTTGAAGAACTTCTATCCCTTTTGTATGAATGTAAATTTTCGTTTTATTTTTAAATCATATTCATATATAATACAGTACTATTTCATGCAATGTTTCTTAATGAATAGATCTATTTCTCAAAAATATGATAAGAAGTATAAGAAAGATAAACATTTTGTGAACAGAAATTCGAAATTAATAAAATGTGGTCGGTAAAGGATTCAATACAAAACTAAATCAAGACTATCTGAACAACATTTAAGTAAAAAAAATATTATCTTATAAATACGAATTACTACGATACTTTAAAAATTAGAAAATTTTAATGAAGCGTATTGTTTTCCATTTTGCCCCATACCTAAAAAACGCTCTAAGTATTGGTTTTCTATAAATCTCCCAGTTTTTTCATTTTCTCGCATGCAAAATATTCAAAGAGAATAATTAGAATAGGAAAAAGTACGAAGATAATAAGAGAATAATGAAAATAAGAGAATCATATTTTTTAATCGTTAGAAAATTCAATTCGGAGATTTTGATAAAATCTTCACATTTTAGACTTTCGTGAGTTCCGATTTTTGGAATAACGTCTATTTGCAAAGACGATACTTAAAGGAATGAGATACAAGAATGAAATTTGGTATGTTGTCTTTACACATCTACGGGAAGTATAACCATCTGTCTGCTACTGTGCCTGCGAACGCGATAAAACGCAATGAATTACATACATGAAATTTGGCATATGATTTGATAGATTGTGTTCTTGAATTGTGCACGCGAAAATGTATTAGATTGTGTACTCGAATTGTGAACGTACAAATGCATCAGATTCTGTACTTGAATTGTGCATGTGAAAATGCATTAGATTGTGTACTTGAATTGTGTACGTGAAAATGTATTAGATTGTGTACTTGAATTGTGCACGTGAAAATGCATCAGATTCTGTACTTGAATTGTGCACGTGAAAATGCATTAGATTGTGTACTTGAATTGTGCATGTGAAAATACATCAGATTGTGTACTCGAATTGCGAACGTACGAATGAATCAGATTCTGTACTTGAATTGTGCATGTAAAAATGCGTCAGATTGTGTACTTGAATTGTGAACGTGCAAATACATCAGATTGTGTGCTTGAATTGTAAAGTATAAAGTTAATTTATAATTTGTAAGTAAAAATCTGCCTCCATTTAATGAAGAATTACAACATTTTCAAGTTAGCGGAGCAACGAAGTTAATGTCAAGTGGACACTTAGAAATGGAATAGATGGACAATGGAAACCTGCTTTTTATATCAAATTTTTTGTTTAAAAATATTTCTACTTTCATCGCTCGTTTTCTAAACTGGCTTCATCTGTTACTTTATTACATAGTAACAGTGTATCAAAATAATAAAATTAAAGATTTTGTTTTGGGAAGTATGATTTTTATAATATATACATAACATGCTGAGATGAATTTGAATTAGATAGTTTTAATGATTACAATTTGAGTAGAAATTTTATAAGAGGATATTTAAATATTTCAAACCCACAACTTATGGTAATCAAATTCACAACATAAAAGTATGCGTACCAAAATTCATATTGGGATATAATCTGAAATTTGCGATTCGATTTCATTTTCGACTTTTTGTATTTTTTTTACTTATTCCTTGTAACTTTTTGAAATATAAGTAAAGCTCATTTCTATATGAAATTAACAGTTAAATAAATTAAAATTTAATTAACACCGAAGAATTAGTGTGTAACAGCATATTTCCTATTATCCGCAGTTAGCTAATTTAAAGGCACATATGAACACTTCCAGATTTTCCTCTTATCTTTTTCTCTAATACCAGTACATTTATTACACATTTGTTTAGAAAAAGTTGCATAAATACTTTAATGACAACTTGAATCATAGATGAAACTAAATTTTTTTATCATTCACTCATTTTTTATATAATTTTTGGATATATAAATAAAACAAATTTGTCTATTGAGTGACTATTTAAATAAATTAACATTTCGAAAAATTAATAAATACAACACATTCTAGATTATCTTCTAATCTTATTCCACAATTTGAGCACTTATCATGCTCATTTGCAAATAAAAAGTGATGAAAAAACTTCAGTGTTTATTTGAATCATAGATAAAACCGTCTGTTTCTTTGATTTTAATGGGTTTATGGTTATTAAGTAAATAGGGTTTACAGTAGACAATTCAAAATGATAAAAAGTCGAGAGCAATTGATATTTGTAAGGGTTGGCTCTTCAATTGTGATTAAAGTAAACAGATAAAAGTGATAAAAATTTGGATAAGACTTGGTGTTTGGCTTTGCGCTTGTAACAAACTACTGTTAAAGCCTTTATGTAGTAATATTCCCGTCTAAATCCTTGCCCATAATGTCCGAACGGGACCCAGTCGTTTCCTAGCCATCCCGTTTTGTAAGATTTTCATACATTCAGAGAAATATGAATCAGTTGAATGTTCAAATTTTAAATGCTAAGAGTTAGAAATGCTTTTTTGTTGATATTTATTATTTCATCGTGATAGATGACTGTGTTAAAAGATTTCAGAGTCCGAAGGATCGCAGTATATACAGGATTTATTTACAGCATGAGCTATCGTACATGAAAAACAGAATAAAAAGTAAGGATAAAATGAAAGTCACTTATATATGCAGTAATCTCACTTAATTTTACTTTCAATTCTAATATTATGTTTAAAAAAATCTTAATTATGGTACAATACTAATGCATTTCAAAATCACTTTTCTTAAACTCCAGTTTCGTTTCATTCCCACCCTGGAGGTATATTAAATCACTCATATTGACATATTCATTACTAAAAGAATACTTTAATCGCTTCCACATGAGGCCAAAGAAATCATGAGTCAGCGACTTGTTGGCGCTAGACTTTCCCTAAAACACTTACGTAACTTGCTAAAAATAGCTAATATTCCCTTCACTTAATCACGCGTCTATATGTTAATCCCCTATGTGAGAGAACGCGGGGATTTTTCGTTTTCTTTTGGCTTATAAACCTCGTATAAGATGGAGGTATATCCGTCACTATCCTTATATCTGAACATGTTCATAAATAAATGAAAATTAGCTTTTTACTCGGCCTGTTTATTACTTACTAATGACTACATCATACGAAATTATTATATATAGACTTTAAAGAGGATTGAAAAGCAGCCAATAGGAATTCGTAAAGATACAGCGAAACAAACAATAGAAACTATTAATAACACTACCAATCGGCTCTATTTAATAAAAACGGCCCCTTCATAAAATTCCATTTCATGAAAACGGCCTCTTCACAAAATTCCACTTCATGAAAACGGCCGCTTCACAAAATTCCACTTCATGAAAACGGCCCCTTCACAAAATTCCACTTCATAAAAACGGCCTCTTCACAAAATTCCACGTCATAAAAACGGCCCCTTCACAAAACTCAAGTTCACGTAAAATATAGAAATATGACAGCTAAAATTGAAGGTTTTAAATCATAAAAAAATTTTCACAAAAATAATTTTTTTCAGAAAAATAATAATAATATTTTTTTCATAAAAATATTTTTTTTACACAAAAATGGGCCCCTAAAAAAACCTGGATCGACCCCTGAGATGCTATTTAGAGAAAAAAATAAATATATTGTTCTATTCTTATATAAGCACTTCAATAGTGATACGAGCAAATTCCATGCATTTTCATGAAAAAAATGGTAGTGTAAATTGTCGGGACAGTTTCACGTTGTTGAGCTGGGAATATATATTCTTTTAAGAACATCCTTAAAGATTCATTGGGAAAATACAAAGGAAACAGCGAAAATCAGTAATATTCGTGAATCCTCTTCTCAGTGATAGATCTTTTGACCTTCCTTATTAGGGATGGATCTTTTAACTGCCTTCCTAATATGTTGGCTAGCACCTGGACTAACTTTTATAATTTAAAATATACAATTTTCGAAAACCTTACTGGAAGAAAAGAAGTCACGATTTAAAATTTAGTCTCTATCGAGTTTCCGATTATCCGACGTAATTACGGTCCCAATCAGCTCGGGTAATTCAAGGCTCTACCGTATATAGAATCGTGTTTAGTATTTCGATTGTATTACCAAGTTAACAATATTAAAAACGGCCACGATTGAAATGTTCAAAATTGCATCTTTCGCTTATGTAGCGATAACAACCTATTTTCGCCTAGTCTGATTTGAATTTTCGATTGAGTTGAGTTGGCCTGAGTCCGAAATATCTTTTATACCATCGTTATATGAAAATATTTGATAATATGTGAAAATATTTGAAAATATGATAATTAAGTTTACTCGAATTGAAAAAAAGAAACTAATTTCTTCAATTAGAATATAAATTTTTTTTGGATTATGTTTTCGATCATTTCACTCATTTTTTCAATTCCTACTATTAGTTCACATTCTCCCTATATATATTCATATATCTTGTTCAAATTTTCAGTCGTTAATAAAATACTTTTTATTCATCCACTCAAGTTCAAATACATTTTTTAAAATTTGTAGTGGATGACACTTGATGTTAATACAGTTTTTTTCAAATATTAATTCATTAATTAAATTTAATTAATTAATTAATAAAATACTATTTTTTCATCCACTCAAATTCAAATACATTTTTTAAAACTTGTAGTGGATGACACTTGATGTTAATACAGTTTTTTTCAAATATTAATTCATTAATTAAATTTAATTAATTAATTAATTAGATCGCTGGAAAAAAATTTCTTTTTCAGATTCTTTTTTCATTTGGGTTCTAATCTGAGTCAAAGAGGGAACAAAATGGAAAATGAAACATGTAAATAAATTAGTGAGAGAGACGGAAAGTGTTTATGTGAGAGAGAGAAAGTGTGTGTGAGAGAGAGAGAATTTTTTCTAACTTAAAAAAATGAATGACAATTATTTATAAAGGACTTTCTGCAATATAGTGAAAAAAGAAATTTTTGGCACTTAATATTGTGATTCTGTCATATGTATATACATATTTATGTTAATTGTAATTATTTAATAAAAAAGTAACCAAAAGAAAATTTTTCTTTGTTCTCCTAAGTAGGAAGTGACTTTAAATTTTTTTTATATTACTTGTTTATGATTTGATCAGAACAAGGGATTTAATTCTCGCTCTAGTTAGAGCCCAAATTATTAACAGATTCCAGTCTTGATCGACTTAAACACATAACAAAACTCAAGCCCAGTATCAACTCTAGGGCTTCCTTCAGCCAGCCTGCCCATGAAGGTCTCTGGAACAGAAATATACAGACCGGACGTTAAACCTCGATAAACACGTGTAATCATAACAAACACCCTTGCAAAATAATTTCCTTTTTCGCAGAACTAAATAAGTATTCACAAAAACAGGTTTGTAATTCAGATTGCTTTGAGGTAGGGTGCTAGGGACTGGGAAGTGTATTAGTGTGGGAATAACAAAAATCCGAACTATAATTTTCTACTCACTGAATGACATAGTAGGGGAAGAAAGGCAAGTTGGCATTGTGAAAGAAAAGGAAAATGGTCCGACCGCTACAAAATTGCTGGGGTTGCTAATAACTTTGTGGACCACAAAAAGCCAAAGCGAAGAACAAATCGCCAACGTTTCGATGAAATTCCGTTATTAGTACATTTGATGTGTTATTGTCGAATTTCTTTTATTCTTTGACATATTTTATGAAATAACACAAATGATCGGGAATAAGTATATTTTGCATTAAGTCAACAACGTATTTATAAAAATTTTGGCATTCAGTAACGAAACTTCGGTTTACTCTGATTTGTATCATGTTTATTTCTTTAAAATGTCAGAACCGAATTCTCTGTTTAAGATAACGGATTTTTTTCCCCAGAAGAAAACATTGGGCATTAACAAGTACATTGGAACTTGGAACGCAGCATCATAATAAAAATTCGATTTGTCCAAAAATTCAAATTTTATCAAAAAGTGGATCTAAAAATCAGTACATCAAGAGAAAGCGGCAATGGTAAAAAATAAATAGTAAGTAAATTAAATAAAGTGGTAAAAAGTATAATCTAAAGGTCAATATTTTTTTTAAAAAATTATAGTTTCAAAAGGAAAGGGAAAATGGCCCGACCGCTACAAAATTGTTGGGGTTGCTAATAACTTTGTGGACCACAAAAAGCCAAAGCGAAGGACAAATCACCAACGTTTCGATGAAATTCCGTTATTAATATATTTGTTGTATTATTGTCGAATTTCTTTTATTCTTTGAGATATTTTATGAAATAACACAAATGATCGGGAGTAAGTATATCTTACATTAATCCAACGAGGTATTTATAAATTTTTTTGGCATTCAGTAACGTTACTTCGGTTTACTCTGATTTTGATCATGTTTATTTCTTTGAAATGTCAGAACCAAATTCTCTGTTTAAGATAACGGATTCGTTTTCACCAAAATAAATACTTGTACATTAACAAGTACAGTGTAACTTCGTCGCAGCTGACGGATAGTAATAAAAATTCGATTTGTCCAAAAATTCAATTTGTTCGATTTGATCGAATTCAATTCGATTTGTCAAAAAAATGGATATATAAGTCAGCGCAGCAAGAGAAAGCGACAATAGTAATAAATAAATAGTAAGAAAATTAAATAAAGTGGTAAAAAGTATAATCTAAAGGTCAATAATTTAAAAAAAATTATAATTTCAGCAAATAAGTCAGCAGTTTTATTAAATAAACAGAACACGGCAGTTTGAACTGCAATTGTACAGTAATACCTCAAAATAAACAATATAATTCACGTCTATCGTGTTCAAAGTTTTTTTTAAAAATGTGAGAAATATTTTATTATTTTTATAATCGAATACATATTACAATAGTTAAGTCCTCAGGTGAATTAAAGGCCTTAAAAATCATTCACATATTATCACTCATAACTTAAGTTGTAGACATATTTAGGTAACACAAACAATTCAGAAATAAAAACAATGTAGTATAAATTTCTGAATATGCTGACTCTCTAAAAATTCCAAGATAAATTAATTAGTCCCCTTGTATTCTTTAATTTATTCTAGTAAAAATACAGCCGCGTGAAAAATTAACAGACCTCTCAAAAATGAAAAAATACACACTATATAAATACGAAAATACTTCATGTCTTTTGGTCTATGATTTTTTTCCCGACTTTTAGATTTTTTTTTTTTTACTTTCATTGTTTTAACGATTTCCAACTTTTAATTCTATTTTAAAATGTTGTTATTTTAAGTAAACAAATCTTCAGTAGCAATCCATCATGTACAATGGACGTAGCAGGCGGATGCTTCACGTTTGAATACAATGAACTATGGCCCACTACAGTTCTGTCGCCATAAAACCCAATCCATCAGTCCTTCTGAAGTTGCACAACCGGAAGTTTATCAAGTAAAATTAATGTGCTAGAACAACAATAGATAGGTGGATAACCAGCCAAATTCAGTTAATCTTTATAAAAAAAAATGTTTCACAATGATCTACGTTGGGATTTGGAAAATTCGAACGTTCTAAATTCGAATTATAATAGAGTATCGATTATACAAAACAACTGGGGGGCTGGAGTGTTCGGATAAGCAATCATTTACGAAAAAAATTGTTCGTGTCATAGGAGCAATATGAAACAAAGAAGCTATGTTAAGAAACACAAAACTGTATATTTTTTCTATCACACGTCTTGCAAATGCATACCTTACATAAAGTAATACAAAAATCACCTAGCAAAATGAAAATTTTTTAGATATTAAGATTGAACAAGGATGAAGAGGTTTAAAGAATCCACCAAATGAACTTTGGTATGATTGAACATCTGGTGGATTCTTTAAACCTCTTCATCCTTGTTCAATCTTAATATCTCAAGAATTTTCAATTTGTTAGGTGAGCTTTGTATTTTCATTGTTATTTTGGTTGCTTGCAGCATTTTGAGCTCTCCAGAGGCTTTGTTTGTTTCTTATTTTAATTTTATTCCTATTGGTTTGTGTATTCACATTTTACGTTATTATTTTATTTGTTTATTTCATAAAGTAATAGTATATTAAAATAGGCCCACAGTTTAGGAAAAGAAGATCAAAATTTTTCTTTGATTCAGAACTGAGACTCGCTTTGTTTTGCCGGTAAATTCCGCACACGTTTTAAAGACAGTAATTGAAAATCATCCCATTTTCTTGTTGTTCTATCCCCTTCATAGCCGTCTCACGGCAATGAAAAGCTTCCTCTATGAAACGCTTTCGGTTAACCGATGTTTTCTTTGATCGGTATTCGGATAATCGATGCTCAACTGTAGTCAATAATTCGACTTCTTTTATCCCTTGGTTTCCCTATTAACATAATGTTAAAACGCCATCTATAATTCGAAATGATTTTGATTAAATTCTTTGCTGAATTATTATCCTTTGACTTATTATTCGTGCCTTGTGCCCGCGGTGTCCATCTTATTTCACAAAGCAATTTATTCAACGAAAAAGCAATAATAAATTTCTTATTTTTTAAGTTTTGAACGATTTAGATGTCTGTAATTGCCCTCTTTCTTTCAAAGTGTTATTATACAAATGCTGTATTCAAAATGCTGTATACATAGGGTTACCATAGTCCGGATTTCGTCTTGACAGCCCGGATTTCAAGCTCACGTCTGGACTATTGTCCGAATTTACTCCAGTGAATGCAGCAAGAGGGGAATTTGGTTTTAAGTGAGAAAATCTGACGTATTCGAAAAAGCTGACGTCATTGTACCAATGAAAGAAAATTCATTGTTTACGCTGTTTACATCCGTTGTTGAGGAGAAAATGGATGACTACGAAGGCCCCCTTCAAACTGAAAATTAAAAGCTTTAGCAGTTTTGTTTTAATTCCGTATTTTATTATTATAATTTTGAATTACCAAATATTAATCACAATTGTATATTTTTTGCATTCAGTCGTCTTAACTTTTTTTCTGCTTCCACAAACTTTGTGTCAGTGTTATGAAAGAGAGTAGTAGGCAGCATTTATAATTTTATGCTAAACTTTGACCCCCCCCCCTCAGTTGTGTCCGGATTTTAGCTAAGAAAATTTTGGTAACCCTATGTATATAGTTTATTTATTACAATTACTTACTTACTTATTTAAAGTATTACACTGTTTACAAAAATTAAGGGATGTTGGGAAATAATCATGAAGTGATTAAAAAAGAAGCATTTTTTTTTTACTAAACAAGAACATCAAAAAAAGTAAACTCTAATGTTTTGACTAATCAGAAAAAAAATCAGATGCTTCTCTTTTTTATCGCTTCATATTCATTTTTACATATCCCCTAATTTTTGAGAGCAGTGCATTTTTAAAACTATTATCATGTTCTTCCATATTTATTAAAATAACTTATTGCTTATTTATTATGGAATATTTGTTCAAACTGTGAAATAATAAAAATAAATTTATTAATAAATAAATATCGAGATGAATCAGGAACATGGACTCTTCTTCCTAATCCGGACGCCTGAGCACTTCAATGAATAAAATCATTGTAACGAAATCAACAAAACATCCAAAAAAAAAATCCTTTTGACAGAAATGTCCGATCTCAGCCAAATGTGGTAGCCGGGCGCCTAGCTGAGAAAGCTACAATTATAGACAAGGTCACATGATGAGCTGTCGATGCGGAGAATCGGCACGAATCATTATCTGCGGTAAAAGTACGAATTAGTAGCCATTCCGATACACATGCGGGTCTCTGCACCTTTGACCTTCGGCGTCCAAGCCTCTAGTTCCCTCGAACAATTGCTCTGGACCACTTTCGAATTTTTTTGCCAACTCTGCAGCATTTTTAAAGCTAAGGTATATAGGTAAAAATGGAGAGAGAGACAAATGTAATAAATAACGTTTCTCTCGAACCATTTTCAAATTTTTTT
>BGPR01000139.1:423025-463475 GCA_013235015.1 Araneus ventricosus | reverse complement strand
GGCTACGCAAAACAAATAATTTATTTAGACAAAAACTTTCATATGGATGATTCTGAAGGGCTCTACCGGTTTTATTGATTTAATCTGCTAAATAAAACAAAGCTTGGCTGAGCTATAAGAATTTTCATAACGCATCATATTGCGGACATTGCGCGGAGACTGTATTCAATATGTATCAAGTCTGCATATGCAGTGGATTTTCGGATGAATCGGGTATCGAACCCACAACATTTCGAGTACGAATAGAAGAATTTATTAATCTATGTTGGACCCTTCTCAATTTATAGAGTATTGAAAAAAAAAGCATCCTTATAGACATACATGAATTTCAGTTTCTCTGCATTTCTTCATTTAATGTGTATTTTATAAATGTTGTGTTGTATGATCATTACACATCAATTAGGATCTTTTTCTTTTTAATTCATATGAAAAAGAAACCATAGAAAGTGATTACTCTGTAATATTTATAAATTAAGACGATGATATGGTTTAGTTTAGTTCAATTTAATAGGATTACTCTGTAATTTTTATGAATTAAGAAGTTGGTGTGGTTTAGTTTAGTTTAGTTTGATTTCATTAATGTACTACGTAATTTTTATTAATTAAGAAAATGTAGTTTAGTTTAGTTTAATTTCCTTAAATTACTAAGTAGTTTTTATTGATTAAGATTATGTGGTTTATGTTAGGTTAATTTCATTAAATTACTACGTAATTTTTAATAATTAAGATAATGTGGTTTAGTTAATTTAATAGGTTAATATCCTGATTTTTTCAAGCTAAACAAGACTATTTTAGAACAGACCTTAATTCTAAACCTTTGTTAGATGCAGGGCCGGATTATCAAATAGGCAACTGCCTAGGATCCTCACAAGTTTTTGGGGTTCCAAGACCTCAAAATACTTTTCTTTTTGCGATATTTTCAGGGTAATCTAATTTTGTGCTTTATTTGTATGTACACGAACTTATTCAAATTAAAATAAATTTTCATTTAAATTTCAGAACAATATTCTTAGGATTTGTTCTTCAGGTTTTCAAATTCGCTTACTGATCAATGTGGTTCAATTGTTTTCGCAGCTAGCTGATTGACTCACAAGTCAACAGCTCTAGCAACCTTTGTGTTAGATTATATAGAATGAGTTTAAAAGTTTGTAATTTTTTTTACCATTTTGTTTAAACTTAATTTAATGTGTTTATACGCGAGATGTGAAACCGATTCTCTCGAAAGAAACCCGCAATTTTTTTTTTTTTTTTGTTAATTCAGTTTATCATAATCTCCGTTACTTGCGAACTGCTTATATAGAAATTAAATTAAAGTCAATAAAGAATGCATAGCTTTGGAAGCTAGAGAATTGAAAAGGCGGGCTGCAAAATTTGCAATGCGCAAGGGCCCCTCCAGAGTTTCCCGGCTCTGGTCAGATGGAAGGAAAGACACCTACGCTGCACTCTCCAAACTTCCACGCCATTTTTTACTATTTAATATATTTTATAAAATTTTCATTTCTTTTCTATTTTATGTATGTTTCTTTATTTATTAAGCTTATTTGTATTTATTTATTTTTTATGTTTGTAATTACTTATTATGTTCGCTGTTTGTATTTTATTATATTTATAGTCACATTTGTATTTTGTATTGTATTACTATTATTTTACTTATATTTTTTGTATTGTATTGCCTAATTTTTTGTATTATAGTGTATTCTATTATTTTGTATTGTATTACTAATTTTTTGCATTATATTGTATTCTATTATTTTGTATTGTATTACCTAATCTTTTGTATTCTATTATTTTGTATTGCATTATTTAATCATTTGTATTAGATTGTATTCTATTATTTTGTATTGTATTACCTAATTTTTTGTATTATATTGTATTCTATTATTTTGTATTGTATTATCTAATTTTTTTGTATTATGTTGTATTCTATTATTTTGTATTGTATTACCTATCTTTTGTATTATATTGTTTTCCATTATTCTGTATTGTATTACTAATTTTTTGTATTATATTGTATTCTATTATTTTGTAGTGTATTACGTAATCTTTTGTATTATATTGTATTCTATTATTTTGTATTGCATTACCTAATCATTTGTATTATATTGTATTCTATTATTTTGTATTGTATTACCTAATTTTTTGTATTATATTGTATTCTGTTATTTTGTATTGTATTACTTTAATATTTGCATTGGAATTTTTCTTCCCGCCGACTCGTCACATGCTTTACACCCTTTGGGTAAGCAGGGTCGCCGTGGTAATTAAAAAAAAACATTCCAAGTCAGGCGAACGCAAGGACGTTCGATCCCCGCTTGCGGATTTAATGTACACCGGACCTACATACAAGGCAAATCTTCAGTGCATCGAATCTAGAACCTGCGACCACCATATGCCGAAGACGAGGATTTCCCGCCGTGCGTCCGCGGTCAATAAGATGTGGTGAAGATGGTGGGAACGGTTATAGAAAAGAATGATATTAGTTACCTCCACCACGTGCGATCATGCCTTTGACAAAAATTGAGAAATCCAATTCAATGTAAAGCTAGTTTAAAGAAGTCTTAAGAACAATCCAATGTTTCATAAAAGTTTTTAGAATAACATTTTCCTATACTATCACATAATTGCATATTCATCTCATAACAATGAATCCAAACCAACCCTTAATATTCTCGTATATTTTCACGATATGAAGCGTTTGGTGTAAAGCTATGTAATGCAGTGAAAAGAGTTGCGGGTGAGTTGATCCCCTTTGGACGAATAGATCCAAAATTTAATACAAATTTATAATTTTGAATACCAAATTTCATTTATCTAGCTTGTGAAGTTTAACCTCGAATGGATAGACTGATACTATTTACTTCGGATACGAAAAAGTAAAAAAGCAGAAAACACGGTATATTCAGAAGATCAACATATCATTTTTAATAATGTTTAAGTTAAGAATAAGAAAATGGTTTATATCATATACAAGTGTTTCTTCTTGTAGAGAATACTAAATTACTGAGTGAAATCCACATTTCTCTTTCAATTAAATAACTTCATTGTATTTACAAAATATAAATTCATTGTTTTAAAAAAGTTAAAAGTTGCAATAAGTATATAAATTAATGCTTTCAATTCTCAAAAATATTTTAGCACTTGATCTGCTCTATATATATTTAGCAATTTTATTTAAGCAAACATATTCAATTGCAGACTATTTTACTTATTTAATGTATAGAATTAAAAAGTTTTGTTTTCATGGATTAGAATGTCTTAACTAACTTCTTATGATTGTTATATTTTTTAAATTAAAAAAAATCTATACATTTTACTTATCTCATGGATCTGAAACTCACATTGTCACTTAAATCCAGGAAGAAAATATGGCTTAGTATTAAATTTCATTGAGCCTTGCTTAGTAGCAAACATTTTTTTTCCTCTATAGACGTACAAATCACTTCACGAAAATCTAAGGAAAATTTATAATTTTTTTAAATAATCACAACTTCATAAATTTGGTATTATGTAAACTCAATAGTAATTTCCGACACAATTTTAAAATAAACTAGATTAAATTGATTTCTTATAGATTATCTTGCAATATAGAGGCTTTTTTTTCACAAATACGTAATTTCACATACGTTTTCAAATAAATATAAACAAAGGCAACTTTATCTTTATGCTATTTTTGCATTGGAGGTTTATCAATTTTCCTTT
The DNA here is from genome assembly GCA_013235015.1 of Araneus ventricosus. Lineage (NCBI taxonomy): Eukaryota > Metazoa > Arthropoda > Arachnida > Araneae > Araneidae > Araneus > Araneus ventricosus. The sequence goes on along the minus strand of BGPR01000139.1, from coordinate 459,776 downwards.
TATCAAGTTTGCCAGTTTATTTCAAAGCTAAATTATCTGTTTAGCTTAAATTAACCATTTTGGATAGAATTTTCAAAATGTTTTTATTTCATTTCATTCAGGAACATAAATTTACAAAGAAATGTCATTTTGATGCATTTTTTTATTATGAAGTTAAGTTTTTTAAGCATTATTTTGATTCAATACTAAATGCACTAAGCAGTGATTTCAAATGATTGGCTAATAGTAATAACAGCTTTTCCCAAGAACTTTTTTCTGCATAAAAATTTAATTTCTCCAAGCGTTTTTAAAGACTAGCTTTTTAAAATAATATTTCGCAAACAATACTTTTTTTAACGCGTTTGTAAATCCAAATTCATCCCTTGATTTGAGGCTTTAATGGCTTTCGTAACTTTTTTTCTCAAAATTCTGCTTCTTTCTATATGATTTCACTTAGTTCAAAAAATTCAATATATTCAGTTTATGATACAGATACCTGTTACTGCGATGGAATTTTGAAAACGAATGCTAACCCAAATGCAAAAATTACAAAATATTTGCATAAAAATAATTTTTTCTTTAAACTTCTGAATGATTTTAAAACATGCATTCATTTCAATTATTTTGTATTCGATTTACATTAAAACATATATGCTTAAAAGTATTTTTTATTTTAAATTTTTTTTCGAAAAATAAAGAGATAGTGAAAAATCAGAACGGGTGGTTTTAGTACAATTCATTTCCTAAACAAGAAAAAAAAAATTTGGAACAACACTTACCTTTATATCCTGCATGGATCCTGTGAAGATTCAAAAGAAGCAATGTAATCCAGAGCATAGTGATACGATTTCGCTTCTTCTATCCAACATCACGTGTTGGGAACTGAACCAGGGAGCAAAAACTTCTCCATCAATGGTTGCCGGGTCTGAACACTTTATCGCCAAATCGAAACTTTTTCGCGCCAAAGAGAAGAAAGTGAGCGCCAAAAGTGTTATTTCAGCGCGTTAGAACTTGAATTCGCAAGTTGTTAACGGATAGCAACTGGAATCAGACGGTATCTATACACAAGTAGGAAATGGCGATGTTTACAAATTGGAAACTGTTTGTAAATAATATGTTTCCCGATTTTTATCTGCCATTTTTACTTCTCTTATTATATAAGAATTGATTTGCAAGTTGGTCACTCTTTTATCAATAAAAGACTTTAATCCCTTAAGTCTCGCATTTTTTTTGCTATCTAATAAAATGACCCCTCCTGTTTTGGGAAGGGGCTGTCGTTTTCATTCATCTAAGAAGGCATAGGATACTTGAGGTGCTTATGGATTCTATGTACTTTTTGTGTCAAATTATAAAGCTACTTAATGATTAAATTTTAGTTTATGAGTTTAAAAATGCGATAATTCGATCCACGTCAATATGACGGCGCTAGATTTAAGGGGTTAAATCTACTGCAAACTTTCTCTTTTCCACAAAATTAAGGTGAAATAACAGGAAGTTCTCATGATAATAATTTTGTTTTCAGATAACTTGTGAGTTGAATGATGATAAGCTGAGGGCAATTGTTATCGATATTTATCATCTTTAATTACGATTGACTGTTGATATTAATATTAGCAAAATTATAAATTGTTTAGAATTTCTTTTCATTATTTACTTTTAAAAAATACTCCTCTTTTCAAGAAATATCGATCTGCTTTCGAAACAATTTTAAGATAAGAACTTCTGTAGGAATAAAACTCGGGTCTTGTATACTTCCACAATAAGACTCATATTATGTTTAGCTTCGTCTTTTAGTGAATAAAATCGAATATGCATTTCATGGAAGTACCCTTTCGCCTATAAAGATATTACTCAAAATTTAAGACAGGTACACAATTTTGGTGTGGGGATAGCATTCCAAATTTAATTCCACTAATTATTTCCATTTTTTAAGTATCATGTCCCTGTGCACATGAATAAACAGACAGTCTATCCTTGAACGAATTTAGTTCAAAATTTGATACAGATTACCAATTTGGATAATAAAACCATATGCCAAATTTCATCTCTGAAGTTAGATTTTTAACCTATTTGTTCACTTACAAAAGGGCTGGCAGATCTACATACCGCCTGTACACGAATTTCGCCTAACATTTCATACAGATCTACAATTTGGGTGTAGAAACCACTTGCCAAATTTCACCTAACGAACATGTTACAATTTTGAGTAATCCTGTTCTCCTGTGCTTGAACAGACAAACATGGTTCCAAAAAATGATTTTTCGGACAATGATCGAGTTCTAAAACGCGTAAATTTCTCAAAATCTCCAGAAAGTTTTTTTTTTTTCACGATTTGAAATTTTTATATTTCTAAACTTCTCATATGAGAAAGCAAACGACAAAAGTTAAAAACATGCAATACAAATTTCAATAAATTGTTTTCCATCAACTTTTCCTTGTTAACGATTTTGCATTGATTTTTAAATGATTATCGTTAAATTCTTTTTTTGTTGAAATATCCGTTACTTTTTGATTAAAGTAACTCAAAAGTCCTTGATTCTTATAATAAAGCACTTCCTTTCAGATGGATTTGTTATGAAAATCTTTCAGTGACCCACATTTTTTTTCTTCAGGAGAATCTTTAGTTAGTAAAAGTTGAAAGAATAATTAAAAAGTGAACTTATATTAAAAGAATGGTGGACTTTTAACATTTTATCTCGAAAATATATGCTCTTGCGTAAAAATAGCATCAAAATACGTGCGGCTAAATAAAATTATTAGTTAAGAGAATCAGAAGAGAAAGCATTAAAGGTAAATACAGGGTACCCACTTAAATAAAGGTCACCCCCTTTAACTTCAGAACGACGGCAGCTTTAGAAAGTAGTGTCTAGGTATAGCAAAACGTCTATGCGCTATGCGATGAGACAACTTACAACGCCACCTGGTGGCAAATTTCGGAGTTAGTGTTTCTATCTCGAAAACGGCACAAAATAGAAGGAAAATGTCAAATACAAAGTTTTAGAGCGTCATCGATTTAGTACAAAAAGACACCTTGTGCATATTAATACTAAGAACAGAATGCTTAAATGCACATTTTATTGTTCGCTATTTCCGTAACTGAGACGTCACAAAACGGGTTAAAAAAAGAGAAAGAACAAATAGTTATCACAAAAGATACCTTTATTCCCGGTGTTCAAAGTATTCTCCGTCATCTATAATATAGATTTGTGCCATTGTTTGAATTTCACTTTGCACACGTTTTAGCATATAGGTGGCGCGCTAGCAAAAGCAACAGAATTGCGCCAACCAAAGTCCTGCAATGTTGTTGGAAAGGTTCATAACCTGCTGTTTGAGTTATTCCCATAGTAAAAGTATAATGAGGTAATTTTTCCCCCGAAAAATAACCCTTTCTCCTTTTGTTCATGTCTTGGCATGTCACAATTTTGGAAATTGCGAATAAACAAATGTGCATTTTAAGCGTTCTGTTCTTCGTATTAATGTACACAAGGTGTCTTTTTGTACTAAATCAATAACGCTCTACAACTTTGTAATTAACATTTTCCCTCTATTTTGTACCATTTTCGAGATAGGAACGATAACTCCGAAGTTTGCCACCAGGTGGCATTGTAAATTATCTCATCGCATAGCACATAGACGTTTTACTATACCTAGACACTACTTTTATAACTAAATCTGCCGTCGATGTGAAGTTAAAGGGAATTTCCCTTATTTAAGTGGGAACCCTGTATATAAATACATTTTTAATGGTTTCTTCTCATATCATTGGCTTTTAAAAAGATTTATGTGTCTTTGAATGACTCCTGTGTATTAATTTTTGAGAAGATTGAATAAAAATGTTAATAAGGTTACTTGTTAAATATTAAAATAAGTCTGTGTATCTTTTTTAGGTTTCAATTTCATTCAGACAACTAAAAGTTAGTTTTAGCTTAGTAAAAAACGAAATTCAGTACGTATGCATAAAAATACGTCACGAAAAATAACTTTTGAATAAATTAATAAAATAATACACATATTTGCTTAGAATGCAATTTTTAATTTATAATAATACAAAATTAAGTAAAAATTTGAAATCGTGGAGCATTTAGAAAAATTATTTTAATTTGTATGTTTCATTAATTTTGCAAAGTTTTTAATTTATAAGACCTTCTAAAAATATTGAAGACTAACAGCCTTTAGAGATTTAGGTTCGCCATGATTATAGGTTGAAAAAATTTAATTAAATCTTTTATGCTTAGCTTGGTTTCAATGGTTCCGGCAGCAAAGCATTTCTTACTTCAAATTTTGTTAGGCATTTAAATTATACTACTTTATAGAAGCCTTACACCTGTTCTGTTCATTGGCTATGTGCTTCCTTAATTTTCTACCACCTCACCGAATATTTGAGATCTAATCTGAAGATAAGAATGAAAGAATAAGAATTTCAAATAATTCAAATAGCTTACTTGCTGAATCGAAACATTGCTCATAAAAAAATAAGGATAGTAAATAGAACCATTAAACATCTAAGTTTTGTGTGTACTACCGAATATGTTTTATGCTTTACGCAATGTCTTAAAGGATTTGTGTTCATTGATTCAGTGTGCAACAATAAGAAACCCAAACTTAAAGGTGAAACAGCGTTAATATATTTTATACATCTAATTATATTACAGGAAATAGCAGCAGTGTTTTAAAATGGACGAAGTTTATAAGATTTTCATCATTGCTTACTTTAGAAGTTAAACCTTAATTGTAATTACTACAAAAGTAAAAAAAATCCAAAACTTTATTAAAAACATGCTTTAAAGACACCATTACCCAAATGCAAAATATAAAGCCTTGCTCCTACGGTGCGTGGCTTGGCAAACCTGGAGTCGCTCGAGATTCGTATTTATGGACTGTGGTCGGTGAAATTCCGACCAGTCGCTCCGTTCCTACGGCATGTGGGATCGGCAGCGTTCGAGTGAACGGATGCTGACGCCCTCTGGTCACTCCCCCGTCTTTTGATGTGCGAGCTATTAATCGCCATAATGCGGGAAACAACAGATGCACTTACAAGCACAGGAGCCACATCGATTCTTCCTGTTTGATGGGAAATAACGCGAACCTCGGACGGAATTCGTGGAATGACAGGCCGTAGGAACTCGGCTGAAGCCAAATCTTCTAACCTTGGTTATTGATGATGGAAGAAAAGCACAGGATAAAATATTTGTCGCAACAATGAAAACGATTAAAATTTAAATACAACAATGAAAAGTATCTTTATAAAATATACTTAAAAATATTTTTAAATTTTTTATTTGATGAAATATTGATATTGTTTGCATTTCATTACAAAAATAAAAAAACTTTGTTGCAAATAGTTATTAAAACATTTTGAACAATTTGGTAAAATTAGAGAAAAACATTGTACAACAACTAAGCATTGAAAACATAATTTTTCACATAATTAATTGGATTTATTAAGACATAATTAATTGAAAATAAATTTTTAGATAGTGTAAAAACATATTTTGTACGATAATGTTTTTGGAATTAATCTACAAAATAACTTCAAAATTTGGTTTAATTTTTAATTAATTAAAATTTCAAAAAAGGAAAGTTCCAAGTTGCGAGTTCCTACCTTCAAAGCATGTGTGAGCCAAATTTGGTAGCTGCAGGTTTGACGGTCTATTATGTAGAGAAGAGCTTCCCAACCTATTATAAGCGCATCTCTGGAGGTACGCGGGAGGCCAGTTAGGACAAAAGCATTGTTGGTAATGGCGGGAAACACAAATTATAATGGCTAAAATTAAAAAGAATAATTTTGAAAGAAAATGTTTTTGGAATTTATCTACAAAATAATTCCAACATTTCGTTTAATTTGTAATTAATTAAAATTTCAAAAAAGAAAAGTTCCAAGGTGCACGTTCCTGCCTTCAAAGCATGTGTGAGCCAAATTTGGTAGCTGCAGGTTCAACGGACTGTTATGTAGAGCGGAGATTCCAGCCTATGATAAGCATAGCTCTGGAGGTACGCGGGAGGCCAAATTTGGTAGCTGCAGGTTCAACGGACTTTTAGAGCAGAGCAGCTCAACCTATGATAAACGCATCTCTCGAGGTACGCGGGAAGCCAAATTTGATGGCTGCAGGTTCAACGGACTGTTATGTAGAGCAGAGCTTCCCAACCTACGATAAGTGCATCTCTGGAGGTACGCGGGAGGCCAGTTAGGACGAAAGCAATGTTAGTAATGGCGGGAAACACAAATTATAATGGATTAAAATTAAAAAGAACTATAGAATTTTTCTTCCTTAAGTTCATGGGAAAAGTTAAAGCTATGGATGTCCGAAGACTTAATGGCTAGAAGTGAAAGAGGAGTACCAAGAACTCAGTTTCAAAGCAATAAAATATTTCCGTTCACAAAAACAGAACTTTTGGAAAGGACCTACAGTCTTATGCGAATAATAATAACAAATATCACAGTAAGCTTTGACGCGATTCCAGTCGTGAGATAATATCTGCTTTCATTTGAACCTAATTTTATAAAACTTAGTTCCACGTGGCAAATTCAAGGATTGTATTGAAATTGTCATCCATTTAAATAGTTTATTATCGCGATAATTATTAACTTTGATCAAAAGTTAATGAGAAATTCTTTCAATGCTTTTTCCTTTTATTGTAACTGACGTGTAACTGATACCATTAAAAAATACGGAATCTATATAAATAAAACGATAACATGCGTGGCACAGAAATCGTCTTTATTACTTATTGTCGAATGGAAACGATCGATTTGTTTACAAAACAATACCGGTAACCTCCGCCATGTTAAGCATATTTTTATATGAATAGCTTTCTACTAAACAACTTTTGTAAAACAGTTTTTTTTTTCGCAAAAAATTAATATTCAGTTTAAGACTTCCACTTCACAATATTTCTTACAATATAAGGTACAGCTTTGATTTAAGGCATCACTGGCGATATTTAGTTATTTGGCGGCCTTTTCATTGAGTAAACCATGATACAATGTTTGGCTATGCGAAAAAACAGTCGTCATGTTTGCGTAGGCAACAAAACCGGCGCCATGTTTGTTTACGCAATAAAAAAAGTCGCCAAATAACAAAATATCGCCAGTTATGCCGTACATTAAAGCTGTTCACAATATAATGAAACTTTGGACGAAATTATTCAAAAGAGATCAGTTAGAAATGAAGCAGATGTGCTTAGGCGAGCCTGAGAACATTCGGGTCAACGTCAATATATAGTTTAAGTCAGCGACTTTGGCTTTTCTAAGAAAAAATTCATTCAAAAACTTGCAAATAAATCTCATCAAACATCAAACCCTCCCCTCCAACCAAAATTCAGCGGTTGAAATCTAGAAGTTGGTACACACTCTTAAAATGATGCCAAGTCGCCAAAGCTAATGCATGCATTGCTTGCATTAGCTTTGGCGAACGATGCCAACGAAATGCAGCGGTCAAGGTCTTACTTTGGCGATCTGGCGGCGTTTTAAGAGAGTGGAGTTATCTTCTGTCTCCCATAATCATCTCTTCCTTTAAGTATCAGCTTATTAGTTTGATGGGTTTATTTTTAATCCTTGAAAATTTTAAAAAATTAAAAAAGAATATTTACACATATTTTTTTCTAATATTATTCCTTAATAAATTCTCTTATTTCGTACTTGTATTAACTAACAGGTATAATTTCCATTTTCATCAAGCCATATCTGTAAGATTGACGGGGGCTGGGGCCCCAATGAACCTTAAGCCCTCTCATCAACTACTGAGACAGAATGAGCCACTTTCGCTGAAAATCCTGATGTGCGATAACGGTGCATAGATGCTCTGCTCGGGATTAGCTAGTAAATATGAAATAAAAAATGGATCATATAATATTATTAAAATAATTCGAGTCGTTTGACTCTTACGCTAACTTAAACTCTATAACATTATTGATAAAAGCTTCTTTGCGCGAAGGGATGGGTATGATAGTAGAGGGTACTCAAAAGTACTCAAACGTTGGGAACCGCAGCTGTAAAGCGCCAACACACGCACACACACAACACACACACTACATATTTTCGCTTTTATCATTAATAGATGTAATTATATTCCAGAGCATATATATATACAAAGTTAAATTAATTAAAATAGCCCTAAATCAATAATTTGCAAAAAAAAACCCAACTTAATATAATTTACCGTCTCCTTAATACTACAAGAATTGGAAAGAGTAATAAAATCTAAAATAAATCTTTTGCATTATAATGTTATAATTGATGGTAAGCAGATCTGGAAGTCATTCTACAAGAAGAGAACTATGGATCGCTAGAACTCTGATTGCGCGTCGCTACCTTTGATAATACACAAGGTTTATAATAGTCACTCCCTTTTGTTTGAAAAGATCAAAATGTTGTCATAATGTAATGCAATTTACCACCAATACAGATTTATGCATGAGAATCATAGTGATCGAACTGGATTTCTAACTGAGAAGCCTACTAAACGCAAACGTCTATCACAACAAGCCACTTATTGTCATGGAGAAGGAGAATAATATTTGGCGAGGAGTTGAGATTTACTCTACATTTGTTCAAAGGGTAATTCTGTTAACAAGTAACTTAAATACTATGGAGATGCACCTACACGCACTCAGCTTCGTTTAGAACAATCGAGATACTTAACTCCCACGCACCATTCTAAACATATAGCTTATAGTACAGAGTAACGGGTTTCCGCAGCCACAGGAAAAACTGTTTCTGATGTTGAATCTTTTAAGGTATGTCGGAAATGGGCCGCCCGTGATGAACATTATTGCGGGCCTTTGCCATGGAGTAGGAGTTGTTTTGACTTTAGACAAAACGTTGTAAACACTCCTGCCTGTTTCTCCGTTGTCCCATTGTTTTTGCCAGCGGATGATGGACTCTTTTTGAATCAGACTCTTGATATGGTTTCTTGGCGCTGGGATGTATGTGGGGATTCCCTCCTGTGTTGCCTTCTTGACTAGTACGTCCTTCGTTTCATTACCGCTGTATTCGACGTGAGTCCTAATCCATCCAAGTTTAATGTTTGTAAATTTCAGTAAGATTTCCTGTGTTTGTTGAGCAATAGGGTTCTTGGTGTCAATTGAAGCAATTGAATGGAAGCTCGACTCGCTTTCGGACCATACCTTAACCTGTTGATTGGTCTTTCTTGCTCAAAGACAAGCCTCCTGTATAGCAAGAAGCTCTGCTTGGAAGATTGTGTTGCAGGGAAGAAGTTGCGCCATCCATTCGTATTTCGTTGTGTCTTCTTCCATGACACAGACGGCGCTACCTGTTTTGTCGTCCATCTTTGAGTCGTCCGTGTAAATATTGAGACCGGGTACTGGAAGGAATTGCTTTTTAGATAGATTCTGTCTTCTAGTTGAAAAATTGCTGGGTGGATGTTGTGCCGTCCTCATAGCTATTGGGGTTGAAGTTGGTGTTATTGTAATTAGATGTTTTGCGTAGTCTGGTTGTTCTGTCGTAGGCCGCTACCTGTTCTGCTTTGATGTGGAGCGGTATGATTCCTTCTATGATCCGGAGTGCGGCTATTGGCGAAGTAGAACAAGTTCCTGTGATGTTACGCAGGAACTTCATCTGAATGGAATTCAATAGCCTGGATTGTCTGGCTGATAGTGGATAGGCCCATGCTGCAGTTCCGTCAAGAAACATCTGCTCTGCAACTGTTTTGTACAGCCTTCTCCTGAGGTCTTTGTTTAGTCCCCAGTTTGTCCTGGCTATTCTTGTGGTTTTTTGATGGAGGTGAGTTATATATATAGTTTAGTTTTCGTGTTGATGAGGTGATCGACCCAATTCAGCTTATTGTCTATTATTACTCCTAGATATTTAAGGGAGATAGATCTTATAATTGTTTGATTATCCCATTTTACTCGAGGACCACTTACTAATATGATGATGTGGACGGTGGTGGATTTTTCTGTAGATACCTTGAATTGGTGTTTGTCAGTGCAGCGTTCTAATTTCGTGAGGGCTGCTTGTGCAGTAGCTTTTAGCTTTGCTCCCGTGGGTTCTCTGATGACGAAGATAAAGTCATCAGCAAACGACTGTAAATGGACGTTCGGCTGCCATACCTCGGATATGATCTCATTTGCCGCTAGGTTCCAGAACATTAGACCTGTGGAGGAACCTTGTGCGCATCCCTGTTGTTGTGAGGGACGTACTGACATAATGTACGAAAGTCAGTCAAAAAGTTAGTTGCACTGCTCGAGAAAACAGAACAGTATCGAAATTCTACAATAATTGCATATTCACACTAAAGTTCCGAACAAAAACTACTTTCAGACGTAATCACCTTCTTTATGTACACATTTGTCGAGGGGGGGTACACTCGGCACTTATGCGAAGAATTCTCGTCCAAAGTCTAATAACCATTATTGGTTTATAGCTGTTAGGTGAAGTAGAAAAATTTTACGGAATTCAAGATGCTCGGCAATAATCTTAAGCCTATTACCATGCGAAATATCCAGTTAATTTGCCATTTTGTCTATATTTATGCTTCTGTTTGCAAGAATGCATTCATTAACGTCAGCATTTGTCGAAGTTCATGGTCTTCCCTCACAGTAAGCGTCATTAACATCGGTACGCCCGTTCATTAACATATTGCACCACTTTTTGACTGCTGCGATATTGCATTTTCACCTTACAATTCGTGCAACTGCAGACAATGTAAGTGCAGGTACACCTATTTATCCACAAAAACCGAATCACTGTATGCATTTCCAATTCCGGACGCCGTCTGTAGCTGCCGAGACACGACTGATTAGCAAGCAAACTTAGACAGACTGCCACTACGTCACGCTCTGCGGATGAATGTCTGCAATGTTGCCGCAAAATATAAACAAAATATTATTTTCGAAGATATTTTGCGAAGGAGCTCAACTTGTGGCCAATACAGTTTCGTGTATGAGAACCACGATGACCTCTTTGGGCTTCTTGCTGAGGAGTATGCTAAAAGGGAAAGCTTGTCTTAACAAGCCACGGATTATAATAGAGCTGGAGGATATTATAATATATCTAGAAAGTCTATCTAGAGGGAATTCAAGTGGTAACTCTGATGGTATGAATAGCATGGCGAGACACCTGCCAACACGCAGTTGCTAATGATGACAATTCTCCATCATTTCCTGAAATACATACTGTTACTTCGCATAACGATAACGTTACTTCTAATTCGCTAAATTATGCCCGAAACAAATTAAAATTCATTAATTACGCAATAGTGTCAATTCCTGCTCACGTTATGCATATTGCGTGCACAGTGCCAATTCACTCTCGAAATTCATTGCGCACCTTTCATTTATTGCTTATAGAATAACATGACGGCATGGCTCAAGATGGCATGCAGTAGGTTATATGACATTCGTATCTGCCACTTGCAGTGGCGGCGATTGGGGGAAAAAGTTGGGGGAGCAAAAAATCTATAGACAACTTAAAGCACCCCGTATTTTAAGGAGTAGACAACAAATTATTACATTAATGCAAAGTAAAACAAAAGGGGACTTGGCACCCCCCAATTTTTTTTCCACAATTTTGATCAAACTTGTTCAATTTTGTAGTAGAGCGATGTAAACTGTGCATAAACTTAAATTTCTAAAACAGTTTTTATTTTCAAAAGTTACAAATTTAAAATTTTAATTTAAAAAAAAAATTAAGCCTTTTTTAAAAAATGCTTCTTCTCAAACAATTTTTAATATTTTTTCCCAACTATTTTTTAAAGGGACCACTCAATGTACGTAACAGAAATTGGGGGGGGGGGGCGGAATTTTTGATATCTACAGTAGTTTCTGAGAGAAAAAAAAATTGTTCAAAATTTTGTGAAAATTTTTGTTAAATATCAGAATTTTTCACTTTGTACATTTAAAAAATGTTCTATTCAAAATGTTTGAAAATCCATGCCTAATTCTATTAAGCATGCTTTTGTGAGTGAACAGAAAAAATTTCAAGTAATTAGAATAAAAAGATATTGACTTTTAGCATTTTGATGCAGACAGAATTTCGGAGAAGACCAAACTGAGAAAAACAGCTTTAAAGATTTCAACACAATAAAATTGTAATGAAAACAACTTATATCAAGCTAGTTTTTTTCAGAGCAATGTCCTGACATTTGCAAGTCCTAAGGTATCAATATTATTAATATATATTATTACTATAATTATTAATGAGCTTCATCATATATTGGAATAATGATAATATTTCACTTTTTTCAATTGTGTTAGTCGAAATATTTAATAAATGATCTGCAGTTCTGTTTATCTAATATCTATTATAACAGAAAAAAATTTAAAGCCATTTTATTGAAATTTTATTGACGGTGAGAAATTCAATCAAACAGAGAAGCGAAAGCAGTGATGATGATGAAAATGTGCATAGTAAATAATAAGAAGGTAAAGCAGTAAAACAGTAACCAAACAAAGAATTAATCGTTACTGTTTGAAATAACTATCTTGCTTTGATTTCATAGGAAAAATTAGGTGGCTTTGCAACTTGCACATGAAACATGCATGATTTAAACATTCGAAGTGGGCGTGGCACGTGTTAATGTGTTGGACAAAATTACTGCATATCTCACTAAATATATGTCTGATTGTTTTGAAACTTTCAGATTATTAAGTCAAAGTTTCCAGGATCATTTTCCACTCAAAATTGGAAAATCGATATTTTCATGGATTTCCGAAATTCTTAGGATGCCAAGTTCCCTTTACATTTGCTCACTTTTTCAAGTCAATTATGATGAAGGAACAAAAAATTAATATCATACAACTGGTTTCATTTATTCTCGCTAAGCCATTGATGATAACTGCTTTCTCACAAGCGTCTGCTTCAAAGGAGAATCCGGGGGGGGGCTATCGGGCTACAGCCCCCCCAGAGCCAAGCCAGAATTCTTGATTTAACTTAACATCAATACAAATGTTTTTTCTTAATTTCTCTCTTTCAAAAAAATAAAAACGTTTCAACATTGCTTTCCAGTTTGAAAGGATCGAAAATTTTGCCACTTTTGTAGTCATTCCAGTTGTACTTGTAGCATTGACGCGGTCGAAGACATTTTTTGGCTAGTTATTTCATCATAATTTTTATTAAGTTATCGAAATTATTGTATTGTTCTTTATGATTCTTATTGCCAGGTGAGTAAAGTCTGTAAAGTTAAAGAGTTTTGGTTTACTTTAGTCTTGAAGTTTGACATTCATCACGACGATACAAAGATTTTATGACCTCGCGGGGGGCCCCCGCCCGGAATCCTAGATTCGCCACTGGTCTGCTTGCTAGGCACTCGGATGTGCCACTGACAAAAGACGTTACAGTTTTGTTGCTCGTTCAATTCTTGTAGACACAATCGACCATTTACACAAATTTGTTGTGGCACATAATAATAAAATAATATAATTTAAGAACTAGAATGAAAGCTGTATGCCAGTAAATTTTGTTTCCCATTTTAAGAAGATTTAAGGCATAAAATATTATAATCCAAATTCTTATAAACGCGGAACAACTAATTTGGCATTACTTAAATTAAATAAATGATGTTATAAAAAGAATATGAAAGTTCATAAGAAAATCTCTTCAGAAGGAAATGCTGCAGATTAATTAACGAAATATTTACTCAGAAACCAAACTTATCTTTTAATCAGAACTAAAAATTAAAAGAAATAATTAACAAAAAATTACATGAGTGATATGATTATTGGTTTCCTAAAATGAAGGTTAAAGCTTGTTTTCCATCAAATGAAAACATTATCATTTAGATAAAAAAAAAAACATTTTTGTTTTTGTTTTAGCATTTGGAGAAGGAAAAGACTTCCATTTAATTAAATGATTTGTGCATTTAACAAAGAAATTACGTAGATTATATAAATTTTTGAAAAATTAAACGCAATTTAGCATAAAACATTTATCTTAAAATTTTTCCATTTTCATATTCCGGCAAGAATTGCATCATTATAACTTTTTTTGCTCAATTATTTTTTTCCAGGTCAGTATATTCCATGTTATATTTAAATATGTGAATTATACCATTCGTTGGAACTAAGTGCATTAATTCCAAAGTAACCAAAGACCAAAGTAATAAATTTAGCCTAAATATTCATTTTTCAGATTAGATTTTTTTCGTACAACTGAGTCAGCAGAATAAATATTATTTTAAGCAATAGATGGCACCACTAAGATATTTCACTCGAAATCGGTTGTTTAAAATCTTTGCTCCTATATTTGAGAAACAAACTGTTTAATAAATTTTATTGATTAAAATAAGAAATGGCAACATACAAATTATTTATATTTTTCTCGAGGTTGAACCAAGTGTATTTCTTTTTAAAAGTCCAGGGATAATGAAATTCATTGGTATTAAAAATTTTGAGTGTTTGGACGAAATAGAAAAATCATGAACTAAAATAAATCAAATATATTTATTCATTTCGTTTCAATAAAATGCATAAAAGCCTGATAAAAAGAGAAATAAATAAAAAATTAGAGACATCCAACCAAATATTGTCTGAGTATCAGTTTATCCTTGCAAAAGAGTGACGAAAAAATTTTAGGATATAAAATCCCTTTAGGTTTCAAATAACTGATCTCACCAAAAATAAAAAATAAAAGTTCGACTAGAGAACTTTTTTTTAGCTCTTTTGGGACTCAAATGTGATTTATGTCACCCCGCCAATTTGCATCGTTTTTTATGTGAGTTAAAGTGTATAATTCTTCAGTCCATCAATGATAAATAAATTTAAAACTTATTTTCAGAAATTATTTGTATTTTTTACTTGTTAGATCATTTACATATTAAATAAGTACTATGAACTGTTAAAGGATTTCCTCAATGAGACACAGGAGAGATGTGTTTATTTCTAAATGAGGAATATACACAGAAGTTAAAAAGAAGCATATATAAAAATTAAAATTAGTTGGGGAAAATTTCACATCATCATATGTGCAGCATTAACTTTAATGGATACGTCCTAGGCTATTCTAATGTATTCTTATGCAGCATAATATGATCAAGTGATAATCACAAGAGAACCCCGGCACGGTCCTTCTTCTGCATCCCGGACATGATGAAACACCAACCGCCACGATAAAAAATACTGGCACTGTGGCTCAATTACGATCCTCCCATTTTGTGGGGCTACGACCAGTCATCGGAGATGGTCCCTCAGAGCCTTTACTATATCCCACTGGGAAGCGAGACTCTGTTTACTTAAACGGCAGGTTCTCATCCCCATATTTGAGGTGCCCCTTAACTGGGAACCGATCCAGTGGTAAGTATTCAAACCATCAAAATGGTTTTTGTAAGTCATGTCCCTTTTGACAACATCGATGTATCATCAAGAAGCCCTTTTGGTCCAAAACTAAACAGTTTTCGGACACTGAATCCACTTAGTTAATTAGATTTCTCTAGACAAAAAGATATAAAGAATTTTTGGTTAATGTTAAAAAAATTTTAAGAATTTTTTTATATTAATGATGTACAATTAAATTTCTGATGGACTAATTAAGGAATATCTTTAGCGAAAGCAGATTTCAGTGAAACAAACGGTGCAGCTACTTCATTTGGAAAGGTGTGTTAAAAAACTTCAATTTGTATTTAATTTGTCTAGACAGAAAGATATTAAGAATTTTCAGTTAATGTTTCAAAAAAAGTTAAGATTTTTTTATATTAATGATGTACAATTAAATTTCTGATTGACTAAATAAGAAATACCTTTAGAGAACGCAGATTTCAGTGAAACAAACGGTGTAACTACTTAATTTGGAAAGAAATGTGAAACAACTTCAATTTATATTTTAATTTGTTATTAATATATTTGAATTGACTACTTAAATGAGAACTAAAAGCGTGTCTCCTCTTCTTCCAAATTACCACCTGACCTAAAATGTAGAAGTGCCCCTCTAGTAAAAACATCTTACAGACATTTATTTATTACCCATGGATTTTTGTGACCCCACTAAGACTTCCTATCCAAAACATTCATGTTGATTAGATTGATAAACAGATGTATCTAAAGTTTTGCATGCTGGTAAACATTAGATAAATTTGTTTATATCTATAATTAAGAAACCCAACCAATGCACAGCGGGTATGCGAGCAATTTACAAACAATCGAGCCACCATCTATGATAGCATTTTATAGAGCTACTTTTCTTTCGTAGATAGATTATGGATGCGCCAGAAATTCTTTTCTCTTTACTAGATCCTGTAGCTTTCAGAATTTATTCGGAAGCTTTCGAAACATCTCCAGGAAAAAGCTTGAAAGTTGGCTGTTGTGAAACTTCTTTTAGATGAATTCTTATTCCCAGAGAGAAGATTTAATAAATAAGAATTCTTAGAAACTTCTCTTAGAATTTGAAGAAAAATGTTATCCCTGCTTTTATATTTTAAAATTGTACCGTTTCTTAATCAAACTTTTCGCAACAAATTTGAAAATCACTCATGCCTATACTTTTTACTCAAGTACAGACGATTTTGTCAGAATTAAATTTTTACCAATTTAAAAGCGTATCCGAAAGCAGTTTTCCTCCTTGGAAAGTTAATGACTTTTATTGCCTAAGCCCTTTTGAAATCTTTCCTAAAACCCACGCTGCAAATGTTATTTAACCAGAGCATATATCACATTATTGTTACTAAACTCCTTCCTTTACTGATGTGACAATTGACCCACTGATACTTGATTTGCTATTGTTTTTCTAGACAAAATTTTATGTTTTCAAGCTCATCCGTTTTGTTTTATTTGCAACGCGGAAATCACTGTGTTTTAGGTTGCACTGACTGACGTTACAAATTTTTTGCATTAACCTTTTCGCGTTCATTGGTTTCGCAGTGAAACCACACATTGGTAATTTTTTGCATTAACCTTTTCGCGTTCATTGGTTTCGCAGTGAAACCACACATTGGTCATTTTTTTTATTGCGCATGAGTGAAACGTAGCTTAATTTTTCGTTTATGTCTTAAAAACCAGATATATATAGGCCAACTTATATAAAAATTCCATTTCAAGTACACTGTAAAAAAAATCCCGTAAAATTTACGGTTTTAAACTGGCAGCTGGGTTGGTTGTGCAAAACCGTAAAAGTTACGAAGTAAATCCGTAGGCACAACGGTTTTTTACCATACAGGAACAAGTTTTTCCCGTAAAAGTTACGAAGTAAATACGTAGTCACAACAGTTTTTTACCGTATGAAATTAAGTTTTCTCCGTAAAAATTAAGTCATCGAAGTAAGTGACGTCATCGACTGAGTTGAGTTGTTTTTCTCCTTCTGTTCGAGTTGAAATGTGCTGATGTGTATTATCAATTTTGAATATTAATTAATCAAGGCTTAATTATTAATTTCAATTAGTTTAATTAATATAATTTTTAATTGAACTTACTTGGACGATTTCGATGCAAGATGGTGACAAAACTTCGAACTCCTCCGAGCCGGGGATCGAAACCGCGTTCATAGAAATAAAAGGCAGTCGCTCTAACCACTAGACCACCGGAGACTTCATAAAATGAAGTAAAAATAATCTGTTTGAGTTTTAAAGTCACTATAGCTCTAGTGGCGCGACCTAGTGGTGTAAAAATCAACTATTGCCAGAACACGTGTTTTAAGGTTAGCTTTCATGAGTGACAACAGGTTACTGCAACATGTGTAAACAATAGCGGAGATAGAACCCTATTAAAAACATGAAATGAATGCAATAAAATTACATTTAAGAAAAGGGAAAGTTATCGTACGGAAAGCAATACCGTATGACGAAAAATAGAATTTGAACTGACGGTTTTAAACCGTTTATGGCTGGAGCGGAAAACGGTGAAAAACCGTTTTGTCAACAAAACAGCTTTAAACCGTCAAATATACGGAAAATGTCCGGGAAGAAAACGGATATTTTTTACAGTGTATATATAAGTTAGTACTCACAAAGTTAGTATATCACAAAGATAGTATTCACAAAGTTAGTATATCACAAAAATTGTATTCACAAAGTTAGTATATCACAAAGATAGTATTCACAAAGTTAGTATATCACAAAAATTGTATTCACAAAGTTAGTATATCACAAAAATTGTATTCACAAAGTTAGTATATCACAAAGATAGTATTCACAAAATTAGTATATCATAAAAATTGTATTCACAAAGTTAGTATATCACAAAGATATCGGCATTGCAAGAGCTAAATTGCTTTTGATCTCTAAGAGGAACAAAATGATGAGGGTTCCTGCACAAATTGATATTTTTTAAAATTGAATCTTCGAAAGTAATATTGAATTTTATGAAGGTTAAATATCCTGAATACTCACGCACACTTATAAATTAAACACATAATTTAAATTGCATTTCGTTGATAACTTATTCGGAGGAAGAATAGCCCATTACCGTTCATTGGTTTCACTGTGAAATCATAAATTTCTTAACAATAAAAAATGCTAATTTTTTCCTTGACATATTTATGATCAGATACCTGTCTAATACTCATTTTTGAAATAAGTTTAGTAATTTTCAAAACGAAACATGTAGAGAATTTGAAAAGTTTAATGGTGCACATTCAAATATCTGATTAATCCGGACTAGTGTCCGGATTCACGCAACTGAATGCATTGGGAGAGAAATTTGGTTGTAATTGAGAAAATCCGACGTACTCGGAAAAGCTGACATCATTCCACCAATGAAAGAAAATTTATTGTTTGCAAAGTTTGCATCTGAAATGGATGAGCCTCCTTATCCAGACCCCAATACAAACTGAAAATTAAAAGTTTTGGCAGTTTTATTTTAATTTTGTTTTTCATTAGAATAATTTTGAATTACCAAACATTAATAAAATTTGCAACTTCTTTGAGTTCTGAAGCCTGAAATGTTTTTTCACATCTTCAAACTCTCTGCTAGTGTTATGAATGAGGATCACTCATAGGCAGCTTTTAGAATTATTAGTAAGCCCCCAAGTCCCTTCAACCTCGCCTTCCCGGCGAGTCCGGGTTTCAACTAAAAAATTATTTTCATTAATATAATTATGAATTACCAAACATTAATAAAAATTGCAACTTCTTTGAGTTCAGACGCCTGAAATGTTTTTTCACACCTTCAAACTCTCTGCTAGGGTTATGAATGAGGATCATTGGTTGGCAGCTTTTAGAATTTTAAACTATATTGTTAGCCCCCCCCCCCCCATCCCGCCGTGTCCGGGTTTCAACTAAAAAATTATGGTAACCTACTTGTACATATATATTTTATTATGCTATGTACTATCCTATGTGGGAATGGAAGGGGGGGGGGGATTATACGATAGAGTAATCCGTATCTGATTTTTTCACATTTCTGTTTGCGGTCTTTAAAAAACACGTAAGGGACATTTTCTATGCAAACTGGCAAACGCAATGTGTCTTGAAACCCAAAACAGTTGAAGTGGCATTCGAACTTCTAGTTCTAAACATTGTAGCGTGTTAATGTATGAAGCTTGATTCGTCTGTCTTTATATTATTTTTAAAAATTACTTTCAACCCTTTGAAAGGCGGTGGGAAGTATACTTCCCACCTAATTCATCAATTTTTAAACGTTCAAGGTAGGCTATTTTAAAGTTCTCAACAAATTTTTCGATGAAAGGAAATCCTAGACGTTCCAATTTCTTGTCTCAAACCGTAACAAGGTGTCTTGACTTTTTAATTTTTTATTAATTAATAAAATTAATTAACAAAAAATAATGTCACCCAATTATCTAAATGCATTTCTTTTCTTAAATTAACCTCAACTCCAAAGTTTTTTTATTATACCATTACTCGAAAAAAATGGTTCTTGAAAGGGTTAATAATATATATATAATTTAATACCGTCGTAACGCGCATGTGTACAAATGCAGTAATTAAAACGATAAAAAGTATTGTTGTAAAATATACATAAATTTCGAAATTTATTAAAATTGGAATAAAAATTGTACGAAAATAAAATAGGTAAAAAAAAGCTATTTTTTGAATTTTAAAGGGGTGTAAAAATAATTTTTGTGCAGTAATATGCTCTGAATTTATTGAGGATCCAACTTCAAATTTCAATTTATCTTTAATCAGTATTAATAATTAACATTAGTTATTAGATCAGACTTCTAAGCGTTTATAATCCGATTGCCATATCTTTTCCACATTCTGGTATAATGTCCATCTTTTTAATCCTCAACACTCTATCTAATTTCAAACAATTTTGCTTTCTCTCCCGATTTATGTTGGTAATATCCACAAATTAGAATTTTACTATTTTTAAAATCTATAGGATTTTATTCCGTAATTTAACATACCTTAAAAAATTACCACGATTTTATTTCGATACCACTCAACTCATTTTGACTTAATCTTGCTTTAGAGATGCAGTATGATTAAAAATGACTCTTGGGCCAATAAAGAAAAAAAAAACTGCCAAAAGAAGAAAAAAAGAACAATCAACCTACCAAAAGAGAAAAAGAATCAACTTACCAAAATAGTTTTGTTACTGTTTCCTGAGGGTTGAAGCCTCGGTAGCGCAGTAGGCAGCGCGTCAGTCTCATAATCTCTGTAAGGAGCAATCTGAAGGTCGTGAGTTCGATCCTCACCCGGGGCAGTTATTTTTGTACTCGATCAAATCTTTAAACATATCCAGTCGATAAAACTGCGAAGGACCTCAGCACAGTAAATGCAAATCTAGTCAATTTAAATATATTGAAATCGTTACTGTTTAAGAATTAAAAAACTATGGTGAGCTAAATGCGACTGATATCCAAGAACTTTACCGTAAAAGTATTCCAAAACTAAACAGACTGATTAGAAGAAAACTACAATCACATTAAAATGCCTTATAGTTTCAATGCAAATGTTAAAATTTCTTAACTTCAATAGCTCATAATTTTTTAATATAGGTAAAGAGCGTAAATCACACACCTAAATTCAAAATATTCCCTCTTTCCGGTTAACTAAAATTGAAGTTTCCTATTCCATATTCTTATTTGGAAGTGCAAAAAAAAATCCATCAAAATTGCTGAATTGTATCAAATTTTTGACCCAGTTTGCCAAATGAAAAATGTCTGAATGCTTACTCTTCACTATTCATTCATTACAAAGCTACAAAAAAGGGGAGAATGCAAAAAAGCCGAAGGGAGTCTATCTGCTGGTTTTAAATTAGCGAAAGATTCGAAATGTAGGCTTATTTGTTTCTGGGAATGAATTCTTTAAAAAGCGCTTTAATGTGCAATTTCAGTTCATTTTTTAACTCAATATGATTCAAAACAATCATTAATACCAGTCAGGAAATTTTATGTCACTTGAGATTCAGTAAAATGGGATAATTTAGGTAAAAAATGGGGAAAATTAGAGCAAAAAGCAAAACACTCTAGTAGAAATTCTAATTCATGCATTCAAATTATTTCTCTACGCAGCACATTTACAGCTATGCTGAAGGCAGTGAACTAGGATCTAAGAAATACAGTCGGACCTCTATTTAACGAACTTCTATTTTGCGAAATTCTCTATTTTGCGAACTTATTCTTGGAACCAAGAACATTTTGCGAATTTCTTCGTAAAATAACCTCGAAATAGCGAAGTGCATTCTCTATTTAACGAACTTTTTCTTGTGATCCAATATTTTTTTTTTCTCCCTATTTCTCAAAATATTTCTAAACATTTCAAACTTATTCTTTCTTTTAACACATTTTATGGTGATCAATGACCTTGAAGCTGGAAAATGTCAAAGCGAAAATGCTTGAGCATCAAAGAAACAAAATTTAATTCTTCATGAGGTGGATAAAGGTGTGGAAAAAAAGGATTTTTCTTTAAAATTTGGTATTCCTCCAAACAGCTTATCAACCACAATAAAAAATGGTGATAAGATACAAAATTATGATTCATCGAATTCTTGTTCAAAACGTTTAAAAGCATGTGTCTATGAAGATGTGGATGAGGCAGTTTTGAAGTGGACAGTGTGAAAAATAAAAACAATACCGCAATGAATTGCGATGAAGACGAAAATGATGAAGATGGAAATGATCATGATGCAGAAATCAACAAACCTTCGTACGATGAAATGCTAAAATTCATTAATTTTAGTATAAAATTATTTTTTTAAATTGAAAATACAGTGTATTCCCGGACAATGTTTTGTTTTATTCTTGTTTTCTTTGCAGATTTCTTTTTGATGGGTAAAATATATAAAACAAATAGATATTAATTTGCAAAATAAGGGTGTGATTAATTACTTTTTTAATAATATTTAGTGTTTATGAATTTAAAATATGTTTTGTGTAGTTTAAAATATTTTAAAAGGTGAATCTCTATTTAACGAATTTTCCATATAACGAACTTTTTTTCGGGATTTAGCGACTTCGTTAAATAGAGGTCCGATACTTGCATTTACAGGAATGTTATGGCCAGTCGAGTATTCTCTTATTCAAAATTTCACAAAATGCATAGGTATAATCAGCATTAAGCAGCTCTAAATCAAAACCTATTGATCTCAAAACTGTATCTCTAGTTCATTGCCTTTACTACACTTAAGACAACATATACTATATAAAATTTCAAGGAAATATATAGATAATTTTTTGAGATATCGTGTTTTGCGTAAGTAATTTTTGAAAAATATAAGTTTTCAAAAAAAAACGAATTTAAAGTTTTAATATGCTTTTCATTAAAAATATATTTATTTAACTTCCTTCGAAATTTGTCACATGTGTAAGATAAACCTGCTTTATTCAGAATCTTACCAAATTTTTCATTCTGAGAGCCCGTAATTTTTTTCTAGCGTTTTTTGTTCCTGCCGAAGACTGTCTCTTAGAAGTGACGATTCTATAGTTATTGAGGTTAAGATATTATTTCAATGTATATATTGGCCAAGAACTATTCCCAGTTCATGAAATACTCTTTTAAGACCATAAAATCAATCATTAAACAACAATTCAGCTATTGATGTCCCAAAACGTGAATTTTGTAACTCCTGCATAAATGTGCATTTTGGCAAAAATGTGTATAGTAGCTTGTCGAAACTCAAAATCTAATTCAAAATGGCATGGATTGTAGACAGAGTATATAATTAATTGAAATAAATAAAAAGCAAATCAATTTAAAATTTAGAGTGCGGTGTATTTGGTATAACGAGGAAAAACATCCAACTTCAGGTTTCGTTTTCAGCTACCGTGTTTTATAAAAAATTCTATATCTCCGTTTCTATTCATCGTAAAAATAAAATAAACCCAGATTTAGAAAGCTAAATAAATGGGCTTTAAAGTAAAACCATAAAAAAAATGTGAATTTCGACCCGAAACCGTCTTTTAGACGTAGTCAGATACCTTAAAGCAGTGATTCCCAACCTTTTTGGTTGTACGGACCACCTGTTGTATAAAAAATATTTTGAGGCCCACTAACTAAATATACAAGTAAAAAAAAAATACTAACACACACACACATATATATACAGGGTGTCCACACTTATCGTGGTCCAATAGCTAATTTCTAAACCATTAGAGATAGACATATAGTTCCAATTGGAAAAATGCTTTAAATGAAGGGAAGAATTATAACATATGTTTTTGAGTGAATAAATATATTCGTGAAAAAGTTACAAAATCTAACTTTTTATACAGTCACCCAGTCCTATCAATCATATTCAGTAAAATGTTTTTTAAACTCAAATATTTTTTTTAAAAAAAAGCCTCACTCTTCGGCGACTACAACTGACCGAGTTATGGAGCTTTGAATATCGCTGACTTAGACCACTTTACACCATTTCAATTGCCGTCTTGCAGACGACTCACCAATCAATGCGCAGCACTTGCTCGACGAGGCTGCTGAAAGCTAAAAACAATGAAATTCAAAGCTCCATAAGTCGCTCAGTTTTAGTCGCTGAATCGCTGAAAGGTGGGACTTTTTTTGGTTAAAATTTTAGAGTGTCAAGAATATTTTACTAAATATGACTGCTAGGGCCGGGGAACTGTATAAAAAGTTAGAATTCGTAATTTTTTCAGAAATATATTTAGTGACTCATAAAATATAATTCTTCCCTTCATTTAAAGCACATTTTTCCAATTGGAACTTTATGTCTATCTCGAACGATTTAGAAATTAGCTATTGGACCACGATAAATGTTGACACCTGTATATTAGATGCCCTTATATGCTAGTAATCAGTGAAGCTTACTGTAAAAGGAATAAAAACATATTGTTTTATAAAGCAAGAAACGAATGAAGATTCGTGATGCTCCCCTGACTTCGACTCTTGACTAGCGTTCCGCGGCCCATTAATGCGCTATCCGAGGCCCACAAGTGGGCCCTGGCCCATGGTTTGGGAACCACTGCTTAAAGGTACCATTTCACAATTCACACCGACTTGGGAAAGATTGAAGCAATCTCTCGAAAATTTCTGGTTTCGAAACTTTGATCGTTTGCGAAAATTTTCCGTCTAATTAAAGTCGATGCCAATCATTTATAGTAGAACACATCTAAATAGTTCTCATCAGATAGCGTGAGCAATGACAATCATGTTAAAATTCCTAAAATAATTTTCTCTTTAATCATACTGCTCATTATTTATAGAAAAAAATATCTAAAAAAAGACAAAGTAACAATAATAGAAGCGGGGCAATAGAATAGGGGTAAGTATGGGATGGCCGGGCCTGGATCCCTGACCTTGGCGACCATTTTGGTGACTTGGTGACAAATTTGTTGACCTTGACGACAAATTTGGCGACCTTGGAAACAAATTGATGATTCTAGAAAATGCCACCCTGTTCTTCGATATCTCTATTAGGAAAGAAAATACGCTTGAATGTATAAGAAAATTCCATGTGACACCACGACCTGTCGGGGAGAGTATATAAGGGCCGCGTTTGGATCAGTGAGGTGTGTGTTCATCGACTGGAACGACTTTGGAGTTTCGTCTGCAGTGCGAGCCAAAAAGCTGGTGAGCTGAGAACACATCTAAATAGTTCTCAACAGATAGCACGAGCAATGACAATCATGTTAAAATTCCTAAATTAGCTGTAATACTCATTTTCATAACTTTTAAATTATTAATAGTCTTATAGAGGGTAAATCGTTCGCCTAAAATAATTTTCTCTTTAATCAAACTGCTCATCATTTATGGAAAAATATCTAAAAAAGACAAAATAACAATAATAGAAGCAATTTATGTGGTACGCGCAAGTGCAGCATCATCCAGGAAAAATTTCGAAGTACAAAGATATAAATACGAATTAAGGGAAGTTTTAACTCTGATAGAGGTAAAAATACAATAATATTAACAAAAAACAAATGAAAAAGAACGAGGAGGAAGAAGAATCTGGTGGATGATGCCATCAGAGACCTCCATCCATCCAGATTCAAAATTAGAATAGGTTTTCTGTCGAGGAAAAGCTACTTGAAGGTCTAATAATTTAAATTTTCCTCTGAGGCCTGAACCTATTCCGGAACAAATTGTAAAGAGAAACATTTATCCACAAAGAAGAAATTCAAAAGAGTCTTTTAAACAAAGTCTGAAAAAAAGGGCTTAAAAAACCTTACCTCTCTTGTTGTGGAATGATATAAACGACGCTCAAAAGTTCAGTTCTTTCATTCCACAACAATTAAATTGCAAACCTCTACCAATTACAGTGTGAGTGAAAAATTGATTACTAAATTCCATCTTCACAAACATGAAACAAATTAAATAAAAAGTGTTTAAAAAACTTTTCAGTACATATTTATAGCTATTATCGGGACGCGAAGCCTTAATGTCAAAATCTCGACACAGGTGCTAGAGGATTTTGGAGTCCTAGTGGTAAGGTTTCAGTTTCGGGACTACAGTGTTTCAGGTCAGAAATCCGATTCCATTGAAGATCCGCTGTCTATGTGGGCCTGCTGCATGTTAAATCATATTGTTGTAAAAGTGTAATGTCGCTTTCCTGCCTCACTAGTCTTATATTTGGGAAGAGAGTTTTATAGGGGTAGGTATGGGATGAACGAGCCTGGACCCCTGACCTTGGCGACCATTTTGACGACTTGGCGACAAATTTGTCAATCGTGACGGCAAATTTGGCAACCTTGGAAACAAATCGATAATTCCAGAAAATGCGACCCTTTTCTTCGAAATCTCTATTAGGAAAGAAAATACACTCGGATGAACGAGAAAACTCCATGTGACATCACGTCCTGTCGGGGAGAGTATATAAGGGCCGCGTTTGGATCAGAGAGATGTGTGTCGATCGACTAGAACAACTTGGAGTTTCGTCTGCAGTGCGAGCTAGAAAGCTGGTGAGCTGAGCGCTATTGAAAGTGCTGTTATTGTCGTTATTAGTGATTTGCTGACTGTGTGTGCTGCTAAATCTAGAAGTGCTGAACTGTTATTACCTGTGAATTGTTGTCTGTTTACGTTGCTAATCTGTCCAAGATCTATTGTTTCCTGTTACCTGTGCTACGTGTTTTCATGTATATTTGTGAATAAACTTTCATTTTCCATTATCCTGCGTGTTCGACTGTTTACACCATACACCCACAGAACGATTTTTGTAACAATATGTAGGAGGTCAAACGTCCTTCTGCTGGTGCGGTGCGGAAGTCTACAGAAGAGGCGCCAGGTCAGGTTTCAGACTCGTCAACCGGCCGTGGTTCAAAATGACGAGGTCCGTCCCAAAATAGGCCTTATTTTGTTTCAAAATGGGGCTTCAATTATCTGAAAAGGAGACATTAATCATTTCTCTTTTGTAGAAGAAAGTAATATTAATCTTCGCGTAGGCAGTCGAGCATTTTTTTTCTAAATAAATTGTGACAGGCTTAAACCCCGTGCATCTAACAGCGGATTAAATATAAAAAATAATCTAAAGAAATAAGAAATTTGTTATTTCACGGCGAACTTAGTTAGAGAAGGAAATAAACAAAATGAAAGAAAGCGAAACTTAATGAAAATATCTAAGGGCGTTAAAGAAAATTACTGTTTATAGCATTTTAATAAACAAAACAGACTTTCTGGTAAACAAGATGATTGAGTTAAGGTTGAATTGAATAGATACTGTTTATGCCCCAGATGAATTTAATGCTGTACATAGATTCCATTCGATTTTAATTAAATTGAAGTTCATTAATTGAATTCTGTTCTTTAATAAAAGCTGTTATTTACCTTCTCCTATGCAATTAATGCTTACTGAAAAGTATACCGATGAATTTTTTTATTAGAGTTATCACAGATGAATGAATCCTGTAAATTAATCTCACTAATTTGCCTGATTATCGTGGAATTTCGCTATTATTTTTATTTATGTTCTAACTTATCAGGTGAACCTTATAAACGAGATAAGAATTTTGTAAACAAAATTCTCACCATCATCGAAGGCAATAATATATTTCGTGATGCAAATTGCTCTACTCAGATGCTTTCCAGTGACCTTTTATTTCAATTAACCAGGATTTTAATTAAACGATACGGATTTTTTGCTTTCTAAATTCAAGGGAGATATCATGTTTTGATATTCATAGATAAAAGCCACTGTAGAATACAGTAAAATCTCTCTTAACTGGCATGTATTTGATGGACAATATAAAACAAATACCAAAACAATGGTTTTGTACAATATCTTCTAGTACACAGAAAAAACTGGACCAGTCTTGGGGGCGCGGTTTTGAAGAAACATTATAAGTGCGTTTTAGGTAGCGTTAGGTGCGTTATTCCTTATAGGAACTCTACCTACTGCAATGGTTCTCATGACACGGCTTCCGGAAAATTTCTGCATTTCTTCACCGATCATGACACCTATATATATATATATATATCAATGTCATGTAAGTCAAAAAATGTTGAAATAAAATGGAGAGACTGTAGTAAATCGGTAAAAGCGTATAGATGTTCATCAGGGTAGAGGACAGTGTTTTTAGCCTTATGCCAGCACTGTTCGCAGAAAACATTTTGATTTCACTAATTTTTTAGCGGTTCGTATAGATTTTACTTACCCTGATGAGCATCTATACGCTTTTACTGATTTAGTAGTCACTCCATTTTATTTCAACATTTTTTGACTTTCATGACATTGATATATATATATATCAAAACAAAAGACAAAATTCAATATATATATATATATATATATATATGAATAACACTTTTTCCCATGTTATCTTGTGAACACGATAACTGAAGTAATTTGGATTTAAATTTAACCAGCGTGAGATATGTTGTAAGGATAGTGAAAATCTCGGTCGAGTTCGTAGATGGGCAATCCAGCTCAAAGGGGGTGGGGGGGTGGAAATTATCATTTCCCATAATTCCTTTACAATTAAAAATAGAGAGACAATTCAAATTAGGCGAATTATTGCCTTATCATAACGAACAATTTCTGCATTTAAAATTTTTCGATAGCTACAATTGCTTAGAAGTTATGAGCTGAAAAGTGATTTTCCCTCCCTTCCTCTCCTTCCCCCAACTTAAAGTACCTTTTAACCTATGCATGTAACCCCTTGTTGGAAAGCTCTCGTCATTTGCAGTCTCTTTCACACGCTTTTATTCTTGTTGCTCTAATCTTTATGAGAATAGAGGGCGAAAGGTTCTTTTCCTTATTTTCTTAGACCGATTATGACGACGGAGACGAAAAAGAAAGTAACTCCTGGGGCCTTCAACGCTTGAAAGGTTTTGTGAAGGGTAATGCACTGCAATGGTATATAATTTTGGTTGTCTGCTTCATTAAAAGATTGTTACCATACCCTTCCACAATGCTATATTTGATCGTATAGTTTAACGCTGTTACGTGATATGTAATTAAATGCAACTCTTCAGATACAACTGTATTTGCAAAATATTCCAGAAAAATTCTAATACTATATTTTCTAAATTAATTATCACTACATAAGCAGTCTGATATGGAACTGACCGTAGTTCTTTCTATTTTGCTGAGGAATTTAACACACTTAAGTACAGTTTGTAATGATGAAATCGAATCTGTCAAATGGTGGTTGGTTCTCATGGTGGTACAACATTTCGTAACAAAATTTCATTTTTAATATAAAACTTAGCAGAGCGAAGAAAAATGTAAGTTACCCTAATAACCACTTGAAATATATTCTGCATTTATTTCATTCGTCAAATACATAGATCCACTTTTTCACTTTTCTGAAGCATATTGAATTTCAAGCTTTCTTTCTTCGTGTGGTGCCATCATCATGAACCAATATGAAGAAGGCACACACAAAAGTGCGTGGGCACCAAATAAAAAACTGTCAAATCTCTGAGCTAGCGCCGTATACCACTGAGCAGATGCCTAGGGGAAAATATAGATTCGCTTTCATTTCTTAAAAATAAAATGGAATTTCTTCTTTCATAAATTGCATTTGCAATTTGTTTAATATGGTATTGCACTGAGCAGTAATATTAAAAGACTAGAAAATCACCCGTCATGGTATGACGGGTGCAAATTGCCTCTTCATTCGAGAGATTTCCCGTCAAATTTAAATTAATCAAAACAAATCTCTGCTTGTCAAATGTTGCCAAAAAATATTATCAAATTATATCATCGCAATAAATAATCAGATACATCGTGACGTCCAAACTATATCACGCGCATGATATACCACTGACGTGATTTACTATTTTCTATTAAAAACGGAAATTAATTTGAAATTATATGATTAATATAATTTAAAATTTCTCGGAAACTATTGATCATGGCGAGATAAATTTTATATCAATCGATATCAAATTTTTGCTATTAAATTAGAGCTATTAAATTTGAAATTAGAGCGACACTTACTTTTTTAAATTTAAAATGACTGAAATTTAGGTGCTTTAACAATGAAATAATGCTGTTTAATGTCTCGCAGTGCTATGGCGTGAATTTTATTGTTGGTGACGTTAGAGCGTTACCGGATCAGTGAGAGACAGATCTGGGATATTATATTAGTAATTTTTTAATTCAATTTTGGATTGTTTAAAATGTTTGTAGAAATTGATTTTCTTCTCATTAATTACAACAATAAAAAGACACTTTGCTTTAAAATAAATCATTACATTCTTAAAGAATTTACTCTATACTTCGAATTTAATTTCCATGAATCTGCATGGTGTGTTAAAAAAATTATTTTTCCACGAAGTGTTTAGTAATGAAGTATTGAAAAATTATTTTTCAACGAAGTGTTTAGTAATGAAGTATTGAAAAATTATTTTTCAACGAAGTGTTTAGTATTGAAGTATTGGAAAATTATTTGCTATTTGGAGCTTGTGAGGTTTCTTTAAGTGCTTTTCGCAGGAATTTATACATTTCATTTTTCGGGTTCAGTAAATATAAAGAGTTAAAAATTTAAATGTTCTTATAACAAATTTATACTAGTAGTTTTGTGAACAGTAGATCTAGTGTCCGAAAGAAAAAGAACGAAAATCTAAGACCACTTCGCTGCAGCTTTTTAAGGTTGTCATTTCTTTTCAAGTGCGAATTATTTACACAACTCTCTGCTTTCATCAATATTAAGAAAATTAAACTTTAATGTCTGCTTTTACAGCATTAACAAAATTACAATTAAATGCCGCCATTTCCAAAAGGATTCAAACGTTTAATCGCGCCAAACTCGCCACTGACACGCCAACACACTGAAACCATTGAAACAACAACAATCTTGAAACGGAATCACAAATTAAAATTCTTATAAATACGTCGTTTTTTATGGCTCCAAGGAACTCCATGCCGAATTCCAAGAAAAACGGACAACGATTTGGTTGTGACTGCGTAACAAACAAATTTACAGACAGACGAAATGCTGAACGATCGAGTTGAAACGGAGAATTCGCTTCGCTCGGTCAATAATCGATACAACAAGGGAAATAATTGACGCATTTTCTATTAAGGCAAATAAATGCAGAAATAAGTGGGTATTTCCTATTTGTATACAAAAAAAAACTCATTATGACCCTCTCGTACCTGAATTTTCCTGTAAAAATGAAACTTATAAAAAAAATGAGGGGAAGCTGTCTTTTTCAAACAGCCGCTCATGTTAAAGGTGTAGAACTAGTTTACTCGCGTGACTCTTTTGTTTCTCGAAGCTTCTCGGACTCTCTTTGTTACACGTGATACTCTTTTGTTTCTCGAATCTTCTCGGATTCTCTTTGTTACTCGCAATTCTCTTTTGTTTATAAATCTTCTATGTTTCTCTTTGTTACTCGCGATACTCTTGTGTTTCGAAGTAACTCATGATTCTCTTCTGTTTCTCGAATCTTCTCGGATTCTCTTTGTTACTGGCGATACTCTTTTTTTCTCGACGTTACTCGCGATACTCTTGTTTCTCGAAGTTACTTGTGATTCTCTTTTGTTTCTCGAAGTTGCCCTCAATTCTCTTTTGTTTCTCTGAAATACTAATGTATGGAAAATTGGCGAAATAAAATGAAACTAAAGTTACAATATAAATTGTTTTATTTCTTAATAAAATATATTACAATGTCAATTCTTTTGTTTTGAATTCCTCAATTGTGCGTGGATATATTACAATTCTGTGTAGGATCGGTCGATGATTTGAAAAGTAACATACATAATTTAATAATTCGGGACTAATGTTTCTTGTAAAAGTTGAATCAATATATGAATTCCCCAGAGTACTAGAATAATTTGTTGGCACTATGTTCAAATCAAAATGCTCCTTCATGAAAATCACTAAAATTTCAAAATTTTTAACTCAATCACTCGCTCATCTCGCTCGCAAAAACGTGGCAAGCGAGAGCGTCAACCATTTATGCTCGCGCACGTTACGCGTGTGACGTCACCAATTCATGCGTATTTTTGTGCAACTTTGCGACTCAGTATTCGCTGAACTACAATTCCGATTTTCAAAATTTTTTTGTAACTTCTGGTGTTATCCTTTACCTCTAAAATAAGACATTAGTTATGTTTCTAACATATGTAGTTACCGAGATATAGAGGATGTCCCATACAACGTTCTTTGTGTCGTTTTTTGGAGTGTGAATTAAATTCCTTCCTGAAACCCCAATGGGAGGAACATAGTCCTACTTAAAACGGATTCAGTTTCCTATTCGTCTTACAAAACTTCGTATAGATTCAAAATACGACTGCTCAGATGAACTTCACATCAGAGATTCTGACAAAAGTTAGAGTTTCTTTTCTTCCCCCCCCTTTTTATCAGGATTTGCATGGTAAATGAAGCAGATGTTGAAGAAAGTGCGCAGTCATCAAATATTAAATAAAACTCTTTGCTTCATTTCTTATCTAAAATACTAGGAACTCCTCGTTTGAGTCAAATGCTTGGATACGCAGATTCTTTAAAATCCTAGAAATTCTCGAAGTTCAAAATGCGTGCTGTTGAATGGAAATATTTAATTCATTTTTACTTTCTCGTATACGAAGTATACAAAGAGAAAGTATTGTAATCGTCAAAAAATTCGAACTCGAGATTTTGACGAATATCCACGTTTTAGACCTCCCTGAGTCCGAAAAACACAATTTTGGAATTATGTCTGTGTGTCTGTCTCTGTGTGTGTGTGTCTGTCTGTGAACACGATAACTCGAAAACTATTAGAGCTACGGGGATGAAATTTGGTATGTGGTCTTTAAACATAATTTGTAGGTTTCTTTCAAATTTTGGACAAAATCCGTCAACGGGAAGTCTGTCTATTTGTATGTCCGCGGTCATGTGAACGCTATAACTCAAACACTTGATCAGCTAAATGGATAAAATTTGGTACACAGTTTTATCGTTATGAATGTAAGTCCGTATAAAATTTTGGGCCAAATCCGTCAAAAAGAGGCGTTCAAATTGCATATTCAATTTCTTTTAATCCGATTCTCATGCGCATGCGTATTTGTAGCAATCTGTTATTGTTTTAAATTTTATTTACAACAATAAATAACGTTTTCAAACATCAATTGTTAACAATTTTTTTACTGTTGTAAATCAAACCGATCTCATTGTTTCAGCAAATCTTTCATTCACACGCTTTTGCATTTGTTACGGTTGTGGTAGTATAAATTCCAAAGCAGAATTTTCGCTTTATTATTCATTGCATTGCCTATTTTATCGCACCTGCTTCAAAGTAATATTTTTTTGAAACGTGGCAACAGATATTTGATTTCAGGTTTGTTTTTTTTTTGTTTTACTTTCTCGTATACGAAGAATACAAAGAGAAAATATTGTAATCGTCAAAAAAAATTCGAACTCGAGATTTTGACGAATCTTAGAAAGTATACGAGAAAGTTTAGGGGAGACCACTCCCGCTGGTTAAATATTGCATTTATTTATCCTAACGATCCTACTCATGTATACACTGTAAAAAATATCCGTTTTTTTCCCGGACTTTTTCCGTATATTTGACGGTTTAAAGCTGTTTTGTTGACAAAACGTTTTTTCACTGTTTTCCGCTCCAGCCATAATCGGTTTAAAACCGTCAGTTCAAATTCTATTTTTCGTCATACGGTATTGCTTTCCGTACGATAACTTTCCCTTTTCTTAAATGAAATTTTTTTGCATTCATTTCATGCTTTTAATAGGATTCCATCTCCGCTATTGTTTACACATGTTGCAGTAACCTGTTGTCACTCATGAAAGCTAACCTTAAAACACGTGTTCTGACAATAGTTGATTTTTACACCACTAGGTGGCGCCACTAGAGCTATAGTGACTTTAAAACTCAAATAGATTATTTTTACTTCATTTTACGAAGTTTCCGTTGGTCTAGTGGTTAGAGCGACTGCCTTTTATTTCTATGAACGCGGTTTCGATCCCCGGCTTGGAGGAGTTCGAAGTTTTGTCACCATCTTGCATCGAAATCGTCCAAGTAAGTTCAATTAAAAATTATATTAATTAAACTAATTGAAATTAATAATTAAGCCTTGATTAATTAATATTCCTAATTGATAATACACATCAGCACATTTCAACTCAGCTCGAACAGAAGGAGAAAAACAACTCAACTCAGTCGATGACGTCACTTACTTCGATGACTTAATTTCATACGGTAAAAAACCGTTGTGACTACAGATTTACTTCGTAACTTTTACGGTTTTGCACAACCAACCCAGCTGCCAGTTTAAAACCGTAGATTTTACGGGATTTTTTTTACAGTGTAGCATCAACAGCATTCTATGCATTTTCAATAAATGCTTTTATTTACGTTAGCCTTGGGCCGCGGTGGCCTAGTGGCAAGGTCCCGGCTTTGGGGCCGGAGGGTTCCAGGTTCGAAACCCGATTTCACTGAAGATCCGTCGTGTATGGGGCCTGTTGCACGTTAAATCATACGTAGTGGTCAAACGTCCTCCCGCTGGTGTGGCGTGGAAGTTTGGAGAGGGGGGTGCCAGCTCAGGTGTCGTCCTCGTCATCTGACCGAGGTTCAAAATTACGAGGTCCGTCCCAAAATAGCCCTCGTGTTGCTTCAAAAACGGGACGTTAATATAACTAAACTAAACTTACGTTAGCCTTACCACACCGTCTAGTTAAAATGATAGGTGAATTTTTTGTGACAGTATTTAATCCTCTTATACCGAGCCAGGCAGTCGCGGGCGGTCTAAAAATTTCCCCTTAACAGCGACGATGGCCGGTCTGAGGCAGTTGGCTTCTTTTGAGGGGAGGTGATGTACCGAGATCGCTTAGGAGATAAGCGCGGTAGGGGGTCCAATTATCCTTGCCAACCACAGCCCATTTAAGGGAAGGTTATAACAGAGTGTGGGGTCTTGGGGAAAATGACCACCCAGGTTGGGATAGTCCAATTTATGTCGTTTCCTCCCGAAAAGTCCCAGTTTTATAGGAACTAAAAGTAAAAAGTCGCCCCGCGATTAAAGAGTTAAAAAATATTTTTGAAAAATTGTGGCAATCCGAGAAAAATTACATCAGTGATTAGAAATTTTTCTGTAAACTTTATATGGGCATAAAAATAATTTTCTTTTATGTTAATGGGCTCCAAAGTAGTAAGGCTGGACGCTGAAGGGTGATTGCCTTTGTCCAGAGATATAAGGAAAAGACAATTTCCATTATGTTGAGTATACGGCTCCAAATTAATGTTAAAATTTTATCGTGTTGAACACAATATAAAGTGATAATTAAGCCTGATATTTATAATACCCTCACTTGTTCGAATGAAATAATGTGTTTCAATACAATTATTATCACACATCTGTCATATTCTCAAATGAGAAATAATTTCGTGTTTAATCCCATGCAATTAAAATAAATAATAATCTGCTAATTGCCTACGTAAATGTGAAACCATTAATCAGGGTAGAAATTAGTAGTCGGAACATAGTTTCATTAAACCATGGAAATTACCTTCAAGCTGCAAATTTTGTATCTCATTTTAATCTTTCCGTTTCGCGGTCCCTTAATTGTAATAGTTAGTTAAGACGTGATGTGGTTATGAAGGCTGGTCTGTAACAGTGAAAATGCGCTTGAATTAACTAAACGTACTTGATATTATTTAAATATCAAGGTAGAACTTAGATATATAAATCTAATTCTTGATTTATTTGCTTTGATATTATATTTGAATTTTGTTAGAAATTGCCGCATTAAACTAAGGGTGTCGTATAATAACTTTTTAATTTTACTTTCTTTTATATGAAATATACAGACAAAAAGATTTGTAATCGCCAAAAATATCAACTCCGAGATTTTGATAATCTTCACGTTTATCTCTCGGAGTCCGAAAAAAGATTTTGGAGCTGTGTCTGTAAGTTTGCAAGTCTGTTTGTTTGTAAGTTTGCAAGTCTGTCTGTCTGTAAGTTTGCAAGTCTGTTTGTCTGTAAGTTTGCAAGTCTGTTTGTCTGTAAGTTTGCAATTCTGTCTGTCTGTAAGTTTGCAGGTCTGTTTGTCTGTAAGTTTGCAAGTCTATTTGTCTGTAAGTTTGCAAGTCTGTTTGTCTGTAAGTTTGCAATTCTGTCTGTCTGTAAGTTTGCAGGTCTGTTTGTCTGTAAGTTTGCAAGTCTATTTGTCTGTAAAAATAACTGAGAAACGAAGAGGGCTAGGCAAATACAACTTGGGTCTGTCCATGTTGATGTGAACATGATATCTCAAAATCGCAGCGATCTAGTTCAGGGGTACCCAACCTTCTTTTCCTCGCGTACCCCTTGATTATTCTTTTTGTTTTCGCATTCCCCCTACTATCATATCCAACTCCCCCCGCCGCCCCAGTCTATAACCATCCGTATATGTAAAGAATTTTTTTATCAATAATGTTATGGTTAGCTTAAAAGTGAAATGACTAATTAAAAACATTTGCAGAATTTATTTTTGATTTTACATTTTATTTCATTTTAACAATAGTATTAGCTAAAAGTCAGAGCAAATGAAACTAGTATTGCTATTATTCCGTTTCAACTCATAAGGACAGCTAAAAATTACTAGATTTATTACTACTTTATTACTAGACTACTTTATGAAATTGCAAGTATTCACTTGGAGAAACAATGAT
Organism: Araneus ventricosus; assembly: GCA_013235015.1. Taxonomy (NCBI): domain Eukaryota; kingdom Metazoa; phylum Arthropoda; class Arachnida; order Araneae; family Araneidae; genus Araneus; species Araneus ventricosus. Next base: position 423,468 of record BGPR01000139.1, on the reverse strand, counting down.
CTCTAATTTATTTAATCCCTTATGTTGCTTTAATCCCTTGTTTCCGCCATTAACAACTTTTATTTCGCGTACCCCCAAATGGTCCTTCGCGTATCCCCAGGGGTACGCGTATCACAGGTTGGGAAACTCTGATCTAGATGCATGAAATTTGGGATGTAGTTTTTGTATCGGAATAATAGATCTGTAACAAATTTTGGATAAAATTCCGTCACACAGTAGACTGTCTGTCTGTCTGTGAGTATGGGAGACAATAACTAAGAAATAAACGAGCATGACAAGAGAAATTTAGTTCGTCATCTCAGCACCAAACCTATAAAAATTTGGGGTCAAATTGGTCTAAGGAAAGAGCGAGACTTCTAAAACAGTTTTTCGATTCTTCACTATACGTACAGTACGTCTTGTCTGTCACAAGAGAAATTTATTACGTCATCTTAGCACCAAAT
>BGPR01000139.1:367847-395836 GCA_013235015.1 Araneus ventricosus | reverse complement strand
ATTCTAAATAGAATAGGGAATAATAATTCATAAATACTCTATTTTTTTAGTATTAAATTATTATATGTGCTTATTTTAAAGCTGCTTGTTATGTGACGTCAGTTGATGAAATTCAGAAATATTTGAGATCAGTAATTAGATAGTTTGATCACAAATCTGTTGCTAAATGCTTTCATTTTTTGTATGTGTCCACTTTGCCCAATGATCAGTGAGTTTTGGTCCTGGAAGCAGGTTCTCGCAATCACTCATGTGCAAAAGTTTGAATCTTCATTCAACCGAAGTGAGAATCTTCATTCAACAATAATTCCACAATATAGAAATCATCAACTAATCCCCCCCCCCCCACCCAAATCATGATAATTGTTCTTAGGCTCTGCGATATAAGAATATAACTTGATTACTTTCTTGGACATGAGATTTTTCGAATTAATATATTCCTTCATGACCAATATTGCTATAGGTAATTATAATTCTAATAAAAATTGAAAAAAAAAACGGCTCCGAGGTGCACATTCGCACTCTCCAAAGTTTGTTTGAGACAAATTTCGTAGTTCTAGGTCCAGCTGTCTGTCAAATGTAGCGCCAAAACATAGACCATACTGTCCTACGCCACTAGAAAACCCCAGACACCAGACATGCAGGTGGCGGTCGTTGTGGAAACGGGTTATTCCACTGCATTTTGGGGGTGAAGAAAGGAGCTTTATTTCATTTGGCGCAGATAGAAACGGCGGAAGCCTTATTCGCTTTGTACATCAGTTTAAAACGAATTCCTTTCGTAACGAAGTGCGCTTAGTTTGCGAAATGTTGTGGTTGATTTTATACCTCCTTTCTTCGACTCGTCTACTTGAAGCAACCCTGTTCAGGGTTTTTCTAGTAGCGGTAGGACAGTACAAGGACATGCATACACACATCCTCCCTTATTATTAGTAGTGATAGAGGTATGCAACAATATGCATTATCCAATATGCACTTTTGCAACAAAATGTTTAGATTTAATACTAAACATACCGACACTTAATTTGTGCCGTATCCTGTCAAAAACCGTGCAGAGTTTGCGATAAAAACTTTATTTTTCCTAAGTGAATGTAAAAAATGATACGCATTATCCAATAGTAAGTAGATATTAAGTAAGATTTTAGTAAGGAAATATTCATCAAAGTAACTTTAAGGTAATAATTCAAGAACAGTTCGTTTTGTCCATTTCTATAAATCGTTTTATAATGCTTTACTCGTGCTTTTGCTGATGTTCAAGAAGACAAGACCGACGAATTAAGCCTAAAACTTTATCATGCTACGATGTTTCGGACTAAAGGTTCAAATTTGTATTATTGCCTTTACAAATATCATTAGCTTTCGGGCTGAGAAAGCACCTTCATAAAAATAAACTTATCCCGCGCTTACAATAGAGAAAAAGATGAAGTAAGGTTTTAGTTAGAAAATATTCATCAAGGTAACTTTAAAGTAAATATTCAAGAAAAATTCAATTTATCCATTTCTATAAATTGTTCTACTCGTGCTTTTGCTGATACTCAGGAAGACAAGACCAAGGAATTAAGCCTTGTCCATTTCTATAAATAGTTTTATAATGCTTCACTCGTGCTTTTGCTGATGTTCAAGAAGACAAGATCGACGAATTAAGCCTAAAACTTTATCGTGCTACGATGTTTCGGATTAAGGGTTCGTATTTGAATTATTGTGTTTACAGGTAGTCGGATATGTATGTGGAATGTGGATATCGTCGTTTGACAAGCAACACCACCTATCTAAATTTTTTTTAAATTTCAGAGAGGAAGATTCAAACGAATTTTTCTCAACTAATAACGAATATTTCTAAATTTTTTTCACATATGGTTGGAACATGTGGTCCCATGTTAATACGTGATCTTAAAAAAAACAGAAATATTCTTTATTGGTTGCGAAAAATTCATTTGAATTTTCCTCTTCGAAATTTCAAAGAAATTGATATTGTTTAGCAACGGATTCGGAAACACTCCGCGCTTTTGCGCATGCGCAGGGAGGAGTTATTTTCATCAAAATAGGGGGAAGTGAAGAATGGAAGGGTGATGTTTACATTTTACTGAGCGTGATCTAACAAAGAACTCCGGAAATGCGCTCATATGACTCATTTCCTGACACCCCTTTCCGGTGTAAAATCGTTCAAAAGTGGTAGTCTCAGCATCTGTTGCTGAACAGTAGGTGGTGTTGCTTGTAAGTGAAGATATACATCATATTTTCTGATCCGATAACCTTATTAAAGATCAACAATTTTAGAAGCCAAATTTCATTTATGTTGCTTATTGTGTTTTTCAGTTATCATGTGCATATACACATGGATAAACAAACGATCTACAATTTGACAGATTTGCACGAAAATTTGATGCATCTCTAAAATTTGGTTTGAGTTTGTGTGGGGGGGGTTTTGGCAAAAAAGTCACTTTGGCTGTTCTGCTCCACACTCATGGTACTAAAACATTTATATTCAATCCATAAAAAATGTATAAAATAGAAATACAAAATTGTGCACGAAATCCAAGTGAGTAAAATTGTAAAATCGCGAAGAGAAGAAAGAAAGATAAAGAGGAGAAAAAGGACGGAAAAAAGAAGAGACGGAAGAAGAAAGAAAAAGAAGAGAAAACAAAACGAAGGCATGATAACAGCAGGATGACGTAGAAGCTACAGCATGACAATTATTGAGTTATACGAAATAAAAAATAAAATTTTCAAGAACTACTGAGTTCAAAAATTTTATTCAAATTTTAAAAGTAACTACAGATTTTTGGATTTAGTTTATGACATGTTCGATATGCTTGCCATCAATGGCTACGACGTGGCGCAGACGCCACGCCGAAGTGTCGAGACATCGAGACTACCAGTTCTCTCGAACTTTCCAATCACATTTTTGATTATTATAACACTTGGACCGGTTGTCTTCAGCTTGTACTCGGTCGCAAATTTCCTGTGAGCCACTATCGGGCTGTTATTGCTCGAATAGTAGGCCTCGACGATCGATGTACGCTCAGAAACGTTGTATTTCGGCTTCTTGATTCTTGAATTGTATCTACGACGTGGCGCAGACGAAGAGCAAAATGCTGCAAAAATCGCCGAAATGTCGAGACATCGACACTACCAGTTCTTCTACCAGTTCGAACTTTCCACTCACATTTTTGATTGTTATAACACTTGGATCGGTTGTCTTCAGCTTGTACTCGGTCGCAAATTTCCTTTGAGCCACTATCGGGCTGTTATTGCTCGAATAGTAGGCTTCGACGATCGATGTACGCTCAGAAACGTTGTATTTCGACTTCTTGATTCTTGAATTGTATCTGAGATATACGAGGTTTAGGGGCTTTTAGCAACAAAGTCTGTTATCCCCTAATTCAAAAAAATATTTATTCCAAAATTCGTTTCAATCTGTTTAAAAATTAAGTAAAATTGCCATCAGTATATGGACTAGAAAAATTGTCGATCCAATTCGGTCAAGAGAACAGAAAATATGGCGTCCTCCTAGAAGGGCGGCCATATTCTTTTTCGTATTTAGACATTTTCAACGAAAAATGAACAACAACAATAAGAGTGCGCATGCTCAAAAAAATCCCAACATGCCCTTCATTCAACCGCCAAGTTTTAACTGAATCTCGCCAACGGTTCAAAAGTTATCAAGGTTTTTTCATATAGCTCAATAATTGCTACCTTGTATATACGCGAATGCACAGCTAAATAAAGTTAAATATGATTGCAAAAACCTTTATTTTTTTAAAAAAACTAAAAGTACAGGAAAACTAAAACCAAATTTGTTATGAAGATCACAAGTAAAATTTCATTCGTTTGTCTCGTGCGTGTTGAGCTGTCGTGATCGAATACACAGAATCTGCCGACAGACAGAGACACGCAAACATTATTCCAGAAATGTGTTTTCGAACTCAAGGAGATCTGTTACTTAGAGATTTAAGAAAATAACATGTCAAATTTTTTGACAGTTGTAATTTTTTCGCCTTGTGTTCTTCCTATCAGAGAAAGAAATCACATATTATAAAAAAGAAATAAACTTTTTATATATACTTCCATTTTGAATTATTTTTAAAGTTTATACAAAGATTATCATTTTTTATCACTTATTTTATCCCATAATAACTGCATTAAGAATGCTATGCTCTCTTTTTTTTTCATTATTCCATCTGCCGAAGGATTATCTGATATTGTTTTTCTTAGGCAGTTGCATAATAAATATGATTTTCTTACGGCTAACGACTTCTATTTTTTATGCACATTTAACTTAATTTATTTCATCGTTGTAAATATTTAATATTCTAATGGATTTTTCATCCTTTTCCTGATGTGCTATTGTCTCGAAATTTTATGCAGTTGTATATTCTTGATGGCAATACACTGTTTTAATATTTTCAAAGTGTAATTATCAATTAATTGAATAATATAATTAAATTTTGTTTCCATGCAAGTGGCTCCATCTGGTAGTGATCGAGAAAAAATTATTTTAAGATACCATAATATTAATAATGATGAATTGTAATTAAAATCTACTTCTTAGTATCGAATATCTAAAAAGATAAAAAATTAAGGATGAATATCTAAAAAGACAAAAATTAATAAAAGCAATTCTAAAAATGCATGAAAACAACAAAAATTTTTTTAAAAAAATTAAAAATAAAATAAAAACCTTAATAAAATCTTTATGAAAAATCTACAAAAAATTTCAAGTTTATAACTAATGTTTCCCTAACTAGATGGAGATAGGTGCTCGCATCTATTTACTTTGTTTACTTTGTAACGGTGTCCTTTCTTTTGTTCCACAACTTTTATAAGAGGTAAGATTTTAAGCCTTTTTTCCATACTTTGTCTAAAAGACTGTTTTTAATTTCTTCTCTGTGGATAAATGTTTTTCTTTCCAATATTTTCCGGAATGAGTTCAGGTCAAAGAGGATATTAAATTCAGACCTTAAACTCTTTTTCCTCTACAGAAAACCTATTCTAGTTTTGAATCTGCATGGATGAATGGCCTCTGATGAAGTCATCCACCGGATTCTTACTTCTTATCGTTGTCTGCTATTATTTTTGTATTTTTAAGTCTTCCACAAATAAAATTCCATTTATTAGTATTTTTATTTATTTTGTACTTCTTAGTATACCATTAAAATGTTTTTTATAAACTGTTTTTATTTCTTTGCTTTTTTTTTATCTTCTGTTCCTCCAATGGAAATTCCTTCCTTTTGAAAGGACTTAAATACTCAAAAAATGAACTAAAACAATGAATTAAACATTTTGCTTAAAGGATGTAGGTTTACAGACGTTTTATCTAGAACAGTTTCAGAAACAAAAACATAATTTAACTATTCTACAAATATTTAACACATTATTTGAAATTTGAATTTTTTATTCAGACAAAATGCATATTGTACCAAATAATTTATCGTTTGGAAGTCAGCAGCTGGTTTCCGTAAATTAACATTTCGTGTGAAACCTCATAGCGACTCCATTCAGCAAACTGGCGTTAATTGGAAGCTTTATGGTTGAAATGGTCTAGACGCTTGTTAACTTAAAAGGTTGCTTAGGTCTTCAATGGCGATAAATTTAACCCAGCGGTTCTAAAAATATAATTTTATTCTCATTTTGAGGCCAAAAAATTATCATTATTCGTTTCATAATTATTTCCTTAATACACTTTTTAAAAAGGAAAAAAAATCTAAAGAAATTTTTTAGAGAGATTTTTGCTACATTCACTATTTTTATAGATAGATTGTTTAAGCGAATTTAACAAATAATTATTTAGGAAAGCAACGTTCTTTTCACACGCTCTTATTTAGTTTGATACTTTTTTTATGATTATAAAGATTTTGTAATTGACTTTTTACCCACTTTCCAATGTACTATTAAAGTTCCAAAATTTTGAATAATTGTGCGCTCTCGATAATATCAATATCTCGATCATTTCAATATTTTCTGAACTTAATTATAAATTCATTGTTTGATTGTTATTAAAATTTGATTCTATTGAAATGGCACCATCTCTTAGCGAATTCGAGAAAATATATTTTTAGACATCCATAGCATTTTTTATAATTAATTATGTAATATATTAAAGTCTAAAAAATAAATAATAATAAAAGTAAAATAGGGCTTTAAGAAAGCACCTTTTATTCATGCACTGAAACTTAGAAAATAAGTTTTTTGATTAAAAATCTGGAGGTCCAAAGAAAATTGTAACAGCATTAGGCATTTAAAACAGCACAGGAAGGAAATAAAGCCATCATGTGAATCATAAGAAAGAAAATTTCTAAACATTCATTAAAAATTAAAAATATATTATGAATCTATACTTAAAATTCGAATTTACTTAAGTAATTCTATTGGGGTTTTACGCATTTGCTTTTATCTTTTAACCTCAATTTTTGATAATAAAATATTTCAAAACATTTTTAACAACGGGTATAACACAATTTACCATGATTATATTTTGAGTATACGACGGAAACTCTTCTGTGTTATTATTACCAAATTTGATATCATATTGATCAAATATTTAAAAATACAGTGGAATCTTCCTATAACGAAATCGCTTGGTTCCAGTTGAAAAATTCGCTATAGAGAAAATTTCGTTATAAGGAGATCAGAGATTTTTGCAGTTATTTAAGTAAATGTTACAAACCTTTTAGTATGTGCGATAAGTTCAAAAATATTTAATTATGACTTTCAATTAAAAATGTAGAAATATTTATTATAAATTTGTTAAAATTATACTAATTTTTATTGTATAAATAAAATGCTCAAAAGTGAAGACAATTCTCCAATTTAGAGAATAATATGTACTAGTATGGATAAACATAAAATGCGTATTGTCACATCCATTTGCTGTTTCCACCCCCGCTCCACCCCGATTCTTGGAATCTTGACCCGTAGAAATGTTGCTCCCTCTGTAGAAACCCAGGTCCCCACAACTCCATTACCCTTCACATAGCATTCTATTGTTATGTGTTATCGATGGAATGAACAATGCGAGTGATTCCAGAAACAGGCACATGTGAGCGATTTGTTTGCACAGAAATTAGCAACTTTCTTCAAAAATGACAAGAATCGAAAAGATAAAAGTCTGAAAAAATTCGTTATAGGGAGGCAACCATTTCGTTATATGGAGAATATTTTGAATGTTATTTAACATTCCGATTAAAAATTTCGTTATAGGGAGAAATTCGTGGTAGGGAGACTCTACTGTAATTGATATATTTGAACAGAGTTTGGTTTCAAGCACCAGTAATCTATATTCAGCGTAAAGAATATCTGTATTTAAATGAAATCTATTTAATTTAATCCTTTCCAAGGTTGTGGGAAGTAAACTTCCCACCAAATTCATCAATTTTTAAATGCAATTTTTAAGGTTGGCGCATGTTCTGGCCAAAATTTTCGATGAAACAAAATCCTAGATGTTCCAATTTCTTGTCTCAAACCATAAAGAATTGTCTTGGCATGGTAATTAATTATTATCTGATAAAATTAATTAACAAAAAATTATTGTCATCCACTAAACTAAATGAATCTCTTTTCTTAAATTAATCTCAATCGCAAAGTTATTTTATTATACTACTACTGTAGATGGACGATGCTCATGTTTATATGGAATGCCGCTGTTGAAGAATTAATTCAATTTCAGGAACCATTTTTATTAGATGGATAAATTCCACGACACAGTACATTAAAAGTTACAAGACGCAAGACAGAGAACAACAACACAAGACAAGTACAGAGAAGAAGAAGAGAGAGAGGCATCATGGAAAAAACTCGGATGGCCCTAGTAGCGCCACCTACCATAAAAAGGAGAAGGCAGTGAATTGTAACCGCTACACTACTAGAAAAAAATGGCACTTTAAAGCGTTAATGAAACTCTTTCTGTAAATCTGATTAAACGATTAAAAACACATATTAATATCTTGCGATTGGCCACTCCATTCTTACTTAATTGCAAACATAACTTAACTTAATTATCAAATGAAGTTTTCACTAATTAGAGCAAGAAACAATAAAGAATTTAACTCTATCGGTACGGAAACGTCCCTTACATCCCTTCAAGCAAAAGACGATGGTTTTCTTAAACGTCCGAATATCACTCTGAAATTTCCACCTCCTTTAGTTAAGTGTGATTGATTTCCCGCCCACGGCGCGTGCTTTCTTCGTTAGAGTCGCTCGCCCCGATGTGTTTGGGGAAAAGGGGTTTTTCTTAGAATTCAGACAATGCCTGCTGTCATTGTGGTTTTTGATAGGGGAAGTGAATTTTTCTTATATTCGATAGAGGAGCTCGGGCGTTCCCGTATTTTGAGGTCCCTTTATTCCAATGGCCTTAGGAATCAGAGGGTTAATTCTACAAAGTCAAGGAATATTCACACGTTAAAATGAATAGAATGCGTGCATTAAGATATTGTGATTTGAACAAATGCGTCTTAATATTAATTATTCCTCTTTAATCGAAGTGAATTTACATTTTCACAAAAAGCCGCAGGTTTATTAGAGATTAATTAGGCAAAGCGTCATTATTTTCCTAAATAAACACATTTACAAATAGCACAGATTCACATTTTGCTGATTGAAAAATGGGGAACAAGTCCTTATTATTCGACTTCGAGCATGACTGTAAAGTATTATTTGAATAAATTTTCTTTTAATTAAAGAATTTGAAATTGCTGTATAATTACAGAGAAATAGATGTATTATTTGATTGATTTTACTGATAAACAATCAATGACTTCTTATGATTTCTGTTGTTCCAGAGGAAATTCCAGTTAAATTTTACAATTATTCTAACCTTCACACACACACACACACACACACACACACACATTTGATTACTTTTTATTACTGGCAAGTTTTACGACCTGGATATATTACTATTACCACTATTATTCTAAAATAGAATTATGATCTAGTTATAGAATTCATTTGTTTCACAAAGATCAATATTTATAAGAATTACAGATTTATTATTTTTTTTATCGACATTATTGTGTAAAAATTAAATTTCCCTCGTTCAATTGGAATTAGTCTAAAAATTTTAAAATGAAAAAAAATCAAGATTCGCTGATTTTAAGCCAGTTTCATAAACTATTAAATGCGATCAATCTCAAATAAAAAAAAGCCTTTTATAATTTGGAAAAGGAAACTGAAGTTATAATGCCTTAAATTATATTTAGAGTGAAATTACTTTTTAAAAATATAACAAAACTAACAGTATTCAGTATAGATTCCAGGAAAGCACAGATCACAGAAAAAAAAAACTTAGAACTCTTAGAACCAAACAAACCAATAGTATAGAAGAAACCAACACTTGAACATATACAACTCTTAACTACTACTCATTATTTCAGAAATAACTAATCAATTCCGTTGCTAAAGAAATTGCTTTCTTTCGGATCACTAGTTCAAAGAGACAATTCATCTCTTAATTTAAAAAAAAATCAAGATAATATTATTTAATGAATAATTTTTGTGCTCTTAAAAAGAAAATTTTTTCAACTGTTTGATTTTGAAATTTAAAAATACTTCAGATAGTAACGAATATGAGGCAAAAGTTTATTTTAGTTTCTAAAGATATTTTCTTAAAGGAAATGTGTGAATGCTTAACTTTTTCTGTAGTTCTTAAAAAGAAAATTAATTAATTTATTTGTTTTAAATTATAGGAATAATACATTATAAAATACTTCAAAAGAATAATAAAGCTGGAAAGAGATTTCTTTTCTTTGTGAAGAGATACGAAATCAAACTGAAAAATCTGCTATTAAAATTTTCTGTTTTATATTCCTTAAGAACCTCTCAGTTTACTCAGTAAATTCCATTCAAGTGTTTACATTAGTGAGTTTGAGTTTATTTTAAGACTTAAATGATTGAAATTGTTCAATTTACGTTTTTAAAAAGAAAACCCGCTTAAATTGTAAATTTTTTTCGTTATTTTGACAGCACATATCAAAGATAACAACTTAAAAGTTAAACTACTGAAAGTAAACAGCATGTATACAAGAATATCAAATGTGTTTTTCTAGGTGTCATCTTCTATAGATGTAACAAATACATGTAATAAGATCCATTTGCCATGGTGTTATAATTTAAGAATTAAATCTGTTTTATTTTTATGCATTTTCATTTAACTTAAATTTATGTTGTATGTCTGTAAAGATGGACTATTTAATCGAACTTTGACTCGCTTCCTTATGAACTAGTGTTCTGAAATTTTCTATACGAGTGTATTCTAGATGACAAGACACTATTTTAAACTTTCCAGAACTTAATTATCAGTCAATCTGTTAATTTAATTGTATTTTTATTCCACATGTGTTGCGCCACCTGGTTGTGATTTAAAAAATATTTCAATATTCCAAAATATTTAGAATAAAGAATTATAAATTGAAGTATGAAAAGTAGAAAATAATTAAAATGAGAAAACTTATACATTTCAGCCCACCAATAAAAGTTTATTTATAAAACTGTTTTTTAAAAATTTATTTCTTATATTCCGTTATAACATGCATAAATCTTTGACTCAATTTTAGTCCTTTGAACTCACATGTTTCTTTTTCAAAATATTTAACATTATTCCATTATAATTGCATCATTTTCTAGCACTTATTTGTTTAATATCCAGGAGTGGCGTTAGAGTCCGCCCGACGGGGGGGATGTCTCCGATAAGGGGCACGACCTGCTATACAGGGGAAGGGCCGTAATGATATACCTCTCAAATTTTCGCCAGATCTTTATTTACGTACTAGTTGAATAGCCCATTGCGTGAACGGGGTAAAAAAATTTGTACAGACGAGGGAGGGGGGCACAGCATCCCCGACAGGGGGATTCTGCCCTCCCGAGCCCCATTAGCGTCACCCCTGTTAATATCACAGACTTCTGAATAGAAATAAGTATGACGTTCAAAAATTTAATTTTTATTTCTTTCATTTCTGATCTAGTTTAGAAATTCTAAATAACATATGAAAAGAATGGCGAATTTTGAGATAAATAAATAAAATTATTTCAACTGATTTTTTTAAAGTACACATAATAGGTGTATCAATATTTAGAAACAAATATTTGATATTCTTTTTATTCAAAATTTGAATAAACGATGTCAAAAATTACTACAAAAATAATAGTATAATTCTATTAATTATTACAAAATATATATATGTACTATTTTTTATAAAAATATAACTTAGCCGCAGTTTAGTCATTCCATCTGCTTACTGTTCGAACAATGTTCACAAAATATGATAACATGCTTTTCACAGATTAGTTTATTGCTCTCTGAACAGGACACTGATGTTCTTGTGGTATTCTTCCTGAGACACATATCGAAAAGTCCAGAACCTCTCTTCGAAATGTTTTCTTGTTCTAAATTCTTTTTTGTGTTCGTAATCACTCATTTTGTGCCCCCACTTCGTTTCTCAATACTGTACTAAAATGAGGCGCAAGCACACGTGAGGGGTACAATTCCTCCCAATTGGCACTATTGCAGTAATAAAAGCCGATTTTCTGAACGCACCCCTCTCCAAATTTCCGCGCCACACCAGCGGGAGGATGTTCGGCCACTGCGTATGATTTGGCGTGGCCCCATACAAGGCGGATCTTCGGTGGAATTGGGTTTCGAACCTGGGACCCTCTGCCCCCAAAGCCGAGACCTTCCCGCAAGGCCACCACCACCTTTGACTTTGAAAGGTACCATACGTGTAAGAACGGTCATTTAAGAATAACCCCCTTTTTCATGCAAAAAAAAATGTAGCTGGGGTAAATTTTGTCCCAGCGCGTGTGCTGACGGTTTATTGAAAAATTAGTGATGTAAAACTATTTAGGTGAGCGCGTAAATTATATAAATTCAATAAAATTATTATTTGAAAAAATAAAAGTAATTTTCGATAGTTAACTAATGCATTATTTTAAATAGCACTGGAAGTGAAGGATTTTTTTGCACTCGAAATTTATAATGCAAATGAAAATGAATTCCGCGGCTACACTACAACCCTGGTAAACAGAGATAAAGCGGGGGAAGTTGTTTCGGATAACGAATTTATCAATTACACAGTGAATATTACTGTTTTGTATATAATTACAGAACGTAATTCTGAAATGTCATGAGTGTGAAACGAATTCAAAACTCTATTCGTAGGTTACACTTATAGTTCTTTATTAAAGTTAACTCTTCGTCGTTCGCAATATTCGCGCCGGCGACTTCGGGTGCAATGCGTCTGACAGGCACAGATAATATAAATACAGAATGTAATTCTGAAATGTTATGAGTGTGAAACGAATTCAAAACTCTATTCGTAGGTTACACTTATTGTTCTTTATTAAAGTTAACTCTTCGTCGTTCGCAATATTCGCACCGGCGACTTCGGGCGCAATGCGTCTGACAGGCACAGGTAAACAATATCGTAATTAATATTGTTGATACCCATTATTTTTAATTTTTGCATTCTAAAATGAAACTCTGAACCTCTTGGGAAGGCTTAAAAGAAAAAAGTGGGGATATCGTTGCAAAAAAATCTCGCCTTGGTGATTATCCATCCATGCAGTACAGTATTTGGTTTTTCGGGTTTACGATTTCAGAGTCATTTCGGAAAACTCAGATTTCGCTGAACCCGAGTTCGGTTAACCGGGATTTTACTATATATACAGGGTGCCCACGCTTATCGTGAACATTGGCTAATTTCTAAACCGTCAGCGATAGACATATAGTTCCAATTGAAAAAATGCTTTAAATGAAGGGAAGAATTATATGTGTTTTGAGTGAATAAATATATTCCTGGAAAAAGTTACGAATTCTAACTTTTTATACGGTCCCCCGTTCCTATCAGTCATATTTAGTAAAATATTCTTCACACACTAACATTTTAAACAAAAAAAGTCCCACTCTTCTGCGACTGAAACTGACCGAGTTATGGAGTTTTGAATATCGCTGACTTAGACCACTTTACACCATTTCAATAGTCTCTTGAAGAAGATCCACCAATCACTGCGCAGCTCTTGCTCGACGAGGCGGCTAATTGGTTAAAAATCATGAGATTCGAAGCGCCAGAACTCGTTCAGTTTTAGTCGCAGAAGAGTGGGATTTTTTTTGTTTAAAATGTTAGAACGTCAAGAATATTTTACTAAATATGACTGATAGGACCGGGGGACCGTATAAAAAGTTAGAATTCATATTTTTTTCAGAAATATATTTAGTGACTCAAAAAACTATAGGTCTTCCCTTCATTTAAAGCGTTTTTCCAATTGGCACTATATGTCTATCTCTAACGGTTTAGAAATTAGTTATTGATCACTATAAGTGTGGACACCCTGTATAAATTAAATAAAACCGCAACTCCTTCGTTATAAATCAACTCTAAATTTTATGACTAATGAGATGATGGAAAGGGAAAGTAACAAAAAATGAAGTAGGTATCCCTTTCTGAAAAATACCGCCTTGTCGAATTGTTCATTTGATCTCTCATACATATTCTTATTGTGCGTTCCAATTACTTCGTAATAGCAGCGAGTATCATTTTCTGTCAAACTTTTCCAGTTTCAGGGCAAGATTTTTTTTCCTGAAAAAAATAGGCATTATTAATAATCTTTCATCTTTCAGCTATGAATAAAAATATTATATTAACCTCGCTTTCTAATACTGTGGTTTTATATTTCCTGTTTTTTTTCAGCTTAGAATGATAAATTTTGTAAAATTATCCTGTGAGCTACAAAAACATTCCATCGTAAGGTTTAATGTGTCCAATTATTTTGTGAAAAATATTAACATTTTATAAACTGTTAGGATAAATATCAACCTTATGATATTTAATCATGATCCCCTCTTTATTTCCTTCCAAATTATATTTTTTATCAATATTACCCAAAATGTCTTATTCAAATTTAAAGACATAGTAAACTCTATCTATGATAAATACAGTAAATTCCCGCTCCAACGATATCCGATACAACGATAAATCCCTCTACAACAATAAAATTTTGTGGTCACGGTGAATTTGCATAGAACATAATGTGAATCTCCCCTCAATATAACGATATTCTGTACAGCAATAAACCCCTGTACAACAATGTTTTTTCAAAAATCTCAACGCCATTTTTTTCCTCCGTAGCAATATTTCATGGAGGGTAAGCAAATTGATAATGACGAAAATTCGAAAGATGGCGATGTTTCAGATGGCTGAAGAATGTGTTTTGAGACATGAAAAGTCTTTTACTCAGCTTGAAGAAAAAAAAGGGGCAAAATGTCTGGAATTTTCGTGGGGAATATTTAACAGCGGATGAAGATCTTATGGTCTTTGAAGGAGTTACTGAAGAAGATAACCTATTTCGTCTCTGATTTCGGATAGAAATCACAGAAGAAATGCAAAACGATGATGAAGAGGATGATGATACGGATACATCGCAATCTTTATCGCCTTCAATCAGGGGTGGGCGGAAGGGGGCAAGGACCCCCCCGTCGGGGAAATTTTTGTACCCCTTTCACGCAACGGGGTATTCAACTCATAGATAAATAAAGGTCTGGCGAAAATTTGATACTAATTTCATTACACTTTCTCCCCGTCAGCATTTCGAGCCCACCTCGTCCGGCAGACACTAGCGCCACTCCTGTCTTGAATCAGTTCAGTCCTTACGGGCAATTTTTTGAAGCCTTTCATCCACAAAGGATGATCATTTTTATGCATCAGACTCTATGCAAACCTTGTTACTTGACTTAATAGTTTAAAAAATGAATAATCAGACGAAAATATTGGATTTTTTCGATAAATAAGTTTCTCAGGATTATGAACTAGTATTTTATTGTATAGCTGAATTGTTGTTGTATGCTTTAACAAACATCACTCTGGCGATGCTTTTTTCGAGAAATGTATATTGTTGTATTGTGTCCACATTAAAGCAGCCAAAATTTAACTTTTTTATATCGTAATTATACCATCCCTCGATATAAAAATACATCCCTCTATAACAATATCTTTATTTGGTTCCCAAAGTATTGTTGTGATGAGGTACTTCTGCACTACAACATGATTAATTACATTTGAAACAGTAATCCATGATTCAACATATTGACAGTATTATTTTCTTACCATCTGCATGAAGGTATACGTTACCGTTAAAATGTACAATGCATTTATTTCATAAAATAACAAGTGAAAAGTGTGTAATAAATGAAACATTCCACGTATTAGCGAGTTAATATGTAAGTTTACTGTTAACTATAGAGTTGGATTATAAGAAATGAGAAAAATAAAAAACTATTTTTTAAGAAAAACTTTATTTGCGTGCTAAAATATAGAAAAACATTTTTATACACTTCTATTTAACTTGTCTCAAGTTCGTAAATGTAATCAAGCTTCATCTATTTTCGGAGACGCTGAAATTTTGTAATTTTGAATACTTATGTTTTGTCGATGCAAAATACTATTTTAAAATTTTCCGACTTTCTTTAACAGTTAATTGATTGATTTAATCAATTTTTCATTCCATACGAGTGGTGCCACCTGGTGGAGAAAGAATTAATTTCAAGATTCCATAGTATTTTTAATTATGAATATTAGATAAAGTCGCTGGTAAAAGTAGAAAACAATTAAAATAAAAAAATACTTTTTAGCATACGAATAAAAGTGTATATTTAAAAACTGTTTTTATTAAATTTATTTTTTAACAGTCTGTAGGTAAAAAAATCTTAAACACGTGAGGTGCTGATATAAATACTCTCAATAAATTAGAATTTTAATAGCATACTTAATATATTTTAATTTTTAATGAAACTTTAAGAATTTTTCCTTTTAATATTCCTCGTGACTTAATTTCATTATTGTAATGTTTTCATTGTTTCATGCAGTATTTCAGTATCTCTTAAGATTTCTGCTTCGATCTGAAGATTTTTGATAAGAAGAAAAATATATTTTTACGTTTTAGTACACAAATAAAAAAGAAAATAATTTTTTTACATGATGGAACAAAATAAAAATTGCTTTTAAATAATTTATTTATTTTCATTATTTTCTACTTTTTATGAATTTCAAAATTCATCGTAATAATTTTTATGAATCATGTAAACATTTTTTTCTAAAATTCACCACAAGATGGCAACTAACCAAAACTAAGTAAAATTTAGCGATTTAATTAATTTAGCGAATAATAATTAAGCTCTGCAAATATTAAAATGTGTATTGCCAACGTAAATATACAGGGTGTTCATTAATTATTGTCGGGGTTTCCGTACCTCATAACTTTCGAATAAAAAATATTACGCAAAAACCGATTACGTATTCGTAAATTACAACTCAAAGAATTTTACGTGGCAACAATGCGATCTTAGCGCATTTGCAGTCTGGGTAATTATGACGTCAAAAATAAAAATGGCGAACGTGCAAGAAAAAGCAATGTGTGTCTTGTGGTTTTTCGAAGCTAAATTTGGTTTGGGGGTTTGTCAAGAACATTGTGTACAAGACCCCTGTGCCCTCCTTTGATGAACTGAAGCGCAGAATTGTTACTGCGATCCAAAATGTTACCCCACAAATGCTGGAGAATACTTGGAGGGAAATCGAATTTCGTCTCGATGTCTAACGAGCCACGAAGGGCAGCCGTGTGCAAATTCATTAATCTTTTTAATATCATTAATAAAATTCTTTGAGTTGTAATTTACGAATACGTAATCGGTTTTTAGTAATATTTTTTATTCGAAAGTTATGAGGTACGGAAACCCCGACAATAATTAATGAACACCCTGTACATCTGCATTGAATTTTAGAAATCTGAGTTTACCAGAAAATGAGTGAAAAATCCATTACGAAAATCCTCTTCCAAACATAAAATAAGTCAAGTTAAACTAAAGTGCTGAAAAATACGAAAGGGGAAATTCATGTGACGCCACAGACGCCTGATAAACGGACAATAATCTTTGAAAAAACGTATTTCCGAAATGTGGAGATGGCACCTTTTGTAGCTACACGACACAATTTTGATATTACTGTATGGTGTACAATGTGGTAGCCATCTTCATACTCCAGGTACAAATCCATCAAATTGGCATATCGCATCCTGAAGTTTGCTCCAATTTATCTCAGTTTTCATACACTGTAAAAAAAATCCCGTAAAATTTATGGTTTTAAACTGGCAGCTGGGTTGGTTGTGCAAAACCGTAAAAGTTACGAAGTAAATCCGTAGGCACAACGGCTTTTTACCATACAGGAACAAGTTTTTTCCGTAAAAGTTACGAAGTAAATCCGTAGTCACAACGGTTTTTTACCGTATGAAATTAAGTTTTCTGCGTAAAAATTAAGTCATCGAAGTAAGTGACGTCATCGACTGAGTTGAGTTGTTTTTCTCCTTCTGTTCGACTTGAAATACGCTGATGTGTATTATCAATTAGAAATATTAATTAATCAAGGCTTAATTATTAATTTCAATTAGTTTAATTAATATAATTCTTAATTGAACTTACTTGGACGATTTCGATGCAAGATGGTGACAAAACTTCTAACTCCTCCGAGCCGGGGATCGAAACCGCGTTCATAGAAATAAAAGGAAGTCGCTCTAACCTCTAGACCACCGGAGACTACATAAAATGAAGTAAAAATAATCTATTTGAGTTTTAAAGTCACTATAGCTCTAGTGGCGCCACCTAGTGATGTAAAAATCATAAGGTTAGCTTTCACGAGTGACAACAGGTTACTGCAACATGTGTAAACAATAGTGGAGATGGAACCCTATTAAAAACATGAAATGAATGCAATGAAATTACATTTAAGAAAAGGGAAATTTATCATACGGAAAGCAATACCGTATGACGAAAAATAGAATTTGAACTGACGGTTTTAAACCGTTTATGGCTGGAGCGGAAAACGGTGAAAAACCGTTTTGTCATCAAAACAGCTTTAAACCGTTAAATATACGGAAAAATTCCGGAAAGAAAACGGATATTTTTTACAGTGTATATTTCTATTCTGTCCCTACACGGTAAAAAATAATTGTGAAGTCTATTATTATTTTTTAATTTAAATTTTCATTTAAATAACAATTATTTTCTTAATAAACAGTGAATAGATTCATCTCTGTTGGACTCGAAAGCATACGTCCAAAGGCTCAAGAAGGAGACAAGTCTCATTTTAAAAATAGGGTATTATTGCAAAATTATTGATTACTGGAGTTTAAAAATATTTTTTTCGATTGCATCATAAGCTTTAAAATACGTTACGATCATATACAGAGCTTTTTAAATCGGAAAGGGGGGAGGCTTACACCATACTACCATCTTAAGTTGTCATTAACTATAACTTTTGTAACGAAATGTGAATCCAGAGAAAAGTTACCATTCATGAAAACATTACAAAGAAAGTTGCTGTCCTGGAATTGCGCAAGACAGCTGCTGTCCATAAAATGAGAAGACTTCTTTTCTACTGCACCAAAATAATGAGCTACTTCGAGTAAACAGGGGGTGGTGGAACTATTTCTAGTCTCCCAGTCCAACCGTAATTGATCGTTGTTTCCTTTCAATGGGGCTACTTCCACTTTGGTAAGAACGGAATCGAATCCCCATCGGGGATTTAGAAAAGGAATAACAACCCACCTGTCAAGAGCATGCCGCGATTAAGCTGTATCTCTTTCACTAGGGAAAACAGGGCACTCGTTAGTTTTATGCGTGGTATAATGCAAGAAAATATCTGAATTTTAGACAGAGAAGGGACTTCAATTACTATGCTTTGCAGAAGAATTAGTTATTTTTTTGTAATAGTAAAAGCTTTAGAATTTGAATCATCATTATAAACGGTTACGATTTATCTATCGAAAAGTCGAGATGTATTCATTCATTGAAGGAACTAGAAGTTTTTGATTTCCTCTTGGAACGAGCGCATGTATTTCGATAGTGTATCTATAATGGCCATGAAATTTATATTATTGTAAAGCTTTAACTATCTCGAATTAAAACTGTGAACGGAAGTTTTTGAAAGATCTCCTAACCAGTAGCTGAGAAAAAACGCTAAATTACTGAATAATTATCCATCGCTATTCTAAATAGGCTTTTTTGTGTTTAAATACTAAATGGATGGATGGATTTTGTTCAAGATTAGTAATTTGAGTGTAAAGACTACTTACTAAATCTCATTCATCTAGCTCTTTTGTGTTTTGAATTATCATATTCAATGTACATTGCTGGCGAATAAACTTCCTTCTGATGGATTTTGTTCAAGATTAGTAATTTGAGTCTAAAGACTACTTTCTAAATTTCATTCATCCATCCCGTTCCGTTTTGGGGTTAACGTGTTCCCAGGCCAACCTACAAACTGAAAGTAATAACTCCAAAATTTGTGTGTTTCGGATTCAGGGAGATCTAAAACGTGGAGATTCATCAGAATCACTAAATCGAATTCTTAACTTTACTACAATACTTTCTCCTTCTATACTTCGTATACGAGAAAATAAAACTTACATTTATACATGGATTGTTACACCGAGAGCAATAATATGAGTAATCAACTGTCAGTAAAAATTTTCTATTTCATAGCAAAAGTGATTTTAGAAATTTCAAGTAAATTTGTTTATTACCTATTTTACTTTCTCTTAACCCTCCCACACCGAGCGGGGTGGTCCTGGGCCGTCTAAAAATTTCCCCTAACAGCTACGAAGGCCGGTCTTCTTTTGAGGGGAGGTGAGGTTCTGAGGTCGCTTAGGAGATAAGCGATGTAGGGTGTCCAATTTTCCTCTCCAACCACAGTTCATTTATTTGCGCCTTA
The DNA here is from genome assembly GCA_013235015.1 of Araneus ventricosus. Taxonomy (NCBI): domain Eukaryota; kingdom Metazoa; phylum Arthropoda; class Arachnida; order Araneae; family Araneidae; genus Araneus; species Araneus ventricosus. The sequence goes on along the minus strand of BGPR01000139.1, from coordinate 376,097 downwards.
AGGGAAGGTTATAGCAGGGGTGGGGTGGTGAGGTAAATGACCACCCAAGTTGGGAGAGTCCAATTCATGTCGCTTTTTTTCCAAATTTCCCGGTTTCAAAGGGGCTAGAAGAAAAATGTGGCCTTGGGAAGTTAAAGCAGGGAATACCATATTTAAGGATAATTGCATCTTAAAATTAGCTACATTTTTTTTTGCTAGGAGTTAGAAGCCTTAATAAATTTTTACGTCTCTTATTTTTGTTTATCTTCAAACCCTAGAAATGAATTATTGGCATATGCTTCAACTATAAAAATACTTAAACATCAATATAATATGCTTCGTATACAAGAAAATAACAATTACATTTATACATGGATTGCTACACCGAGAGCAGTAATATGAGTAGTCATCTGTAAATAAAATATTTTCTATTTTAAAGCTACAGCGAGTTTCGAAATTTGAAGAATATTTGTCATATTTTGTTTTCTCTTAACGCAAGGAATCGGATCTGTAAAGATAATTACATCTTAAAATTAGCTACAAAACATTTTTTACCAAGAGTTGGAAGCCTTAATAAATTATTACCTCTGTTATTTTTGTTTGTCTGGAATTCTTAACAATGAATTATTGCGCAAATGTTTGGACTACAAAAATACTTACAAATGCACATACATCACGCTTATATCTAATTACTGATCTTCACCTTAAAAGAGAGAATATTTCATTTAAATTAGATTCTTTCATTTCCTTTTGCTAAATGTGTTACGGTACACTTCACTTTAGCTTAATTTTTCCATGAATTTTTAACAACACACTGACATGTATCACATTTACAACTGTCAATTACATCTCCGTAGAAAATCAAGGGTAATAGAACTAACTCATCGACTTCTCTCTGTCGCAGAACTCCTCCCAGAGACGAAAAGTCATTACTTTAATGATGTCTGTTGAGACTCAAATTTCCGGTCGACTTTCGTGATTCGATTTGAAATAACGAACCAAATATTCGATGCTTAATTAAAGCAATTGCCGGCACAATAGTCTAGTATTCTCGTCTAGAGCATCATTTGAGTGTGTAGAATATTGAAAAGTTTGAAGTAGAAACACTTAAAATAGAAGTGCATACCGGTAAAATGAGAGTGTAAGCTTATATTCTGTTTCTATTTATTTACTTATTTTTGAGATTTTGTTCGAACTAGACTAGATGAACCAATTAAGCACTGATAGTTCTGTTTCGAAGTCAGGAAACATACAAAAGTCATGGGAGCTGATTAATGGCCTATTGAATTAAAGTATGGCATAGCTGCAAAATGTAAATCGGAGGGAAAAAGCTTTAGATTTTGTCCTCTGCCTATGCTCTTATGCCGCATTATTCCTCAACTAGTAGACCAACGTGAGCTTTAGGAACAAATACTAGCTGCTTGAGGTTCTATTGGTTTGGTGCAAACGGAACAGGAGTGTTGGCCAGTTCCCCTCAATGAAATTTAACCAAATTTACCGCTTCTATAAGTAAGACTATTACTACCTCAAATGATATCTAAGAGCTACAAGGTGTCACTTTTACTAACGGAAGATGCCACTTTTATTCTTTACCATGAGTCCTTGACACTCATGCATTTGGCTAGATAGTTAGACCTACGTGCGCTTTAGCGAATACTAGCAGCTTGAGGTTTTCTTGGTTCAGTGCAAAGGGAACAGGATTGTTGGCCATTTCCCATCAATGAAATTTAACCAAATTTACCGCATCTAAGTAAGACTACTACTACCTCAAATGATATCTAACAGCTACAAGGTGTTACTTTTATAGCATTGGCTAGATAGGTAGGCCTACGTGCGCTTTAGCACGAATACTTGCTTGCTTGAGGTTTTGTTGGTTTGGTGCAAACGGAACAGGATTGTTGGCCATTTCCCATCAACGAAATTTAACTAAATTTACCGCATCTAAGTAAGTCTACTACTACCTCAAATGATATCTAAGAGCTACAAGGTATCACTTTTACTAACGGAAGATGCCACTTTTATTCTTTACCATGAGTCCTTGACACTCATACATTTGGCTAGATAGGTAGACCTACGTGCGCTTTAGCACGAATACTAGCTGCTTGAGGTTTCCTTGGTTCAGTGCAAACGGAACAGGATTGTTGGCCGTTTCCCATCAATGAAATTTACCTGAATTTACCGCATAAAAGTAAGTCTACTACTACCTGAAATGATATCTAAGTGTTACAAGGTGTCATTTTTACTAACTGAAGATTCCACTTTTATCTTATACCATGAGTCCTTGACATTTGGCTAGACAGAACAGACCGAATGGAATTACGACAACCACTTCGGAAAGGAGTGATAGAAAACAGTGGTGTGTGTGTTTGTGTAATCAAAAGAAATATACATGAATGGGGAAAAAAGATATTTAGACAGATTGCCGACAAGAGCTTCCTAACAGTACTTTTTACGATAACTCATCGCATTCATACCCATGTATTCCTACACACACAGTAAATTACAGTACGGTTCCAAAAAATGCCAGATATTTCTTTCAAATGTTCATCCGTGGCCCTGAATAGAGTCAACCAAAAGCTTGAAGGATAAGGCATTTAGATGCTCCCGTAAGGAGCGTGTGCTACTGACATCCTCAATTTCGAGCAATTACTATTAAAATATGCCGCAACAAAGGATTTTCAGCGATGCTCTTAAAAACAAATTTATTTCAAAACTATTTTTTATTTTTGTGCTTGTGCCTCAACGCATCACATTCATGCCCATGCACTGCTACGCGCACAGAAAAAAAATCAAAGCAGTGCGCTCTACCATCTTTCAATCTTGCCCTATGGGTTTTGAATCACCCTGTATAATCGCAAATCAAATTATGATTACAGAATTATGTAATTACAACAAAATATAGATGTGATAAAAAATGTCAATTTTCAAAAATTTATTAATTATTCCTTGTTGACTTTGCTTGTTTTGTATCCTGTTTCCTGCACCGTTTTATAGCAGTGTCTAGTTTCTCTTCAATATGATATTTATGTTCCTATTTATAGAAAGAATTTTCGTAGCAATTTAAATATTATTGCGGCATCTCAAAAATTATTAAATGCTACATTCAGCACCAGGAAAAACGGAATCAAATTTTAATACGATAACAAGTAATATTAAAAGTAACGGAGTGAAGAGATAGCAAAATTAAAAAATCTCTACTGTAAGTAACAAATAGGTTATTCTTATCTTTAGCACAATAATTCTAATTTTGACAGAAGGTATTTTCTCTGCACTATAGATACTTTATCACCATGCATAAACCTAACTTGGAACAAGTTTAGTTTAGCCATATTAACATCCCGTTTTGAAGCAACACGAGGTCTATTTTGGGACGGACCTCAATGATCATATGACGAGGACGACACCTGAGCTGGTACCCCCTCTCCAAACTTCCACGGCTCGGAACAGGGTGGCTCCCTGTCGGTTCGATAGGTATGCGTGAAGCTTTATTGAAAGCCCCCCACCTCCCGAAAAAAATTACAAACTTGGAATTAACTTAATTTAAAAAACAGTTAATATCAACAGAGCATAATTTTGAACATCGGCATGTCTAAAATAAATAAAGTGAAATAGAAAAATAAAAAAGAAAAAGAAAATGCTAAACGTTTAAAAGATGACAAAAACAAAGACGAAAAGCTATAGTTATAGAAGATTGGAATCTAGATATCTTAAAACACACCACGCATTTGTCCTTAGAGCATGTACAGTTTGGTATAGATATAGGCGGACGTTATTAAGACAAATTACTTCTTGAGATATAAATGAAAAAAGAAAAATTGCATTGCATACGGAAACAAAAACGTTAACTTGAGATGTAAATGAAAAGAGAAAAAATGCATTGCATACAAAAAAAACGTTAAAAAAATTTACTTCTTGAGATATAAATGAAAACAGAAAAAATGCATTGCATACGAAAACAAAAACGTTAAAAAAATTTACTTCTTGAGATATAAATGAAAAGAGGAAAAATTACATTGCATACGAAAACAAAAACGTTAACTTGAGATGTAAATGAAAAGAGAAAAATTGCATTGCATACAAAAAAAAAACGTTAAAAAAATTTACTTCTTGAGATATAAATGAAAAAAGAAAAATTGCGTTGCATACGAAAACCAAAACGTTAAACTACAAAAAAAATAAAAATAAATAAAGATAAAAGATAAATAATGCGCTATATTTGTTGTACAAAAATTCTATGAAAAATGGATATGTGTTATGATAATGAAACGAATGCCATTGCGCTATATGTGAATTACAGATAAAAAAAACAAAGCTTTATATGTGAAATGCATTGGTGAGAGAAAATAAAAACAATATATTACTTGTGAGTCACTAAAAGAGAAGTTTAAAATTTTCACAATGTATGAAATGCAAGAATAATTGGAAGCAATGCACTGTATGATCCGCGTCGATAAAGTAGGTTATTCCTCTACATGAAAAACATACGTAAAACGAAAATAATTTATACAATATATGGAATACAAAAATATATTACAGCGTGACAATTATTGAGCTATATGAAACAAAACCTTAATAATTTTTGAACCGTTGGCGAGATTCAGTTAAAACTTGGCGGTTGAATGCAGGACATGTTGGGATTTTGTTTGAGCATGCGCACTTTTATTGTTGTTGTTCATTTTTCGTTGAAAATGTCGAAATACAGCGTTTCTAAGCGTATATCGATCGTCAAGACCTACTGTTCGAGCAATAACAGCTCGATTGCAGCTCAAAGGAAATTTGCGACCGAGTACGAGCTGAAGACAACCGGTCCAAGTGTTATAACAATCAAAAATGTGATTGAAAAGTTCGAGAGAAGTGGTAGTGTCGATGTCTCGACACTTCAACGATTTTTGCATAATTTTGCTCTTCGTCTGCGCCACGTCATAGCCATTGATGGAAAGCATATCGAACATGTCATAAACTAAACCCGAATATCTGTAGTTACTTTTAAAATTTGAATAAAAGTTTTGAACTCAGTAGTTTTTGAAAATTTTATTTTTTATTTCATATAGCTCAATAATTGTCACCCTGTAAAAACTACTCTACATGTAAGGTACAGAAGTACGTGAGAGAGGTATCTGAACTACACATACAAAATTTAAGTATATAAATTATATAAATACTTCATTGCATGTCTTTGCTCTCAAAACACTTCGGTGCTTCCTTTTATACTAAATTCATATCTAATTCTCTATAAAATGACATGTTGGCATTCTTATTATTTTACAATATTAAATAATGTACTTTCAAATGAGATTATTTAAATATGCTGTGTGAAACAATATTGTGCGCACAGTGCCAATTCCTGAAAAAAAGAGGAGAAAAAATTATTAAATATTTAGCCGCGGATGTACTTACACATTAAAAATTTAAATATCCTTTGCTAAAAAACATAATTTTCTATACAATCAAAATTCCTAGACAGGAAAAAGTTTAAAAATTATTTAAGTTTTATAGCCATTTATTTACTATATTATTCTACAATAATAAATACTTTACACTGCGATTTAACATCCTCTGTGAAACAGCATTTTCTTTAAAATGTAAGTTCCTAAAGATGAAAAGACAAAACTTAACAAAGTTTAGATGCAACACACAGAAACTAATCTTTAACCAGTTTCAAAAGTCTTATGTCAAGAAAATAAATTTATCGTAAACTATCCTAAAATACACACTTATCAACGAAATAGTTATGAAATGGTCTCTTGGGACATCTTCGACTTTTTTCCTTTTCAACTAAAACTGCTTCGAAGGGACTGTGCGTAGGACTTTCCATGAATATCAACGAAATAGGATACTTCTGTTTTCCTTCTTCAGATAAAACTAAACTGCAACTGCAACTAAACTAGCAGATACTGCAACTAAACAGTTTTCGGCAGTTTAGTCTTCGCTTATGGCTTTCGGTTCTCATACGGAAGGAGAAAGTTATTAATGGCAGTAAGGATTAATTTTATTATCTTGGGTAAACATTATTGTGAGGGTACTTGTGTCAGCAAAACTAGGAGGAGAATTATAAGAAGTCACATATTGGACAGTTTTAGCCGATTATTTATATTTTTAGAAATCTACCGCCTCCAGTGATGCAAATAATAAGGCGTGGGTGAAAGTAAACATGTATATGACGTACTTTTATGAACATCAATTATCTCCTCCCTAGAATGATCGACACGACACAGCATTTTTATAATTAAATTCTTACTTTCCAGTAAATGAAGTATACAAAAAGAAAGTACTAGAATTGTGAAAAAATTTTACTTCAAAATCTTGAATCTCGCGTTTTAGACTTCCACTGAGCTCGATTAGTTTTAGCCTTAGTTATACTAACGTCCCGTTTTGAAGCAACACGATAGCTATTTTGGGACGAACCTCGTAATTTTGAATCGTGGTTAGATGAAGAAAATGACACCTGAACTGCCACCTCCTGCTCACGATTCTCCACCACACCAGCGGCAGAACGTTTGGCCAATAAACATGATTTAACATACAACAGGTCCCATACATAGCGGATCTTCAGTGGAATAGGGTTTCAAACCTGGAATCTTAAGCCCCGAGTTAAAACTTTTATTTAAATTTATAAACATTAATTTAATTTTCGGAGTTTTCACATTTTTCGAATATTTAAATTTGAAAATATAATGAAATGCCATTTTATGCCATAAATATAAACAAATAAAAATAATAACATACGTAACCATAGCTTATCAAGTAAAAATTAAACTGTTAAGTTTGTCGTGTAGAAATGATGGAATGATGATTTGTAAACTCTTTTAAAAACAAACTTCAGAACTGAAAGTCACTTCAAAATCACTATCAAATAAAAATAATAACATACGTAACCATAGCTTATCAAGAAGTAAAAATTAAACTGTTAAGTTTGTCTTGTGGAAAGGATGGAATGATGATTTGTAAACGCTTTTAAAAGCAAACTTCAGAACTAAAGGTCACTTAAAAATTACCACCTAGTGATTACAGATGTACAAAACTTCCCTTCGCGGGAAGGCCATCGTGGAAGTCCATCACAGCAGAGGTTTACAGGTCCATCCTTTTAAATTAACTGTCAAAGCATCCCATTCCGGTACTTCCACGACCAGTCCATTCCCCTGATCTCGCGTGACTTTTTCCTTCGAAGAAGATATTAAACGATTCTCAAGTTCCAAAGAAGTGCAGCAACGGAGACACTGAAGGAGGAGTCAAAAGGATTCTTGTGATCTTTACAACCTTGTATGAACGATGGCAAAAATACATAGCTGCACAGGGAAAGCATTTCGAGGGAACGACAAATAAACAAGTTCTGTTTGTATACATTCTGTTGTTGTTGATGATGATCCCCGAAGATCAGCAGAACTATATCAGGTCCATGAGCCTGTGCATCCTAAAGAAATCCGAAGTCAACAGAGGATTAGGAACAAGATCCTGTTTGGAAAGCCCCAGGCATGCAAGAATATGATCAGGTGTGGACTGTTCTGCAGTATATTTTGGGCAGATCTGAAAACACTTAGAATTATCAGAGAGAGTCAAACTTCTGATATGCCAACCAAGGAAGCGAGTAAGAGTTGTTTGGTCGCGTCTGTTGCAGTCAATTGATAGACAGCCACCTGGTCGAGAACCTTGATACCAATGATGCACCGGTGGAATGTGCCAGAATGTATTCTTGCTTTTAGCTCTAGAGAACAGCTCCAAGTAGTATACATTCTTCCGTAATAAAATATGTCCCAGAACTTTTCGGACGTAGAAGTATAAAATAATTTATCCTAAGAAAGCTAAAGCAATTTATTTTGCTAACAGTGTTTTCACGCATGTTTACGATTTTTGTGATTATGTTACTGCAGGCTATTGCGTTTTCACGCATAACAATAGGTATCACTTTAATTTTCCTTCGCAGCTGTTGGTGACATCTTAAGCAAAAGAGAGGTTTCACAAATCCAATTAATTCGTGAATCCAATAGATGTCAATTTATTTTTCCCGTACGCTTTTTCTTCACAACATCCGATTTCTGTCTTATATTACAAGAAAATTAATGCTTGGCAATAAATGTAATAGGGGAAAAACACATTAAAGTAGCGTTTAGGATGCTTTATTTCTTTTCAGTGGAATGAAATTACTTGAGGAAAACGACATTAGAGGATACATTATGTGAATCAAGCTCTTAATACTTTGTTATCATCAAATCTTGCATCATTCTTCGATATGGAGATGCAAAATATGGTACTTCGCTATGGCAAGTATCTCGA
>BGPR01000139.1:322984-346082 GCA_013235015.1 Araneus ventricosus | reverse complement strand
GCATAAAACGCCTCATGTTGTATAAGAGAATGTCGAAGCTGGAACACTATCGCTATTTACTCCAAAATTGAAGATCTGTGCCAAATTTTGGACCTGATCGGTTTACTGGAAGAGGGTCAAATTCATACTCGATTCTTCTCTCTATACGAAGCTAAGCACAAAACGCCTCATATTGTATAAGAGAAAGTCGAAGCTCGAACACTACCGCTGGTTTCAATTTTATGGTTCGAATATTTGTATTACCGAGTTGACTTCCACCATTGCAAGAATGGAATAAAAAGCTAGACCAACATTTTTATTTTAAAAATTAATAAATTTACAACAAATTGGAGAACTATCAATTACTTCAAAGATGAATAACATAAAAAGATAGATTAAAGCAGACATTTGTTAACTATAATTTTTGTACTCGGACTCTTGGTCTTGGTCTAGAAGAGGGCTAGACCAAGTGGAATAAGAAACAACAACATCTTTGTAGCACAACATTTCTTCTAGTTGTTCCGTCCAGCTTTCTTGATATTTGAAATGTATGCCTTCTTCTTTATTTTATGGTTTCTTTTTTTGTTCATGCATTATCGACAAAAGTTTCTAACTGGCGACTGAACTAAATTGGCTGGATTTTATTTGAAATCAATATATCGAGTTCCTTATTTATTTCTGTTTGTTGATTTGAAGTTTGCACAGTAACCCATCAATAGTACTTGAACAGTTATTGAGTTCATAAAAAATAATTTTTTCTAGAATAATTTCCATCTCGTCACAACATTTACATCTCTAACTACATTTTTATAAAAATCCTTTTCTTTTACTTATTCGGTTCATAATGTCCTCTTTTTCTACCTTCACATTTGATTTGATCTTCTTTACTGTATATATTCCTTTTTTCTTCTCAAGTATCATCGACAACAATTCCTAACTTGTGATTGAATTATATTGGCTCAATTTCGGTTGAAATCAATATTTCATCTTTCTTTTTTTTATTGATTTGAAGTTTCCATCATAAAAGCAGTTTTTGATCAAAAGTGGTTGAATAGTTAATAAGTTCTTAAAAATAAATTTTGTTTAGAATGGTTTATACCTCAGTACAATAATTTATGTCTCTCGTAACCTTCCAACGGGCGCGCTAAAAATTTTCACACGAGCGGGCGCGCGTCGTACTTTTTACGACAGATTTAAGTTTCTTCATTTTTACCCTTGCGGTTGTAAGTTACTTCATTATAGTAATAAGAGACGCATCAGGAAAGCAAATCCTTTCATCCAGACTGAAAATTAATTTTTACATTATTTGCAAAATCTAAAATTATACTGAAATCGGAGAAAGCAATGTGATTTAACACTATTAGTTTCTGAAAAAGGTATTAAGCAATATGTAATAAAAAATAGCATAAGACCAACTAAAATTATGCAACAAAGATTTTCTTCTTAGTTTCTGATCATTATCCTTGCATTCAAAACATTGAACTCTTGCTTGAACGCTTACAAGTATATTATATATTGGACCTACTGTATTTCATGGATTTTGATGATCGTTTTATTTCTTTCAAACACAAACCACGAGATATTTTTCTCAATGCTGGTTGCTGTTCGCTTGCTTTTTCAGGTTGTGATGAATAATTTAGATTTAAAGACATGGTAATGTCATATGACGATGATAAGTTTTTTTGGGCTCGAGTAGTGAGGTGTTTTCATAAGACTGAGTTTTTTCAAGAAAATTCTTCGGCTTGGTGGATTATTGGTAGGCTTATTACATATTCAATATTTTTGACAATGTAAAATGAAATATTAAATCGATGTAATGCGCACTGGATATATAATTATCAAACTGAAACGCCAAGACGTAAAAGAAATTTTCAAATTACACGAGAGGGCGCGCGTCGTAATTTTAACGACAGAAACATAAAATAGTTTGAAATCATCTTCAAACTCGGAGAAGCCCATTTAATACTGAAGAGAAGGATCGCGTGAAGGAATTGCAATGACTTTCAGACAGTTTTGACTCCGAATGTGAGAACAGAGCATGAAAAATGCCGTTTGTCGTAAAATTTGTGCAGGCGCGCCCGCTGGAAGGTTAACTTCATTTTAATGATGATTTTCACTGCTTTTATCGCATTATAGTTTTGGCAGTATACTATAAGAAGTTCACAAACTTCATCCAGTAAATTTATTAATGTCTGATAATTTACTTTAACACTCTTACTAATGGCAAACTAAAATTTCACATATATCTGTTGATTTGCAAGAGATTGTTGCAAGAGACACAATTTAGATATTGAGTTTGTTTTATTTATCTTTTTTTAACAAAAGTCGACCCACTCACCAAAAGAAATTAGAGTGTTTTAAAAGTTGACGGAAAAAAATATAAGGTCGCAAGAAAAATCCAAGCTCACGGAGCAGCACATATTGAACAATCATGAAACATTTACAGTATTTCATTTTACCTTCTCTACATTTAGAACAAAATATTTACAATTGTGACATAGAGAAAATAAAGCAAATTCTTAATAACAAAAAAAAGCTTCAAAATTTAACAGATTAGATGAGAAAAGAGTGTCAAAACAGCAAATGATAGTTTTGATTCAATATAACCCAAGCAATACAGGGTCAGCCTAAGTGATTCATCGGGTTTCAAAACACTGTGTATTGAGAGGTATATGACCTACAAAGACGGGCGATACATGACAAGATACATACACTCCCCAAGTTTAAAAGCCAGCCTCGTGGCTCGCTAGATGGCAGGACTGCAGTGGCACTGTACAAGATGGCGGCAATGCAGGAGAAGAGTTTTTTTGTGTTGGAATATGCGAAGTGTTCTTCGGTTACGAGAGCTCAGCGTGCATCCCTACGTAAATACGGAGAAGCTGCACCTGACCATTTGTAGTATGTACCAGAAACTTGGTGAGTGTATGTATCTTTTCATGTATCACCCGTCTTTATACGTCGTATACTTGTAAATAAACAGTCCTTTGAAACCCGATGAATCATTTAGTTTTACCCTGTATATTGTTTAAAAATAAACATATTGAGGGGAAAAATGACGCTGCCTAGAAGCATCAAAGCCTAAATGAACAGAAATGTATACAGGCAACAGAATTACTAATAACTCATAAAACAAACAACCGTACAGGAAATATACATATAAAATGAATGTAAAAAAAGAATTTTTCATATTTTTGTTTTTGAATATGATATATTTATCTTTTACTGGCATTTTATACGTATTTGTTCCTGTACAGTTGTTTGTTTTGTCGGCTTGAGTCAGTGGCGGCAACTCCCCACACACAGGGGTGGAGCCAGAGAGGGATCCAGGGGGGGGGGGGCTCTGTGCCCCCCGGCGGGGAAAATTTTTGTACGGGGTATTCAAATGTAGTTGATAAATGATAATCTGGCGAAAATTTGAGAGCAATTTCTTGACTCTTCCCCCCTGCCGGGCAAATCGGGCCCTCATCTGGAATTCTTGCGTCATTTCTGCCCACAAATTTTGGGGAAGAAATTAAATTTTTATTTCATTTTAGCTGACTAAAACTATAATTATAAAAAAAATAGTATCCAGGAAAGCTAGCTAGATTTCTTACTATATTTTAAAATTTTGTTGAATACTTCCTACACTACGGGGTACTTTTATGTGTCTATAAATGTTTTGACCCACACTTTTGCCACCCAATCTCAACCACTGGTTTTAGCACTTTTGCTGTATGCTAATATTTCTTTTCATATATGATTAAAAATTTGTTACAGTTCTAATATACCAGAGGTTCCAAACCTGTGGTACGCGTACCCCTGGGGTACTCGAGGGACCAGTTGGGGGTACGCGAAATCAAATTTGGTAATGGTGGAAGCACGAAAACATAAGAAATTGAAAAAGTCACAGAATTTTGAACCCCAAGTTTCATATTTGTTATTTAATATCTATACCACTTGAAAAGTTGATTGTTACAGAGTGTAATTTTTAGCCATCCTTATAAGTTTATGCGAAATTATTATAATACTGAATTCATTTGTTTTGGCGTTGAACTAATCCTATTGTAAAAATGCAATAAAATGCAAAATAAAATATAAGTCCAGCAAATGTTATTAATTCGAGTCATTCGACTCTTAAGTTAACATAAGCCCTTAACATTATTGATAAAAACGTCTTTGCATAGATGGATGGTTGGTGAGGGGGGAGGGAGAGGATATGACAGTAGGGGTACTGGAAAATATAAAAATTAATCTTGGGGTACTCGAGGGTATAAAAGTTGGGAACCACAGTGATAGAGTGAAAAAACTTGGAATATTCCAAGATAAGAAAATATTGTGAAATAAGTTTATACTGCATTGAAGAAATTAATTATGGATTGTCGTATGCTGAATTTTTCTATATACCGGTTAAAATTACAATTTTATTCACACATAGGGCTTCATCATATGATGATAAAAATGCAAAGATAGTTCATGATGATTAAAATTTATTTACTTCAGTATTCTTTTAAACAAAAATACGCTGTATACATGAAAGAAAAATTTTCCAATTAAGTCCAGCTTCATTAATCACTGCTGAAAATCCAATCTCATTGCATCGGCTATGGGAAGAAGCAGATTTAAAAAAACCTGTTCAGCTTGTAAATTAAAATTATTTTTCATTTTGAAAAGAAATTCATTACACTATGAACAAACGATTTATAAACATGAGAAAATTAATCAAATAGATTTTAAGTAATAGTTTGCAATAACAAATCTTAAGCTACGTCATTTATAAGAACGAAGTAAGAAACGACCAAGTGATATGTTCTTCCATTGTCTTTAATGCGTGCTTAAACAATACGTCGCCTTTTGAGTTTAGCGTCGTTGTATAGTGAAGAGAATTGGGTATGTATTTTGACCCATTTACATTTTTTTCCAAATTTCATCTAACATTTGATATAAATCTACATTTCTTGGGGAAAAACCAATGAAATTTCATTATTCTAGATTACTGCATTTTTAAGGTATCGTATGCCCCATGCACATACATGAGCAGACTGACTTCTCCAAAGGGAATCTAGGTCAAAATGATACACAGATCTACATTTTCCTACAAAGATCACATACTAAAATTCCCTCATGAATTTTGCTACGTTTTTGAGTCAACGCATTCACTTACTAATGAAGAGACAGATTGAATGTCAGTCTGTTGACGGATTTGGTCCAAAATTAGACAAAGGTCTACCATTTTCCTACAAAGATCATATACTAAAATCCACTCATCGAGTTTGATAAGTTTTTGAGTTGATACATTCACTTACTAACGAAGAGACAGATTGAAGGTCAATCTGTTGATGGAATTGGTCCAAAATTAGACACAGGTCTACTATTTTCCTACACAGATCATATGCTAAAATTTCCTTATCGAGTTTACTACATCTTTGAGTCAACACATTCAGTTACTAACGAAGAGACATGACACGACGTCACCCCACACCCATGGTGACTATAATCTCAAGTGTTATCCAACTAGTTGGATGGATGCAGGGTGGATGAGTACAGCCACTTCCACCACAGGGGCCCTGAGATCAAACACGAATGCCATACCAAGAACAACTTTGTATTCGCCCCTACGCCATGCTTTAAACTTATTGAAAAAACCACAAAAGTTACATTGGAGCAATCGCAGATTCATAACAAATAAAAGCTTTGTCTGAGCAATACACTCTTAAAGAGTTTACTAACGAAGAGACAGATAGACGGTCAATCTGTTGACGGATTTGGTTCAAAATTTGAAGAACTACATCCACAATTCTAGTCACAAAACCATAAATTTCATCTCTCTAACTGGCTGAGCTTTTTGAGTTCTCGTATACTGACGGAGAGACATCTATTTGTTGGATTTGTCCAAAATTTGATACAGATCTATAATGTTCAAGGCATTTAAGGGGGTCATAAATTCGTCTAAGATTTTAACGGGCAGGCTTGAATTATCTTCTGCTCTAATTGACTCCATGATGCTTTGCTGCATATAGCTTCTGTGCATCCTTTTTTATGAATATGATTTCAACTCTTTTAAAATTACTGTCAGCTTCTAAAGCCAGATTGGTCTCTTTCAGTGAAATCTGGCTCTAACAGAAAGAAGTGTGCTGACAAAATTTCCTGATTTGACTCGTAAATCTTCCGCAATAATAACTTAAGTAACCGTCACAATTTGCTTAGAGTCCCGCTATAAAATCCGTCGATCATAAATAAAGACATTTCGTATTGATACATGAAGTAATTTATTGCGCATTAAACAATAATTTTGTTCCTGGGAGCAAGCTAAAGTATGAAACGATTATCTTTGTTCTGTTGATATTATTGCTGCTGATTAATTATTTTTATGAATCAATAATTTTATCTTGGCTAAAACTACCTTGTGAAAGAAAGATTTTCCCATCGTATTTCCATTTACCTTAAAATAAGAAAGAAAAAAGCAGAGCACTTCAATTTTCAAAGCCACGACCAAAATAAACATCTGAAAGATTTCCTTTTCAATGCAGTGAAGCACAGGTGGATTATTTGACCTTCTGTCTTCAACACATGTGGTTCGTACAAGTTTGATGCTTCGATTCAATTTCTAACATTTCCTTGCATTTGTATTCGAAAATTCAGCGTGGTTATTTATTTGACATACTATAATAACTTGCAAACCCGAAATTAACAATACTCACAATGTAGACTGAATTTCTTCTAAAAAATAAGCTAGAGTAAACCCGCAACAAACATTTGTAGACAACGTATTTATGTTTGTTTTCGTGACAAGTAGATTTGTGTGTTATTTTGTAAATTCGATTTGAACTCTCCTGGTCTTTTGTCGGGTTTGAAGTAAGACGTAAGTCAATTGAAAGGGGAAAACAATGTTTACATCTGAAATTTGGAACAGTTTATAAATCGCATATATTCTTTAGATAAATGAAGAGATTAATCACATATTACGATGTCACATGACCACTTTAGAAAATGGCTGGCAATCACAATGTTGATCACAAAGTACATGACCAAAATAAATTGGTTTCAACTTTTAAAGAGACAAAACCCTTCAATAGCTCCCTTTTAAAATTAATGTAGAAAGTCAACGCATCTCTTGCATTTTGTCGTAAAATTCGAAATGGATCGAGTTTTTGAAATGTTGATCGAACTTCATGGTTTTTCTTTAAAGAAAGATTTGATTACAATGCTCAGCTATCATCAAACTTGTCGTCGATTTGTCGAGAAATTTCACTTGATTTTGAATTATTACTATGACTATTTCAACAGTACAATAAATATCTTTCTGAACATGAATATTCGTTTCCAATGTAAAGAAAATAAACCATAACAAATGAGAATATATGTGCTGACTGAAAACAACTTAAAACCAAATGATGTTTATATGTTACTTAGAATTGCTTATAATAACTTGTTACAGCTGTTTGTAAAATTTGGAAATATTAGTTATATGTAAATCTAAAGCGTTTACTCAATTTCATGGGTTTAAAACATTATTTATAATCAAGACACTTTTCGCAGCTGTGATATTTATCTAAAATGGTGAGAACAATTCTAGAGTAAAATCTTAAAAGAAATTTAGTAGTTATTGTAAAATATGCCTATTTTAAATAAATGTCAAGGACTAAAAAAGTGAGTCTAAATTTAGTTATTTAGGAAAATGCATTTTTGAGAGAGAAAGAAAATATTCCACCATCAATAACAGTTCTGAATTCGATCGCAGACGATTTTTCACGAAACGGTGAAGTATTCATATCCTGAAAATAAGTCATATGAGAATCTTAAAATTTTCTGTTCGTAAGAAATTCTTTTAAGAATATATGCATCTAAATGTTAGTCTTAAGTAAAATTTTGATCATGAAACCATTCTTCTGAGAATGAATATCTGATTGCTTTCGAATTTTTCCGAAACTAGATTTTGATTAATCGACAAAAAATATTTTCTCATTGAAATACTTCATCATATATATTGTCTAAAATATTGAAGATATTCTTTTATTTACTTATTTATTTTACCTGTTCAAAAACCTGTGCTATCTTCTTTTATTGTGACTCCACAGAAATGCTAGAACTTTTTTTAGCTGAAAAAATAAGTAATAATTGAATTATGAGTGCTGTTGGGAATGTGAAATTATTGAAATTAAAATGACCAACAGGTTTTTAGAAAAGACAAACCTGAATTTCACCTTTAAAAGTGATGACAATATTGTTTACGTTCCGTGTTTTTAAAGCAGTAAGCATTATTTAATGAGTTTTAATGCAATATTTTTAATGCAGTATCAGGAATTTATGATAATTTAGTAATTGTTGCATTTGCTACAGCATTTTATAATTTAAATACAGTCGACGCTCGTTATAACGACCACATATTATATAGACCATTCCATTATAGCGACTAGTGATAAAATCCCCAACTTTGTTTCACTATGCACTATGTTATTTTACTTCCGGTATAACGACCTTCCAGTGTCGTCTAATCCCAATACAACGTCCGAATTCAGCCGGTATTTTTCCAAAAAGAACATGTTTCTAAACGTAAATGACCTTAATTATTGTATTGCCAAGCTTCTTAGATGTAGTCTTCAGTGTTTCAGCTCAACTCTGATGGGGGGGGGGGGAATTACCACTCACCACAGCGCGGAAATTAGAATAGCCTAAAATAAAAAAAAATGTTTCAAGTGCTATTGAGACTTTAAAATGTTTTTTGAAAGGCAAGAAAATACAGAACATTATTTATCATCTTTAACTGAAATGGAAAATTATGTTTTGCAAAAATCACATATGCAGAAAAGACAAACAACCATTTCTGATTTTTTCTTTAGAAATTAAATTTTTTGTAAGTATATAATACACTTTATTTGCTACTTTAAAATCTGTTTTAGAAATATATTTTTAAGTGATAAAATTTTATTTTTAATACCAATGATAAAAAATAATTTGAGTATTTAGTTGCAAACTCTTTAAAAATAGCCTATTTTTACGGAACTGCTGAGCGTCATGTGTACATTTTTTAATTATATCCACTATAGGGACCACTCGTTATAAAGACCTTTTGCTATGGGACGCAGATGGTCGTTATAACGAGCGTCGATTGTACTTATATTAATCCGCGGCATCTAATTATCTGTTTTGCATTTAATGTCATATTTATACATACAATGAATAAGACTTAAAAAAGTGCTTAAACTTCTTTTCATAAAACACCCTTTTTTTCTCTTTTCAGCTCAGAGGTTTTCCAAATACATATCTCATGAGGAAAAATGATCATCCTCAAAGATCAAGAAGAAATGCTCAACATTTGACCAAGAGATTAGCTGATGACCATAGGGTATCTACATTATTCGATACTTTTACAAAATACTTTATATGAATCATGCTCTTAGTATTTAATAACGAACTCAAAACAAAGTGAGATTTAATTATATTCAGCATTAATGCATTAATGATGACTAGCTTAACTATACAATGATATTAGTAAAGTATTTATGTAGAAAATACTTTGGATTTTTATGCGTTTAGGATATTTATCCAAATTTAATTTTAATAATTGTTCAGTGAATACTTACTTCATTGACTGAGTGTTTAAATAAAATATTTCAAGTAGTTATAATTGAATATTATATTGGATATTATAAATATCTTCAATATAATATTATATATGTATATATAGTTAAATATTTCAAATAATCAGAACATGCGTCATATTTTCGATATATATTAATCTAAAAATTAAAATAAAAATAAAGTTACCGTATCAATAATCATACAAATGAAATACAAAAGATAGTTTGATTATATACTATTACTACTATGAAAAAGACAACCCAGAATTGGAATTCCAACAATCAAATGCCAATCGGTCTTGGGAACCGATATATGTCGCATTAATTTAGATTTGTGGCAGCAACCCTCTGCGAAAGCCAAATGTTGGAAAAACAGAAAGTAGGGGAATCAAAATCTATCAAGAATAGAAAGGAGAAAATTTATAACTTAAAGCATACAAATTCAATAGTCTTAATTATTGTAATGACTTGAGCGTTATCCTAAAAACAGTTCCGCATTTAAAGTGAAAATATCATCTCTAAATTAGGCTATTAATACTATAATAAGCATCATTAAAAATAATTATAAATTTAACCTATATATATATATATAAGATCAGGCTTTAAAAAGGTGAAATACAGTCCATTTTGATCATGGAAGAGACAATATTTGCTTAAATCTTCTTTTATTCAGGCATTACGTTATTTCTTCATAGGTAAAGTACTTAATTTTTACGTAGCTCCATGACCAGTATTCAGAAGGTTACGCCTGAGCGGCGGATTGTTGTTGAAAGCTTACATGCTGGCGTGAAAAAGGGCAGAAATGAATGCGCATAACGCTTAAGTACCCAGAAGAGGGAATTTCCCCTTTAGAAACTCGTGACTTGAAAAGAAAGTTGTAGTGCGTTTATTATGATGAAAGTAGAAGTATTTAAAATGAGGTGTCGTTAAGATTATTTAGGAAAGTTAAAAAATTAAAATATCACACACACACACACACACATATATATATATATACTTTGAATTTAGATTTTCATTTTTTCAACAGATGGTAAGTGAAGTTTACAACTTGTTATTTTATGTATAATACACATATGTGATACATGTGATAATTAAAAATAATAAAAAGTAGAAGTAAAGTAATCTTTGTTTGAGGATAGCTCGCGTGAGTTAATTCTTCTTGTGGTTTGACATACATAAATCTTTCTTATTACTCCACTTGTCGGAGGTCCAGTTTGTTGTTTTCCTCCTGTTGAATTCAATCAGTTTTCACCTGTTCATTTCGACTTCTTGAACTCCTGTTTTTGTAATGCTTACTAAAAACATTCCATTAATGCCTCATGAGAGCCATTAAGTGCAGGAAAGATCTGACAGGAAAAGAGAAAAGAATTGTTGTTCAATACAACACAGTCTAGAAGAAACCGTTTCCCACGCTTTCGGAAATAACAACACAAAACATAAAAGTACGTTCCAAGCACTTTTGAAAATGGTAGATCGAACAGAAAAGGTCGATTCGTTCACTTGAAATGTTAACAATTAACTTACATTTATAGGAAACCTTAATTAAAAAATCAAACTTGAAGTGAAACAGAGAATATAATTTGTTTTTAGAGCAACGAATATAAAGTCATTCCTGAAAATGTTTGAATATAAACTCAAAACTAATAACTTCTATGAAAGACAGGCCTTTCCTCACATCCACATTTTTACTTGAAAGTGTAAAAATTTTTAGATACAAAAAAACTTTCTAGAACATCGTTAAGAACACACTTGATCCATAATTTCGTCGCAGATAGAAATTTGAAATGATTTTGTTAAACGCGGAAAGTAAGAATAATCATATTAATTTCTTTTTGGGAAGGGATTTGAACTATTTGTTACATGCTCAGTTTCCGAGTGTTCGTACTCCTAGGGTTGGTTGTTGTAGGAGTCAGGACAAGAGATTGTATTAGTAGAGAATACTTATTTTTCTTAAGCATATCAATAGAGCCCCCAATTCTAATTCTTCGACACAAATAAATTTGCGTCAACTGTGTTTGTTGAAAACTTAACGAATAAACACGACTTCTACTATTTAATTCAATTAATTACATGCTTGATATGCTAAACTTTGTATCAGATTATGCATACCTTACCAGATGGGCTAATTTAGTTCACGGCAATCGTGAACCGAATTTAATCAGCGCTGTCTTGGAGACATATTTACCTTCATCACTTGAGGAAACAGTATCGTGATCGATTAGTTTTCTTAAAGCCTATGTAAATATCATGGGTCCCCAATGGTGAAGAGCTTCTTAAATCAATCCCGTCTTCCGCACACAGGAAATTAAGTAGAGATTACCCGGCTTCTACCTTTGAACTGTTCAAATTTGTCGTTTTAATTAATGGGAGGTGTCTTATTGTGTCTGGTTTGGAAAATAAGAATCAGTGCCAGTCGAATTTATCGTTTAAAAGTATAATTGTTACTAATGAAATAAATCCAACTAATTCCTTTCTGAATGTGTACATTGCAACCTAACAGGTTGTTTATTTGGCACAAAGTATTACATCAGAAAAAATTTATAACAACAACTCATGAACCTTTGCTACACTGTAAAAAATATCCGTTTTTATTCCGGACTTTTTCCGTATATTTGACGGTTTAAAGCTGTTTTGTTAACAAAACGGTTTTTCACCGTTTTCCGCTCCAGCCATAAACGGTTTAAAACCGTCAGTTCAAATTCTATTTTTCGTCATACGGTATTGCTTTCCGTACGATATCTTTCCCTTTTCTTAAATGTAATTTTATGCATTCATTTCATGTTTTTAATAGGGTTCCATCTCCGCTGTTGTTTACACATGTTGCAGTAACCTGTTGTCACTCATGAAAGCTAACCTTAAAACACGTGTTCTGGCAATAATTAATTTTTACACCACTAGGTGGCGCCACTAGAGCTATAGTGACTTTAAAACTCAAATAGATTATTTTTACTTCATTTTACGAAGTCTCCGGTGGTCTAGTGGTTAGAGCGACTGACTTTTATTTCTAAGAACGCGGTTTCGATCCCCGGCTCAGAGGAGTTAGAAGTTTTGTCACCATCTTGCATCGAAATCGTCCAAGTAAGTTCAATTAAAAATTATATTAATTAAACTAATTGAAATTAATAATTAAGCCTTGATTAATTAATATTCCTAATTGATAATACACATCAGCACGTTTCAACTCAACTCAGTCGATGACGTCACTTACTTCGATGACTTAATTTTTACGGAGAAAACTTGATTTCATACGGTAAAAAACCGTTGTGACTACGGATTTACTTCCTAACTTTTACGGGAAAAACTTGTTCCTGTATGGTAAAAAACCGTTGTGCCTACGGATTTACTTCGTAACTTTTACGGTTTTGCACAACCAACCCAGCTGCCAGTTTAAAACCGTAAATTTTACGGGATTTTTTTTACAGTGTAACGGATAAATATTTCTTGTTTCTTTTTCCATCCGAAAAATCTTTTCACTTACTGAACTGCACATAACATAAATGTATTAATGAATAATAATCAAAAAGAGATTTTGTTAAATGCATTGATTCGATGATTTGCACTAAAATTTTTAACTTATTACCAGATTTGCCGAGGTGCTGTTGAAATTTTCAGTACACCAATTTTTTTGGAAGATTCCAATGGGTGAAGATTCTCCAATCAACGGGTAGTGCAGGTGCGAGGCTACCGTTGATTGGCTTAAAATAATGGAATTCATAGCTTCATAACTCTGTCAGTTTTAATCGCAAAAGAGTGGAACTACTTTTCTTTAAGGGAACATACGACTGTTAAACCTCGAAAATTTTCGATTTTATGAAAAAAATATGTATTATTTCCCTGTCTTTTCTGAACAATTTAAAACAATCCGCGTTAAAAATTCCCATAATTACGAAAGTTCTGAAGGAAAATGTATAAGCTGTTCAACGTAAACATTGAAAATTTCCATATCTTTCAAGTGCTATACCTTCAAAATGTGTTTTTTTTTATTACGCGCACAATATCTCAAGAATTATTGAATACTTTTACATAAAATTTGTACTGAATATGTATTGTGCTATGTTCTACAAATTGAACCACAATTTTTGTACATATTTTCTCCAAAGAAATTTTTTTGGGGGTAAGAAAAGATCAAATTTTAACTACTTTAAACATTTTAATTTAAATTGGTATATAAATTAGAAATTAAATTTAAATGCTAATAAATTGTGGTTCAGTTTCTTAAACGGACTGTTTGGATTACTTAGACACCCAAAATATTGTGTGTAGACCAATATCTTATACGTAATCATGCGCGCAAGGTGACTATCTCTTTTTTCTCCAAAAATTATACCAATATCTATTACTCTCTCAAATAATTTTACCAATAGAAAGGTTTGGAAATGGGTGTACTATAAGAGAAAGAACAGATATTTTTCTAGAAAAAAGTAAGTTTGTGAATTGCATTGTTTCAGAGATATAATTCTTGGGATTTGACAGTTTCCCTCCAATTTTTTTCGATGTTGAACTCTTTAATACGGATGCGACTTTTTCTTCTAACCCCTTTAAGAGCTTGCCTTTTTGGGAAGATAGGACATGAATTGGACTCTTCCAACCTGGGTGGTCATTTACCCCACCACACCACCCCCTGCTATAAGCTTTCCTTAAGGCATAGGGAAATGGGCTATGGTGGGCAAAGATAATTGGACCCCCCCCCTACCGATCTTATCGTCTAAGCGATCTCAGAAACTCCCCTTCCCTCAAAAGAGGCCAACAGCCTCATACCGGTCTTTGTCGTAGTTAAGGGCAAATTCCTAGACCGCCCCCGACCACCTTGCTCAGTATGAGAAGGTTAAGAGTCGTATGTCCTCTTAAAATGTTAGTGTGTAAAGAATATTATACTATTTACCAAGTACAAGTGAAATAATTTAACAAATGTTATCAAAAAATTAAATTTGTATTAGACAGAATGGCGCAAAAATGAAGCAACTTTCGATAAAATACAAAAGAAAGATATTTAAATACAAAAAGTAAAATACAGAAGAAACAGATTAAGTAAACTATAGCGATAACAATATACCTTTTTTGCGCACCAACGCAGCTGTATCCAGTAATTACATCGACAATGTTGTCCATAATTAACTAACAAATTACTATAGAATCAAACAATAAAAATCATGCTTTAATAAGAATTAAGACACATTAATAAGAATTAAAACACATTAAAGGAAAATAATTAGAATGGAAGAAATGGAAGAGAACTCGTATGGCGAAAGTTTTCAAAGGCCACTCGCCATCGGAGTTCTAATATGGATAAATGTTCTGTCAGGGGAATGACTAATAGTCAAAAATTATTCCCTCTGTGGCCTGAATTTATCTAGTAACTGAAACAAGGAAAAAAACCTTTTTTAAATAAGAAAAACTTAAGAAGAAAGTTTTCTTTACCAAATCCAATATATAAAAAGAAGATAAAATTCATATTACCTTCTGCAAAATAGTAAAAACAACGCCATTCAAACAATTCAGAGACAAAGGAAATAAAGTCTATATGCCAGCAAATCTAAGTTATCTACTGAGGAAAATTCGAACCAAACTAACATAAAAACAAGAAGCCCAGCAGTTTTTTTTTTGAAAAATTTATTATAGAAAAATAGTTTAAAATAGTATCTATTAGGAAAAATTCGAACTAGACTAACATAAATTTAGAAGGTTTCCAATATTTTTTAAATTAATTTATTATAGTAAAAGATATTACTTGGGCAGCCGTTTTCTTTTAAATTATTATTTAAATTATCAAAAGCTGTAACAAATGTTAAATGGTTATTACGAATATTTTTCATTCGATTAATTTGTGAATAAATGGTATTTTTCAGAATTTTATTACTAAGATTAGTATGAAAGTCACAAAGTGTAATGGCCTTAAAATTAAAATCTTTTCGTTTATCATAAATGTCAATAGAGACACCTGAATCCAAAATTTCAATTTTCAAATCCAAAAAATTGCATTTGTTAATTTGATCATTGGTTTTGTTTAATTTAAGCTCTTCTGGATAGCAATTAAATACAGATTCGAAATCATTAAAATTAAACACAATCAGGTCATCAATGAAACGATAACCGTAAATAGTTTCATTCTTAATAAGTTCTCATTCGTATGAATGTAGAAATACATTGGCCAATGCGCTAGAAAAACAACTACCCATAGGAATACAAAATACTGCTTATAGTAGTCAATTCCATTAAAAAGATAATTTTCACATATATTAACATTGCAAATTTCTAATAATTTATTTTTATCTATTATATCAGTATTAAGGTATAAATCATATAAATTTGGGCAAGCTTCAATTAATTTTTTATGTGAGAGGCTAGTAAATAGAATCTCAAAATCAAAAGTGTTCATATTAAATATTTTATTTTCTTTAATCAAATTCAAAATTTCAGCTTTACTATTAATAATAAAGTTATCTTCTTTGATTTTATTGAGAATAATTTTAAGAATTTTGAAGAAAAATTTTCGAAAATAAAAATTATAACTTCCAGGGCTACAAGTAACAAATCTAAATTTTAATGGATTTTTATAGAATTTAATAGTTGGGAAAAGGTAAGGATAAATTAAATTACTTGTCTTAATTTTAGTTTTTTCAGCAAGTGCTAACAATCACTTATCCAATTCTTTTTTACCAAATTTAATTAGTTGATATGTTCTGTTTGAATTATATTCATTAAGAAGAGCTTCCTTAAAGTGGAATTTACACATTATGCGAAAATTGTTTCCTGCTTTGATAACTGTGGTAACAATAAATTTACTTTTTAAATTATCTATTTCTTTTTTAAGATGTTTGTTGAAGAAAATACCTCTATTAATAATTGTATTTTTAATTTTGTTTATCCTATTTTTGATCTTCATCAGAATTCTCTGTTTCCATTCCCCAAATCCTTCAATATTTATGGCTGTTCTTGCAATGGATATATCCAAGTCTCAATTAATGGAATCAATTACTCTTATATGATTTACTTTATTTCTTAACCTAAATTTAGTTCCCTTTTTCATAATATCTCGAAGAGAGTTAGATTTTACAATATTTAAATTGTCCTTAATAACATGTCTCCTATCTTTGTCAATAAATTTAATATATTCTTCTTCTTCTTTACAATAGCAGTGTGTACTGTCTATCTCATTCAAATTTTTACAATAGAAATTATAGTTACAAGTTTGATTTTTAAGAGTCCTTGAAAATTTAAATGCAGTTGAGATTATAGAAACATCTTTAACAGGAAAGTATCCTTTTAAATCATAAATAATTTTAGGTATCTTTAATTCTTCGAAGAACACATCAAGAAAATTAACATGGTAAAGAAAAAATTAACATGGAAAAGATATTAAACTATGTATCATTAATAAGATAGGAGGACTACGTAAAAAGATATTCTTCTAATTTTTTAGCAGAGAATTTATTGACTCAAAAAACATAATGCAAGCCCTTCTATTATTTAAAGCATTTTTCGAATTGGAAGTATATAACTAGCTAGTTTAGAAATTAGTTATCGCGCCACGATTAGAGTGAACACCATGAAAATTACTAGAAAGTGAATTAAAACTTTTTCATTGAATTTAGAAATTCAATATCCTTCCTTTTGATTTCAGAAAATTGAAATGATTAACTTCGAAAAACTTTAAGAGCAATTTAAACTTCAGGTTACCGTTTGTCATCCTAGTTTCACATGGAATGAAAAGGGCTATATTTCGAAAGGTTTTTGAGATGTTATATATCTAACAATGCTAACACAGCACATTTGTCTCTTTTTCCATTAACCTTTAAGAAAGAGAAAAAAATTATCTCATATATTTGTAATTTTCATGAAATTCGATAGGAAAGATGTTACGTAGTTTTATAACGGCTGAAGAATATTCTTTTATTTATTGACATTTTTTTAGTATTTAGATGTATGTGATTTTATTTGTTTTATAGTACACTTCAATCCAAAAATTAATTTGTTCAGAATAAGCATTGTAAAAAGACAAGTAAACTTTTTTGAAGCAAAGAGTAATTTAAAAAAAATAAACTATCTTTTAAACTTTAAGTAGAAATTCGATTCTTTTGAAGGTAGAAATTCGATAGGAAGAAGTTACGTTATTTCTTAACGGCTGAAGAATATTCTTTCATTTATTGGCATTTTTTTCGTTTAGATGTATGCAATGATTTAACTTTTTAATCTTCTTTAAATTAATTATTTTTAACTTCATTTTTAATTACTTCTACTTCAATCTTAGAGAACAGCACTTCTACTTTAACATCCAAAGTCACGAGTCTCTCCGGGGACTTCCCTTTTTGCAACTACTGATGCTCGCGCGATGTTGTGACTTTCTCTTTTGTACAATGTGATCTTGTCCTGTTAACACGCGCTGCTTTTGCGCGTACTATTCTAACAATGGTCATGGAGTGGGACAATTTAAATATATTAGATGTAAAAGTAACCTGATCGCCTTTTAAAATGAAATTATGATCTTGTAATAAAGAAAATTTTACTTTAATTAACTGTTGAATTCATTAAACATGTCTACGTATTCGACGAAATTGGTGACATTTCATGTATATGATTTGATTTGTACAGTCACTTCAGTCTAAAAATCAATTTGTTACGCATTCTAAATGGGAAGAATTTTTTTTTGAAGAAGCAAACAGTAATTTTTTTTTTGAAATAGCAAATAGTAATTTTTTTAGAAAAAGCAAACAGTAATTATTTTTTGAAAAAGCAAACAGTATTTTTTTGAAAAAGCAAATATTATTTTTTTTTTGAAAAAGCAAACGGTAATTTTTTTTCATAAAGCAAACAGTAATTATTTTTTGAAAAAACAAACAGTATTTCTTTTTTGGAAAAGCAAACATTAATTTTTTTCCTAGTATGAAACGACTATGTAAACTATAAGAACACTTTTAGGTAGAGTGGGCGGAGCAGCAAGTTGCAAAGCGTCGAGTTAAAAGAGACTTCCCAAGTGATGCTTCGGAGTTGATGAGGAAGACCTCTAAAGAAAACATAAAATTCAACGATTTCCTGTGGCAAGACCAGTGGTATCTCGTAAGTAATAATGTTATTTCATTGTGAATTCTTTAGAATCTTTCTTCTTATCTGGAAGTTTTATTTTTCTTTATAACAGAAGCTAAGATTTCTTTAAAAAATTGGACTTCAAGAAAATATAAGTATTCACTAAAAGCATTACACACCCTGAAGTATAAGTACTCATTAAAGATATAAATAAGGTGGCCAACTTTTATAGAATAAAGAGGAGGAAACAAATAAATTGAAAAATATCGTATATAAAATAAGCTTTTTATTTATTGCAACAATAATACGGAATATAATAAAATATGATAAATCTCTGCTAATAATAAAGGAGAATGTGTGTGTGTCTGTGTGTTGGCGTTCTACAGGGCAAACCGCTGGACTCAGAGCTACGAAATTTGGCACGAATATTCTTTAGAGGGTGGGAATGAGCACCTCAGGCCCGTTTATTGAAATTTTAATTAGAATTTTCATTAATTAAAAAATAATCGAAATTTTGGTTTTTCCTTGATAACTTCCAAAATTATTACAGCACAAAAATTATTTTACACCATCTGAAAGAGCAAAACATTACTTTTCAATGATATCAATTAAGTTGCTATACAATTATTTCTCTAATTTTAATGAATTTAAAAATATATTTTTAGGCATAATTTACAACAATACTTTTAATTGCTTCAACGCAATTCAAACCGTTTTCATTGTTCAAGCAAATATTCATTTGCATGATTCTCTTCCATTATTGAAAGCTAGGGTAATATCTCAATGCTTAATGCTATGTTTTAATCAGAATATTTTCATCCGGCTAACATGCTGCTGGACGTAAAATGTGCCATGCCATTTTAAAGTTAAAATGAAATGCATATTTTGCGAGAGGAAGAAGAGAGTGAAGTTGATGCCGACAACGGGCAATTGTATGCTACATGACACAGACAGTTACTCGACTCCATTAGGGACGCTCATGCAGACAACGAACAGAATAGGTGCAAGGCTATTGAAAGAACGTGGGTTAAATATCTATCAAAATTTGAAATTTAAAATTACTTTGCGAAGGGAACCATGAATATCAATTTATACGCAAGAGATTCAGTGGAAATTATATTCCCGGAGATCAAACTGGTCACCGAAGGCGGCTAGTGCCTAATAAAAACATTTGTAGCATTTTTATATTGTAATTACGCATACATACCTATAATTTTTATTTAAATGACTGCTAAATGCAACGGATCAGATCAGCATGGATAGAATACGGAGATTTACAGATTAGTCCTTAAATATCGAAAAGGAGGACATGTAGGACACTTTTCGAGGGAGGACAGAACTTCCAAAAGGAGGAGTGTCCTCCCTATAGGAGGACGATTGGTCACCTTAGAATAAGCACTCATGAAGTATAAATACTCACTGAAAGTATAAGTACTCACTAAAATGCTCCATAGTAATTTAACCCTCTCACACCGAGCGAGGCGGTCCCGGGCGGTCTAAAAATTTCCCCCTAACAACGACGAAGACCGGTCTGAGGCGGTTGGCTTCTTCTGAGGGGAGGTGAGGTTCTGAGATAGCTTAGGAGATAAGTGAGGTAGGGGATTCAATTATCCTTGCAAACCGCAGCCCATTTCCGTGGGCTTTAAGGAAAGCTTATAACAGGGGTGAGGTGGTGGGGTAAATGACCACCTAGGTTTGGAGAGTCCAATTCATGTCGAAGAAAAATGACGCCTCGGGATTAAAGAGTAGGGGGCAATTCGCAATGTCAGGCGTTACACTGCTAGGTCTCCAGGCCTATTTTCAAATTTCATGGGCATTTGCAAGAGGAAATGAGTTTGCACCACAGCTCAGCTTAAGACTATGTGCTCATGCCCTCCGTGAAAGGAGGGCAAGAGGAGCAAAATCCCTTGCCTCCCCCCTACTCAGAGGAGGGCTCGATGGCTCTGGATAAGGAAAAAAATTTTATTTTGGTAGGTGTTTTATTTTTATACATGGAATTTAGCGCCCAGTATGAATTGAATTACATTTTTACATTTATTTTCCCTAATTATGAAACTCACATATTCTCACTATATTAATCGAAATTACAGTAGGTGGTTAGAAGTCGGATTTTCGAAACAATTCGAGACGTGACCAGGCAACCGGAAGAAAAGCCTTCATCCCCTGATTAGTGACCACAGGCATGATCTCCGGAAAAAAGGCTTTCATCCGCTGATTAGTGACCACAGGCATAATCTCCGGAAGAAAGGCCTTCATCCGCTGATTAGTGATCACAGGCATAATCTCCGGAAGAAAGGCCTTCTTCCGCTGATTAGTGACCACAGGCATAATCTCCGGAAGAAAGGCCTTCATCCGCTGATTAGTGATACAGGCACTCTCGGAAAAAGTCCTTCATCCACGATTAGTGACCACAGGCCCAATCTCTCCCGGAAAAAGGCCTTCATCCACTGATTAGTGGCCACGCCATCTCTCTCGGAAGAGGCCTTCATCCGCTGATTAGTGACCACAGGCATAATCTCGGAAAAGTCCTTCATCCGCTGATTAGTGATACAGGCCCAATCTCCGAGAAAAAAGGCTTTCATCCGCTGATGAAGCGACCACATGCATAATCTCGAAAAAAGCCTTCATCCGCTGATTAGTGGCCACATGCGCATAATCTCGGGAAAAAGGCCTTCATCGCTGATTAGTGACTCATACGCCATCTCCGGAAGAAGGCCTTCATCCGCTTGATTAGTGACCACAGGCATAATCTCCGGGAAAAACCTTCATCCGCTGATTGGTAATACAGGCATAATCTCCGAAAACAAAACCTTCATCCGCTGATTAGTGGCCCACATGCCATAATCTCTCCGGAAAAAAGGCCTTCATCCGCTGATTAATTTTAGGCATAATCTCCGGGAAAAAGTCCTTCATCCGCTGATTAACTGACCACAGGCCCAATCTCCGCGGAAAAAGCCTCACTGATTAGTGACCTGGGCCCAATCTCCCGGAAAAAAAAAGGCTTTCATCCGCTGATTAGTGACCACATACGTCTCTCCGGAAAGGCCTTCGTCCGCTGATTAGTGACCACAGGCGCAATCTCCGGAAAAGATCCTTCATCCGTTAGTGACCACAGGCCCAATCTCCGGAAAAAAGGCCTTCATCTGCTGATTAGTGACCACAGGCCCAATCTCTGAAGAAGGCCTTCATCCGCTGATTGAGCCACAGGCATATAAACTCGGAAAAGTCCTTCATCCGCTGATTAGTGACCACATGCCCAATCTCCGAAAAAAAGGCCTTCATCCACTGATTAGTGACCACAGGCCCAATCTCCGGAAAAAAAAGGCTGTCCGCTGATTAGTGACCACATGCATAATTTCCAGACGAGCCTTCATCCGCTGATGATTGGTGATGCAGGCATAATCTCCGAAAACAAAGCGCTATCCATGATTGGTAATACATGCATAATCTCCGGAAAAAAGGCCTTCATCCGCTGATTAGTGACCACAGGCCTAATCTCCTGAAGAAAGGCCTTCATCCGCTGATTAGTGACCACATGCATAATCTCCGGGAAAAAGGCCTTCATCCGCTGATTAGTGACCACAGGCATAATCTCGAGGACGGGAGAAGACCATTTTTCAAGTGGCGACACGCCAGAATGCCACTGTACCTACTAATTACCTTTCTCAAAAGTCAAGTGCCCTGGGTATTTTAGATGTTTAGATATTTTGTGGCACAATTTTTTACGAGATGAATTGGACTCTCCCAACCTGGGAGGTCATTTACCCCACCACACCACCGCCTTCTATAACCTTCCCTTAAGTCTCACGGAAATGGTCTGTGGTTAGCAAGGAGAATTGGACCCCGACCACGCTTATCTCGGAGGCGATCTCAGAACCTCACCTCCCCTCAGAAGAAACTAACCGCCTCAGACCGGCCTTCTTCACTGTTAGGGGGAGATTTTTAGACCGTCCTGGAGCACTTCGCTCGGTGTGAGAGGGTTAAAAAGAAATTAAAACATCGGTGGAATGATGGAAGTAAAAAAAGTAATCAGTAAAATAAAACCAAAATTTAAAATAGTGAATAAAACTTTATGGACCTTGAAAAGGCAAAAATTTGAACATGAAGGGTTTTACCAAGTGGATTGGATGTCCAGGGTCGTTTCTCACTGATTCTTGTTCATTTAACTTTTGTAGGTGTTTGTTTTCATTGTGGAGGCCCGCATGCCAGTACTTTGCCCCAGGGCCTGGTTGGGTTCTCGGTGGCTTTTTATATGCTAATAAGACGGCCTGCACGCTTACTTTTATTATATTACCGTGACATCATATGAATTAACCCCATTAAGTGGTTCAGTAGAGTGCATTATCTGATATACATTATGCTAGGCGATTTCATTAGTCACAACTGCTTAATTATTACTTTAGAAGAAATTCAAATAAAAGTTTTCAATTTATACATATGCAAAAAATTCTTCGTTGCGAAATAATATACGAATAGCGGCAAACGTGAATTATATACCGCGAAATAATATACGAATAGCGGCAAACGTGAATTATATACCG